>CAKOGP040002036.1:136416-234829 GCA_933822405.4 Cylindrotheca closterium
TATATATCAACTGCAACTGACGTGGTTTGGTCTTTTGGGTTCTGAAGTAGTTCTTTATCCACGATCAATTTTGCAGGTCTCAACCATCATGTGATTTGCTTCATGAACCAAAAAGATACGTATCAGGATAGAAGGCACGTCTTGACAACGACATACCCATCATGTCACAAAATCAAAGAAGCAAAAGCATCAGACTAGACCAAAGAAAGTCAAAATGGGTGTTGCATTTCGATCAGGTGGATACACAAAATTTGTCCGCATCGGTGGTAGAACTATTAAAGATGGAGAAGCTGCAGCTATCTGGAATCGTTCTGGAGAACACTCGCAGATCGTCGGACCGAAGCGTATCCTTATGTTCTATTCTACCATTCGGTTTCTGACGCGCTTCAAAGCAGAAGCGGATCAATATCTCAAGATCCAACATCGGGACGGAACAGTGGAACACCTTCAAGGTCCTGTTCAGATGTATTTGAATCCAAGTTTCCATGACACCATCTCTGTCAACGACGGCATCAAGCTGAAGGAGAACGAGGTTATCCAGGTGAGCCATCTACCTATGCTGAAAAACGAGGATATCGCATATAATACAGATGGCACGGCTGTTGAGAAAGATGAGAGCCTCGTCGTGAAAAAGAGTAAGAGATTTGTTCTTGGGCCCGCTCTTTTCATTCCTGCTGAAGACGAGATTGTCGAAGAATTTTCATGGAGTGGCCTACCCGAAGAAACATGCTGCACATTGAATTATGGATCTGGGGATATTTCTAGATTCAAAAAGATTCAGCTTCATACCAAACGAGTATGGAGTGTAAAGGTACCAATTGGGAGCGGATCGGCAAAGGTTCATGCCTCACTGGCCATCACATACACGATCGATTCCATTGATAAGGTCACAATGCACAGCGACCCATGCGCTTTCATTTGCGGTGCGCTAATGGGAGATATTCAAGATCTCCTTTCTGAAGACCTCCCGACAGTGAAATCCGCAGCCGACTTTAGATCTATTCAAACTAAGGTTACATACAAGATGTCGGGTTCGAAATCTTTTCCAAATTTAATGGGAACTGGTGAAGCTATCGGGTTCTCCATCGATTCAATTCAAGTACTTGAAGTCACTCCTGGAAGCCGAATGCAGAAACAGCTAGCCACGGAACATGAGCGAGAAATGCGAATGAATGCACAAGTTGCCAACAAAGAAAGTGAGATCAAATTCCAAGAGCTTGAACTCGAAGAACGCCGTAAGAAAATGGAGAATGAAATCGAACTATCTCGCAAGGAGGCAAAGATGCAGGCTGATTTGGCAGAGGAACTGCATGTACAGAAGGTGTCAGCTTTGACTCAGGAACAAGAAATGACGAAGATTAGAAAGCAGGAGAACCTTGGCTCTTTGAAGGCTTCTGATGCACTTGTCTTGGAATTCTTGGGCAATCTCAAGGAGTTAGGGGTTGACATGTCGAAATATCTTTGCACAGAAGCCGGGAACAAAGCATCCAGGAAGATTATCGATCGAGCACCATCCCTTGCCACGTATTCTAATCCAGCTACATTCTCAGATTCCGAGGAAAGGAAAGAATGAAATCTTGATGAATTCCTCTAATGTATATCTTGCTGTTTATGCACAATACTACCTCGACCGTTGGAGGTATCCAATATATCTTGATTTGGAATAAATTACCTTGCTGTTGTATCCTATGACTTGTCCTTGAGCCTTTGCAGTTTAATCGATATACCGTGGTGTGAACCATCAGTTCGATCTTTCAGAAATGAATATTTTCTTTGGACTATGTTCTTTGGACTCGTTATGGTATCATCTTTGCATCCACCGATCGCGTAGCTTTGTCGATATCATGCCCCAATTTTACGGTGCTACAAGTAGGGTATCGACTGTCTCGAAGGAGTCGAGTCTTCTATCGTGTTCAAGGAATCATCGTGTTAGTGCGTGGCAATACGGCTCATGATCCTTTCTTCCTCTTCGCCCAATAAAGTTCTGGTTCCTCTATCATATCTTGAATGGTTCGTGGTTCCAACGATGATGATGATGAAGCATCATCTGATGAACCTTCATGGTGCCTTGTTTGGGGGGAAGCTCGGCAAGATTCGTTTTCGTTGGGCAGAATTTGTGATCGGACATGATGAGAGCCATACTTTTGGCCGTGATGGTCGCTGTGGCGAGCACTTGGATTCAATCCATATCGAGATGGACTGAATGAAGGACTTTTTGCAACAGGATTGCTTGCTTCGTCGTCATCAGATAGCTCTGACATAGCCCGTTCCCTTGCATAACAAGCATGAATCGTCTTTTCTCTCTCACGCTTATGTTTCAGCTCCTGAACGGCTCTCATTGTTCCAGAAGGAGCTGATATAGGCTGCAAGAAATAAGATGCTGGTGTCAAGTTTCCCATCTTGAAATTATAACTGTGATCTTCCATCAGAGAAAAGTTAGTGCTTGGAAAGTTGCCATTCTCCATTCGAACAATGGAACTCGGCCTATCACCAGTGTATGTGAACGACTGTTTGAGATATGCCTTGCCTGACCCTCTCGTGATACTATTACAAGCATTATAGTCATCACGGGCGAAGATAGGGTGATAATCTGGAGGTAAAAGACATGCTGAGTGAAAGTTGAAACATATGATATCACTGCGACTCAGTTGCTCGATTTCTTACATCGTCCCGGTTTTCGGCCTTGTCGGACGCATGAGAATCCATAGGCACAAAGCTGCCTTGTGAAACTTGCATACTTCTTCATTTGAAAGTATTTGACAAGCATTTTTTTCTCAAACTCGTTCGGATCATGTACTGTAAACGATTTTCCATCTTGGGCCCACGAAATGGTATCTTCCTGATGAGAGTTTTCAGCGATCTGTAACAGGAGGAAGAGCTGCTGTGGGAAAGAAAAGATTGCTGGATCGAATGGCTGCCTATAGTTTTCCATTGATACCCTCGGTGATGGCATCTGGCCACAAGGAAACTCTTTCATCATACTCGATGTATGTATTGATGAGTTGGATGAATTTTGCTCTGCTTGTTTCCTTCCACAATTCTAGAGGAAAAAGCGTCTGGTCAAGCTTTTCGGGAATGGTAGCTTCTGTTCCCCTTGTTCCCTTGCATGAACTTGTGAAGCAGGATTTATATTGCGGAAACTATCTATAGGAGTAGGCCGAGACTAGGTATTTTTAATCACATTTGGAATTGACGAATTTTACACACGGTATTGAAGCAGAAAGAGCAGCGCACGTGTCGAATTTTGCGTCCGAAAGTTCGCATTTTGTTTCCAACAATCAACTCCACGTCTTCAAGCCTGTGTTACCACTACTGGTGGTCCATTGGGCTGTGAGAACGAGCAGAACACCGCAAATTCTTGTTTACCAATTCTTCTACATGGATGATATTCGCAAGAAAGCCTGAGTGTGGTCGTCATAGGAATAATGATGGATTAATTGCGTTAATTTCATCCCCCTACAGTAGCACCGTAGCTACCAGCCACTCTTATAGTCCAATCTTGCAGGAATCGAAAGCATCACTCTGTAGGATTCATATATGAACAGTGGTTTCAGGTTTCCAATGTCAGAATAATGCCCAAGGCAAATGCAGAGAATCGCTTTGCCAATTCACGTGATAGCGTGTCTTGGGACCAGTCGCAAGTCCAACAACGTGAAAGATAGCAAAATTAAGTTAAAGTAGGATATACCAGATAAAATGAATAGGGATGAATTGTCGCACAACGCTTTTGGTGGATTTGAGTTGGAATGATTGCCTTCACAGCATTGCAGCTACACTGAATTCAAATCATCTGATTTTTCATTCATCTCCGCACATTGCTCCCAACAAGAGAGCAATATGCTCAGAGGACCAGGTTATCGGCTCAAAATCATCGTTATTGTCAAGGACTTCTTGTAGTTCTGCATAAAGATTGAAATTTGGTGACACGGGGATTGGTGTTTCATTATCACCAAGACAGACCAAACCATAGTTCTGAGCGATTTGCTCATGTCGCTCTTGTTGGTCCCCAGTCAGTTGATCAGACCGCTTTCTCATATAACACGAGGGTATAGATGCTGCATGACCATCAATGATCGGCACAAAATTCTCAATCATTAACTTGGGATCATCCATCCTTTCGGAGCTTATTGAAGCAAGATGATGGTGGTGGAAGGAGCCTGAGTACGGAGTGGCGATTAGACTGGATGGTTCGCGCCTTTTCCATGCTTTCGAATAACTCGCTTTCTTCACTCTTTTCATCAGACACACCGCCTCGGGGTCATTGCGATTGAACTTAGGGTGGGAGTCTGCAAGTTGTTAGAATATGTCATTTGAAGATCGAAGACCTGAGGATAATGGTATATGTTTTCAACTTACAAATCCCAGTTTGCCTTCCCGTTCTGACACAGCCAAATCCATGGGAACACAACGCTCGAGTGAAACTAGCATATTTCTGCGTGTTGAAATACTTGGGAAGCAATTCACGTTCAAATTCTTCTGTATCGTGTACTTTAAACGCTGTGCCATCGTTCATCCATGAGACGACGTGTTCCTGATGATTATCTTCGCAGACTTTCAATACGTTGTAGACTCTCTGAGGAAAGGAAATACGACTGGTTGCCGCTTCATTAGCTTTTGGTTTGATCTCTGCCATTCTTATCTCTTTCATATTATGTTTTTCTGGTTTTGTGATGAAAGCAACATGGCTGATTTCACGTCAGTTCGAAATTTTCGACTTCACGAGGTTCAATGTTCCAAGAACGTGAATCGTTCTTCTTTGGGAATAAACACGCGTCATCATTTATATAAGATTCTGGACGCACTCCCCTGATCAGACACTGAGAGCTTTGCAACACTTAAGAACTGATGATCCTTTTTCCAGATGCGGAGCTTTTCAGCCGAGCGTTTGGTTCGTACTGGTCCCATCCAGTGCTGTATTAGCTTTTTAGAGGCAACTACAGTATCGGAACGGGATGCCAAAATTCTCTGTCTCCAACACGACCAGCAATCGCCCTCACTTTTCTCTCGAAATTTTACTCCTATCTGGGAAGATGAAACTGATCACAGATATGTCCAAAAAGTTACACCGAAAACGATGATGCTACGGCAGCGGAGCAATTTGCATGAGTGAATGAATGGACCAAACCAGTACGAGTATGCGAATCATTCTTCGAGCAATATCTGGTGGGGAGGATGAAAATTGTACTAATAGTCAACTATTTGTATTTCTTGTCGCCATGCCGACCTTCCAATCTTGCGGGAATCGAAAGCAGCATTCTGTAGGATTCACAAGTAAATAACGGTGTCAAGTTCAGTATGAAGATTCCAATCAGCTTCAGATTCGCGATAGTAAAACAGTGCCCTATGCAAATGCAGAGAATCGCAATCAGGTATCCCAAGAAGATCAATCTCACGATGTCTGCAATCCACCATTCTCCATGGACAAAAGGCACGCCCTTCTGGCTATTCATGTGATAGTGCGTCTTTAGACTAGTCGCAAGGTTGGGCGGTTGGGTGCTGATAAAGGCTATCGCCAGCATAACGCTCGATGATCCAAAGTATTCTGGAACCAATACCATAGCCGAGAGGAGAGAATGCATCCACATGATGTCCATGAAAATATGCTTCAGCATACTGATCTTTGGACTCAAGACCAAGTCTTGCGTGTTTGGTCCAAAGGCAGTAAACAAGGCTTGAATGGTATGCCCAACAATGAGGAACATTGCCCAGCACATTCCAAATGTTGAAATATCCATGTAGTGGAAAAGAGCAGGTAAAGCGACCGGAGATGAAAAGTCGTACAGCGCTTGGTACCTTGATTTTGGAATGATTGGCATAGCATCATACCATGAATTCAATTCATTTGACTCTTCAGTCATTTCCTGAATGCCTCTTGGCTCCCAACAGGAAAGCAATATGTCTTGGTCGGGATGGCTGTGTTCGCAACCATTTTGCAATGGGGTATGCTCTGGGGACCAGGGTATCGGCTCAAAATCATCTTCATCTTGTGCTATATCGCAGTCGCCAAGGATTTGCGACTCTGCAGGAAGTCTGAGCTCTGATGACAAGGGGATTGATGGTTCATTATTGCCGAAGACCGAACAGTTGTTGTGAGCGATTTGCTCATGTTGCTCTGGCTCGTCCCAAATCAGATTAGCCCTTGTAGGACTGTCCATGGTCGGCACAAAGTTCTGAGTAACCAGGTTGGGATCATCTGTCCTCTCGGCGATTGCAGCAAGATGGATGCGGCCTGATGAGTGCGAATTGGGTATCGGATTGTATGGCGATTGTCGACCCGTACTATCATCGTCACTTTGTTCGTCCGAAGTGACGTATTGTGACCCAGGTGGAAGGCGTATGAGCGCATTTGTTGTTCGATCCGCTATTTGAGACCGAACCGTTTGGTATAGCTGAGCAAAACCTGATGCATTCGCATCTTCATCCATGAGCGTTTGAGTATTATTCAGAAGCGATGGAAACACAAATGATCGCCCTCCGTCTCGCGACGATAAGCCATTGCTTCGATTTGATAGCTTGTTCAGTGCCTTTGTATTGTTCGCTTTCTTCACTCTCTTTATCATCGAAGGAGCATAAGGGTCGTTGCGATTAAACTTAGGGTGGGAGTCTGACAGAAGTTGTTAGAGAATTTGCCTTCGGAAGTCCAAGCTTATCATACGACGAAGCTTACGATTAAAAGCTAACGATGGGACAAACAAAATTCAACTTACAAATCCCGGTTTGTCTTCCCGTCCTGACACAATCAAATCCATGGGCACACAAGGCTCTAGTAAAGCTCGCATACTTCTGAGTGTTGAAATACTTGGGGAGCATTTCACGTTCAAACTGTTCCAAGTCGTGCACTTTAAACGCCGTCCCATCGTTCATCCATGAGACAATGTGTTCCCGATGGTTCTCTTCACAGAGATTCAGCACGTTGTAGACCTTCTGAGGGAAACAAAGACGAGTGCTGGCCGTTTTAGCAGCTTTTGGTTTGGTAATTGTCACGTTGTTCATTCGGTCCTCCTGTGGTGTGGCTCTGTTTTCTTGTTATTTGAAGTTTCGAAGTGAGTATTTTGGCATGGTTTTCCATGTTTTTTTTAATATCAACATTTTGCAGCCGAACACGTATGTTTGTTACTTAGAGGTATTGATCGTTTTTCCAAAAACTGCATGGGCAAAATGAGAACATTTTAAAACTGGCATTAAATACCACCATCTGTTTTCTCATTCGTTTCCGCTGGCCCTTCGCGCGAACGTCCTCAACGGAAAAAGGGTGAGTCGCGAAGAATAAGGGCCTTTTATTTTAATATAATACTCCTGCTTTTAATTTCTGACACCCAAACACCCCATGGGACCGCGCGCGGGAGGCTCCAAAATTGATGTGCCCGGTTTTTTCGAGAAAAAATGCCACGATTATTTTTTAAAATAATAAAGAAAACAGCAAAATGACCATGACCATTGCTCCACTTTTCGGCATCATTCGTACGACTGATGAAGCATGGGAGTCAACGATCAAAACAGCATCCTATGGAAGTCTACCAAGGTTGACTTTCCTACTATTGTCTACTTTTTGGAGCAGCATTACCTGATGCGCAAACGCAACAATATCACCTCACGGATCTGTCCAGCAGTTTCATTGGATGCCTCACTACTCGGATATCTCTTTTTGAGCCAGGGTCCAGCTAGAGCAGTTTATTTTATTGCACAATGCTTTGCTAATAGCGGAATTGAAGGTCCAACAAACCATCTTTCAGACTCGAGTCGCCGCCATATCCAATCTTTGATGGATTGGACTTCATTCGTGTTCGCGACCACTTTATCTGTCTGTCCAATAGTCTCAAGTATGAGCCGACACATTCTGGCTATTTGACACGGGAAGTACCAGCCCAACTGGAAAACGCCCGTGATGTGCGAAGTGGTGTCGCAATGTTACTCTGCCAAGGTACACAAAGCCAAAAGTACTAGATGATGACACCAAGCTAATCAAATGGTGTGTCCAAAAATTCATAAGAAATGAAGTTTGTGTGCATCTTGGTTTTAAAAGAATCCCTCCCAAAGGGAAAGCGTGTCAAATCTTAATGCATTTTGGCGACCATCAGATGGAATGGACGAACAAATCTACAACTTGCAGGTTAGTACTAGATGAATCAACTGCAACAATTTGCATTGACGCTTTCTTGGCACCAGTTGGCACCGGTAGCAAAGGATTTCGAAGCCTAACAAAGACAGTCAGCAAAGGCGTGAGTTCCGATAGGTAACTTCTCCGCCATGTCAAGGAAACAAAAGCACACAATGAATCGGGCTTCACGATGCAACAGGTAAATTTTTCTACAAAGCGAATTTACAAATATACTCTTACATCCTTTTCCTAATATTCACCAATATACTCTTACATCCCTTTCCTACTGTTCACGTGTACACACAAGGGATCTGGTACAGTGTGCCTGGTACGGTAGGCAGCAAAGCTGCCCTGGGAGAGACGATGGGCCACTTCGCAGAGTAACTGATGTTTAGAAAATTACACTGGAAGCACTGGCACTGAAGGAGTTGGATTTCGGTTCTGGCGGACATCAGACAAGCGACAGGCTTGTCGTCGTCCAAACCGATTGACAACTTTGTGGCCCATGAAGCCATCATTGCCAACCAGCCGTGCCAACATGCGACCCATCAAGTTGTCATGCAGAGGCACCGACCATAGCGATCTCCGATCCGCCTAATAGGAAATAATCATCTCTACAGGAAATAACTATTCTAAAAGACTTGTTATCTACATGGAATGGGCAAAGCAAAAGCCTTGCACGAAAACTCAAATTTCCCAAACCTTTACTGGATGTTTGCAATCCAGAAAGGCCGGTACAAAACCCACGTACCGAACTCCCGCAGGATTCAGTATGGGATTTTCGTGGCGCTCAGACGTTTGATAGTCCAAGCCCACAATTCCATGTTTTCAGATTCCCTGCAAAAACCGACTCATAGGAATCCCCCGAATAAAACGGACCAAACGGACATTTGTCCGTCTGTCCGATCGGACGTGTCGAACTGCTTCCATCAAGGAGTTTCCAATGAATGGTCTCCAAGAGAGCAATTTCAACAGAAGGATTGGCCATAGGAGGTAATATCTGAGAGAAAATTAAGTTTCAGTTTTTATTGTCATCTATTTGTGTTTCTTAGCACCATTCTGAGCTTCCAATCTTGTAGGAATTGAAAGCAACAATCTGTAGGATTCGCATGCGAATAATGGTGAAAGGTTCATAAGGAAAACTCCAATCACCTTCAAATTTGCAATAGTAAAATAGTGCCCTAGAGCAATGCAAGAAAGCGCAATCAAGTCCCCCGAAAGGATCAATCGCACGATATCTGCCATCCACCATTCTCCATGAACAAAAGGCACAACCTTTTGGCTTTTCATGCGATAGTGCGTCTTGAGACAAATAACAAGGGAGAGCGGTTGTCCGCTGGCAAAGATAAAGGCCACTATAACACTTGATGATCCAAAGTAATCTGGAACCAATATCATGGCCGAGAGGAGAGAATGGGTCCACATAATGTCCATGAAAATATGCTTCAGCATGCTGATCTCCGGACTCAAAACCAAAATTCCTGTTTTTGCTCCAAAGTCAGTATATAAGGATTGTATGGTATGCCCAACAATGAGAAAGATTGCCCAGCACATTCCAAATGATGAAATATCCGTGAAGTAGAAAAGAGCGGGCAAAGAGAACTGAGATGAATAGTCATACAACGCTTGATACCTTGGCTTTGGAAACACTGGTAGGATGTTGTAAAAAGTATTCAAATCGTCTGGTTTTTCTTTCATCTCCTCGATGCTTCTTGGTTCCATTGCATTTAGCAATGCCTCATCTTCGGAATGATCAAGTGTGTTCTGCGATGAAGCGTGCGCTGACAAGGGTACGGGCTCGAAATCATCATCATCATCCTCCTCGAAGATTGAACCAAAGTTCTGATCGATTTGTTCCTGTTGGTTTTGTTGATCCAAGGTTGTCCTATTATGATCTGAAGTCATATGGTAAAAGCCACTAGAAGGTACGGCCGGTGGCGCGCTTGGGTCATCCGAACTGTCATCGTCACTTTCGTCTGAGCTGACGAAATGCGACCCCGGTGGAAGACGGATAAGCACATACGTTGCTCGATCAGCGATCTGAGACCGAAATGATTGGTACAACTGGCCAAAACCTGGTGCATTTTCATCAAAAGTGCGCGGTCGGGTGTTATCTGAAGAAAGGGATGGACACAGAATTGGTTGATCTCCATCTCGAAATAAGGAGCCATGTCTTCGATTTGATAAGTGGTTATTCGGTGTTTTCGCTTTCTTCACTCTCTTCATCAGGGACACAGCATTTGGGTCGTCGCTATGAAACTTTGGGTGCGAGTCTAAAAGTCCATATAGAGTTTGTCAGGGTGATGGTACGGGACTGGTGACATATGGAAGTCTCCAACTTACAAATCCCACTATGGCTCCCCGTTCTTACACAATCAAATCCATGGGCACACAAAGCTCGAGTAAAGCTAGCATACTTCCGAGTATTGAAATACTTGGGAAGCAATTCACTTTCGAACTCTTCTATATCATGAACTCTGAAGGCTGTCCCATCGTTCATCCATGATGCGATGTGCTCCTGATGATTCTCTTCACAGAATTTGAGCAAGTTGTAGATTCTCTGAGGAAAGGAAAGGTGAATGCTGGTCGCTCTCGATTTTGGTTTGGTGTCTTCCATTATACCGGTATGCTCCACCGCAATATTTTTTGAATATGTAACTTCTCCAGGTCAGGTTCAGATTTTATTCTGCTCCTGCTGTGTTCTGAGTACATATAAATATAAATGAATACCAGTGCACCGCGGGACCCCTTGCTCCGAATATGCGAGGCGAACACAAAAAATTGATTCATTTGTACAAAAGGAATCGAGCGAGTCCGTTTGGGTTGTACCGCGATAATCTACCAATATATTATACAGTATCTGTAGTGTCATATTTTCGATGTGCGTATTGGTCTGTTTTCAACGGTTCCAATACGTCGAATTTTTTCCATACCACTCGGAATGAACCTTGCAAAAGGACGACTTTGATTTTATTGTCTGCTTGTTAAAAAGCATCATCATCAGCACAGTCAACGGAATAACCACACTACACACCCCGAAAAGGAGGATCTGGCCAACAGAGGCATTTTCAGGAGTTGGTACATAAGAGTCAATCGTCTTTGTCTGAGAGAACTACCCATCATGCACCATTCGGCAACGCATGTTTGATTTGATGGAATGTCGGAGATTGAGGCTCTTTCAGCTTTGGCATCACTGGAACAATAGCGATGATGCCACGGTCTTGGATGGCGGTATGTAAATCGCTCGAATGCGGGCGATTGATTGATTGATTGATACGTTCTTCGAGGAATGTTGAGGATGGAACTGAGCTGCAGTGCAAAGTCAACTATTTTTGTTTCTTCTCCTGATTCGGATCTTCCAACCTTGCGCGAATCGAAAGCAGTAATCTATAGGATCCATATGCGAGCAATGGTGTCAGGTTCATGAAGAAAACTCCAACCGCCTTCAAACTCGTAATATCTGAATATTGCCCAAGGCAAATGAAGAGAGCTGAAACCATGTATCCCAAGAAGAGACATTTGATGATGTCGGCTAACCAGCATTCTCCGCAGACAAATGACTGACCCTCTTGGCTGTGAAAGTGATGATAGTGTGACTTGAGACTCATTCCAAGGCTCGGAGGGTTGGATCACATAAAGGAAGTGGCCAGCATAACACTTGATGATCGAAAGTATTCTGGAACCAACAATGTCATAGCCGAGATGAGAGATTGTACCCACATAATGTCTAGGAACATATGCTTCCCCAAACTAATCTTTGGATTCAAAACCAAGTCCCCAGTATTCGGTTTATAGGCTGTAAATAAGGATTGCATGGTATGTCGAACAATGAGAAAAATTGCCCAGGAGGACATGATGCCAAATGATGAAATGTCCATATAGTAGAAAATGCGGGGTAGAGTGACTGGAGATGAATAATCATACAATGCTTGCCACCTTGGCTCTGGAAACGTTGGAAGCACATTGTAAAATGCATTCAAATCCTCGGCCTCGTCTTCCATCTCTTGAATACTTCTCGGCCCAACCAACCAAAGCAATGCCTCATCTTCGGAATGATTTGGTGCGACGGAGTTCGGCGACGAAGTGGGCGGTGACCAGGGTATCGGCTCAAAATCATCTCTTCTGAAGCACACGGCTCCGTCGGTGCTAAGGTAATCGGTTCAAATTCATCACCGAGGATTGAACCAGAGTTAGGAGTGTGCTCATGTTCGTTTCCTTGGTCCAATGATATCAGATTATATTCTGGAGCGACATGGTAGGAACTAGAAGGTACAGCTGATGTCGGCGCCGGCATCGGATTGTACATTGATTGTTCACCCGCACTACTGTCATCGCTACTTTCATCTGAAGTGAGGAACTATGTCCCTGGTGGAAGAAGTATGAGCGCATTTGTTGTTCGATCAGCTATTTGAGACCTCACCGTTTGGTACAGCTGGCCCAAAAATGATGCATTATCATCTTCAGTCATGTGAGATTGGGTATTATTCAGAAGTGATGGAAAGATTATTGATGGCTTTCCATCTCGCAACAATAAGCCATGACTTCGATTTGATACACCTTTTTTGGAAGTTTTCGTATTATTCGCTTTCTTCACTCTATCATCGAAGGAGCATATGGGTCGCTGCGATTAAACTTTGGGTGGGAGTCTGACAGAAGTCGTTAGAGAATTTGTGTGGGAAGTCCAAGCTTACGATGATGACAACAGTTTTCAACTTACAAATCCCGGTTTGTCTTCCCGTTCTGACACAATCAAATCCATGGGCACACAAGGCTCTAGTAAAACTAGCATACTTCAGAGTGTTGGGAATACTTGGGGAGCATTTCACGTTCAAAGTGTACCAAGTCATGTACCTTAAACGCCGTCCCATCGTTCATCCATGATACGATGTGTTCCTAATGCGGTTCTCTTCACAGAGATTCAGCAAGTTCTAGACTTTCTGAGGAAAAGAAATACGAGTACTGGTTGTTTTGGCTTTTATTTGGTCTCTGCCATGCTCATATAGTAGAAATAAGAGGGGGATGATATGCGCTGCCAGAATTTGCTGATGACAATGTGTGACATACTGTACCGGTACCCCTGGCTATAGTATACGGTAACTAACTTGTACATGCGTATCGTGCGGTCATAATCCTGAAAAGAACTGGCTACTTTGAAGTTGTCACTTCAACGTTCCACGTGATTTTCCGAGATATTGCAAGTGCAAGGGCGAAAGCGATGATGCCACGGTCGTGGAGTGACAGGCGTGAGTAATCCAATTACTCTTTGATGAGTAATGTAATCCAATTATTCTTTGATTAATATTGAAAAGGGAATGCAGTGTATTAGTAAGTAGTTAACTATTTGCGTTTCTTTTCGCCAGGCTGATCTTCCAATCTTGAAGGAATTGATAGCAACAATCTGTAGGATTCGAATGCGAGTAATGGTGTCAGGTTCATCAAGAAAACTCCGATCACCTTCAGAGTTGGAACAGTAAAACAGTGCCCTAGGCAAATGCAGAGAATCGCTGTTAAGTAACCCAAGAAGATCCATCTCACGATGTCTGCACTCCACCATTCGCCATGAACAAAAGGGACACTCTGGTTTTGGCTATTCATGTGATAGTGCGTCTTAAGATTTGTTGCAAGGCCAGGCGGTTGGGTGCCGATAAAGGTTATGGCCAGCATAACACTTGATGCTCCAAAATATTCTGGAACTAATACCATTGCCGAGAGGAGAGAATGCATCCATATAATGTCCATGAAAATATGCTTCAGCATGCTGATCTTCGGACGCAGAACCAAATCAGCTGTATTCGGTCCATAGGCAGTGAACAAGGCTTGAATGGTGTGCCCAACGATGAGAAAGGTTGCCCAGTATAATCCAAATGATGAAATATCCATAAAGTAGAAAAGACCTGGTAAAACGAACGGAGATGAAAAGTCGTACAACGCTTGGTACCTTGGCTGTGAAAACATCGGAAGCACATTATACAATGCATTCAAATCGTCTGGGTTTCGTTTCATCTCCTGGATAGTTCTTGGCTCCATCGAACTCAGAGACGAATTACCTTCGGAATGATCAAGTACACCGCAATTCTGCGTTGAAGTCTGCGGTGACCAAGGTATCGGTTCAAAATCATCTTCGTCATATTCCTCTAAGTCATCCGTGATATGGTAAGAACTAGACCTCACAGATGATGCTGATGCTGATGCTGAATCGTGTCCACCCGCACTACTGTCATCGCTACTTTCGTCTGAACTCACGAAATGAATCCCCGGCGGAAGACGTATCAGCGCCTTCGTTGCTCGATCAGCTATTTGAGACCGTGTCGTTTGGTACAGCTGACCTAGAACTGTTGCATTATCATCTTCAGCCATTCGATATTGCGGGTTATCCAGAAGCGATGGAAATGCCATGGGTCGCTTTCTATCTCGCAACAACAAGCCATGACTTCGATTCGATACACCTTCCTTCAATGCTTTCTTATTCTTCGCTTTCTTCACTCTCTTTATCATCGAAGGAGCATAAGGGTCGTTGCGATTAAACTTAGGGTGGGAGTCTGACAGAAGATGTTAGAGAATTTGCCTTCGGAAGTCCAAGCTTATCATACGACGAAGCTTACGATTAAAAGCTAACGATGGGACAAACAAAATTCAACTTACAGATCCCGGTTTGTCTTCCAGTTCTGACACAATCGAATCCATGGGCACACAGCGTTCGAGTAAAGCTAGCATATTTCTGAGTGTTGAAATACTTGGGAAGCAGTTCACGTTCAAACGCTTCTACATCGTGTACTTTAAACGCCGTCCCACTGTTCATCCATGATAATATGTGTTCCTGATGAGTATCGTCACAGAGTTGAAGCACATTGTAGACCTTCTGAGGGAAACAAAGATGGGTCCTGGTCGTTTTAGCAGCTTTGGGTTTGGTCATTGTCATGCTCATTTTGCAAACTTGAGCGACGACTGCGTACTGTACAGTATGATAGTGCGAGGTGCGAGGCTATCCTTCCTGATGATGATGATGAGGCCCACGTCAGTACACGATTGATTGATTGATTCGATTTGCTCTGTTCTCTGTTCGGTTTCGCCGTACACGTACACGTGTACTGTGTACTGTCTTCACGCGTCAAATGGTATGCATCATCATTTTATTCGTGGACACACTCCTGGCTACATTTTTTTCTCTCGCCACTTACTTCATCGATAAGATTTACTATCCCGGCTATAGACTACAGTAGCCGAGCCTTCTGCACCTTTTTTTAAAATTAAAACCACTGCTAAATGAAATTACTCGAATGATCACACCAATTTGCCGCCACTTTATTCTTTCAGGCAAGTTTGGATGAACTATCGAAGATAGCCAACTGGCGCCTGCCGCCTGGTTTCTTCCGTGAGGGATTCTTTCTTGGTGTGACTCTGGTGGGTTGTGGTGTGAAGCTGGTCTTTTGGATTGCGCGCGAAGCGTGCGGTTCCAAAAGGCCAGTCTTTGATATTCCGCTTCGCGGAATATCAAAGACTTGCTTGCCTACTAGGCCTTACAGAGACGTAGAATGCGTCGATGTAAGGCCCAACAGGGATGTGGAGGGAGGGAAAGAAAGAAATAAACCTTATTTCTTGACGTATACTCGCACACAAGTTCGATAAACTGATCGGACTTGGTGTTGCTGAGCAATGCTATTGTGACGGTCGTTCGACCGTCGTCAGTATGATGAAAGGAATCCAATGATTCGTTCTCGAGCTTTCGTCTACGTTAGAAGATCAAACCGGGTAAGGTACACGGGCACAGAATTGAGAATGCTAAAAAAAAGGTAAACCGAAAAATATAGGTGCTAGGAAAACAAAAAGTTTTGCGTTTGTCAATAACACTACCGTACTACGAGGGAGAGTTAAAATAACAAATGATTACCATGCAACTGAGATCGATTCACCTACCTTACTACTAGGGAGAGTTGAAATAAAAAATGATCACCACGCGACCATGCAACCGAGTACTACTATTTCAATCTTGCAGGAATCGAAAGCAGCAATATGAAGGATTCACATGCAGCAGATAATGTCATTAGGTTCATGAATGAGACTCGTACCATAGGCTTTAGCTTGCAGCAGCAACAACAATGCACAAAGCAAATTGAAAATGCTGGCTGAGAGCTGAAAACGGACATCGGCTGTCAACCATTCTTCATTGACAAGTAACTAGCCCTTTTAGCTATTCACTTGTCAGGTTCAGTAAGAAATTAAAACCACCATCAGATTCGCAATTTCAGAACAACGCCCAGGGCAAATGCTGCTGAGAGCTGACGAAGCGAAATCGGCTATCCACCATTCTCCATCGACAACTTGCTGGCCTTTCGGCTATTCATGGTGCGTGGCTGGGTTTTGGACTTGTTGCACATTGAGGTTGAAAAAAATTAGCAATAAATAGTGAAGCCAAGCTACTCCCACTAGTTGTCCTTCTTCTTGCCATTCTACTGAGCTTCCAATCTTGCAGGAGCGAACAATCTATAGGTTTCGCATGCGAATAATGAAGAAAGGTTCATGAAGAAAACTCAAATCACCTTCATACTTGCAGTATCCGAATAATGCCCAAGGCAAATGCAGAGATCAAGTACTACCCCGCGAAATAAACCCAATCTCAAGATATCTCCCATTCACCATTCTCCATTGACAAATCTCATTCTTTTGGCTAATACACCGGTATTGTACTCGTATTCGTTTGACAAAACCAATCACAAGGTAGAGCAGATGGAGATGAGATTTTACTGCCTACGATGGGTCGGTGCTTCTGAACTATAAGTGCGCCCGCAATGAGGCTAAAACGAAGTTGCAGTAAACAAATCATCTACTATTTGCGTTTCTTAACACCATGCTGAACTTCCAACCTTGCAGGAATCGAAAGCAATAATCTGTAGGATTCGCATGCGAATAATGGTGTTAGATTCAGTACGAAGGTTCCAATCACTTTCATATTCGCGATATCCCAAAAATGCCCCAGGCAAATGCAAAGCATGGCAATGAAGTACCCAACGAAGATCCATCTCGCGATATCTGCAATCCACCATTCTCCATGATGTACAAAAGGCGCGGCCTTTTGGATATTCATGTGATAGTGCGTCTTTAGACTAGTTGCAAGGTTGGGAGGTTGGGTGCCGATAAAGGTTATGGCAAGCATAACACTTGATGATCCAAAGTATTCTGGAACCAACACCATAGCAGAGAGGAGAGAATGCATCCACATAATGTCCATGAAAATATGCTTCAGCATGCTGATCTTCGGACGCAAAACCAAATCTTGCGTGTTTGGTCCAAAGGCAGTAAATAAGGCTTGAATGGTATGCCCAACAATGAGGAACATTGCCCAGCACATTCCAAATGATGAAATATCCATAAAGTAGAAAAGACCGGGTAAAGCGACTGGAGATGAAAAGTCGTACAACGCCTGGTACCTTGGCTTTGGAATCACTGGTAGGATGTTGTAGAATGCATTGAAATCTTCTGGATTCCTTTTCATCTCTTGAATGTTTCGTGGCTCCAAGGAGCCAAGCGATGCTTCATCATCTTCAGAATGATCAGGTACGCCAAAATTCTGCGATGAACTGTGCATTGGCAAAGGTATTGGTTCGAAATCATCATGGTCCAGGATTGAGCCAGAGTTCTGAGCTGTTTGATCATCATGTTTTTGTTGGTCAAAGGTTGCCCTATTGTAATCTGGGACGACATTGTAGGAACTTGAGGGTACAGCTGATGCCGACGGCGGGAACTGACTGTTCAGGGATTCGTGTTCACCCGCGCTGTAATCATCACTTTCGTCTGAACTGATGAAGTGTGAGCCTGGTGGAAGACGGATGAGCGCATATGTTGTTCGATCTACTATTTGAGAGCGAGCCGTTTGGTACAAGTGACCAAAAATCGATGCATTATCATCTGCATTCATGTGAGATTGGGTATTGTTCAGAAGCGATGGAAACATAAATGATCGCCCTCCATCTCGCAATACTAAGTCATGGCTTCGATTTGATAGTTTGTTCAACGCTTTCGCATGGTTCGTTTTCTTCACTCTCTTGATCATAGAAGGAGCCGCGGGGTCGTTGCGATTAAACTTAGGGTGCGAGTCTGAAAAGTTCACACGAGTTTGTCAGGGGAAATGGCAGGGGAATGATGACATACTGTATATCAGTCATCAACTTACAAATCCCAGTGTGGCTCCCCGTTCGTACACAGTGAAATCCATGGGCACACAGCGCCCGAGTAAAGCTAGCATACTTCTGAGTATTGAAATACTTGGGAAGCATTTCACGTTCGAACTGTTCCAAATCGTGTACTCTGAAGGCTGTCCCATCGTTCATCCATGAAACTATGTGTTCCTGATGAGTATCTTCACACAGTTTGAGTACATTGTAGACTCTTTGAGGAAAACAAAGACGAGTGCTGGTCGTTTCAGTAGCTTTTGGTTTTGTACGTGACATGGTTATGTTTCGAATCCGTACAATAACACTGTGTCGGTCTCTTACCATGCACGATGCCATGCGAAGCCCATGCCAAAACAGAAGTTTCACGAACGATCGTCGGGTAATGGTGAACGTGTACACGTACACGTGTACATACATCATGCTTTCCTTTTCTTAGAAAAAATACCACGATTCTCCTGATCAGACAGGGTACCAGGTACCTATTACCGCAGAGAGAACATTTTGACACTAACAGGTCCCGTTTGCTGATTTTATTAGCCGGCTCTTCCCTCTCTCTCTTGCACTCGTACATCATGATTTTTTTCGGTGTTCTAAAAACTGGCAGCCGAACTGCCATCAAATTGAGGGTGGGATATATAGGTATAAAAATTAAAAGTAAGATTTGAAGATAAATTCGTAGTGACACCGATGGCGCTACGTTTGTTGAATGCGGGTGGGCCTCATCCTCCTCATTATAACGGCACTTTTCGAAGAATATTGAGGAGGGAAGGAACAAACTGCATTTTCTAGTAGTCAACTATTTGCCTTTCTTATCATCAGTCTGATCTTCCAGTCTTGTGGGAACCGATAGCAGCGTTAGGTTCATGAAGGAAACCCCAGTATCCTTCAGCATCCGCGGCTTCAAAATCAAGTAAAATGTATACGGCGCACAGGTAGTCCTTAAGGATTCAATGGTGTACCCCACAACGAGAGAAAGCTTGCCGCAGTAGTAGAGGAGTCCAAATGATTGAATATCCATGGAGTAGAATGGAATAGACCAGGTAAAGCGACCGGAGAAGAATTTTCGTTCTCAAAACTTGGAATGCTGGGTTTGTTAACATTGGACGAACATGTAAATGCATTTATAACTTCGAAATATTCTTTCAGCTCATGAATACTTCTCGACTCCATGACAGGAATGCCTCATCTTCTGCATTATCAAGCATGCCGCAAATTTTCGATGCAGAGTGCGGTAACCAGGGCAGCGGCTCAAAATCAGCATCTATTGAATCATATCCGTCGCTTGACGGCAAGGGAATCGGTGTAAAATCATCATCTAGGATTGAATCAGCGATCTCCTGGGCGTATTGCTCATCCTGGTTTTGTTCGACAAAGGTTGTCATGTCGTAATCTTCTGTAGCGAGAAGGCAGGAAGCAGACCGAACAATCGGGTTGTATGGCGATTGTTCACCAGCACTCTCGTCGCCACTTTCGTCTGAGCTGACCAAATGTGACAAAGGTGTTCGATCGGCAATTTGAGACCGAATCGTTTGATATAGATGACCAAAAACTGATGCATCAGCATCTTCATTCATGAGCGACTGCGTAGTATTCATAAGGGACGGAAATGCAAATGATCGCTTTCTATCTCCCAATGAAAAGCCATGACATCCAGTTGATAGCTTGGTCAATGAAGCCTTCGCATTGTTGTTCGTTTTCTTTACTCGCTTGATCATAGACGGAGCCTCAGGGTCGTTGCGATTGAATTTAGGGTGGGAGTCTGCAAAAAGCTGTTAGATAATATGCCTTGCTAAGTTCATTCTTAAGATGGTGACATCAATCGACAACTTACAAATGCCGGTTTGTCTTCCGGTTCTGATACAATCAAATCCATAGGAACACAACGCTCGAGTAAAGCTAGCGTATTTTTGAGTGTTGAAGTACTTTGGAAGCAATTCACGTTCAAACTGTGCGATATCGTGAACTTTGAACGCCGTCCCATCATTCATCCACGATGCGATATGTTCCTGATGAGTATCGTCACAGAGGTTCAGCACGTTGTAGACTCTCTGAGGAAATGAAATGCGACTGGTGGTCGTTTTAGATTTTGGTTTGGTAATTGGCATGCTCATCTTTGCAGTTTTGTGGTTTGATGGTTTGATGTTGTGACGTTTTTATGGTTTGAAGCAGCCGTCCAAAAGTTTGGGTCTCACGTTGGTGACAGAGATTAGGCACTGTCGACTTTGTGAACGTAGTTGTACGGCACATCTCAGGAAAAAAAGATGAAAAAAAATCGGAGTTGACAGGGACCCTTTCCCAAAACCGATTTCACAAGTTTTGGTTCGTTTGTGTAAGTACTAGCAGCGCGTAGCCTGAACGTAAGTTGTTCTGGTGCTACCAAAAATCCTTCTGCTTTCGCGTGAATCGTTGCTTCGAACTTGCATGTCAGCATTTTATTTATCACATTTTGATCATGCGGAGTGACTTTCCGCCGTTGTTTATATGATTGTTTTCCCTGAGGTTCTGGTCGCAGAACGCATGCCCGATGGAGGACTGGAAGTTCCAGCAAGCTTCAATTGCTTCTTGACAGTACCTGTACACGTGTACCACCACCATGATGAGTTTCACAAAATGAGACTTCTCATCCCCAGTTGCAGGATAATTGGGGGTAGGTACACCAAAACCTCACATCTCATAGTACGTCTCATATGGGTCATCGTATAGTTGTTGCATTGCCGTAAGTGCAAGACTGAAGGATCGCCTGCTCATCTCCTTTAAAGCACCATCCATTGTAAGATATTTCCCCTACTATGCATTTCATCCTACTGTCGTAGAAAAAGTGTGAGCCAACAGCCAACCACTTAATGTCGTCCAAACTCCTAGTATTAGTAGCAACTCTTCTTCATTGCGATCAATGATATCATGTTGAAGCCAAATACCAGAAGGAAGGCACCCATCTGCCATGTCTATCTGGTGTCATGCCAGTACCAGTACCAATACCAACTTCACCAGGTACAGTAACGGTGAAGATTGATATGTGCGTCGTCGTGCCCGTCATTGGTACGTTACGAAATATCGAAGAATGTTGGACGGATTCATTCTTTGATCCTGAAGCAGCTGTACTTTTGGATGCGCGCGTTCAAAGTGAGAGCTTTTAAAAAACACATTTCATGGCGTCTATAGTAATGAGGTAGTATGTGTAAGAATATCCAGTACCTGTGACAAATGGGGAAGTGAGATGTAAACTTCCAACCCCAAAGATACTTCATGTATTTAGGGGAGACCCATCTTGCCACGGGGAGTCCATAGCTTAGTGGCACATCTCTACATTTTGTACATGGTAGCTTCAGGTTCGACTCCAGTGTGTCAGGTTGAGAGGGCCCGTCTAGGGGTACCCAATGAGGGCGACACGGTAGTGCTCAATCGCGCACGAGGATCTTCGTGGAACTTTCATTGATGTTTTCATACTACTTAAGCAAATGACTCCCCTATATAGAAGACAAGGAGATTGCGACACTGGGTCTTATGCGTTCAGAAATACGAACTGTCCATCCGCGGTACTCAGCCTTGCTGAATAATAGCTCGAAGCTGGAAAGTCCGACGGGGAGTGTAAGAATATCCAGTACCTGTGACAAATGGGGAAGTGAGATGTAAACTTCCAACCCCAAAGATACTTCATGTATTTAGGGGAGACCCATCTTGCCACGGGGAGTCCATAGCTTAGTGGCACATCTCTACATTTTGTACAAGTATGGTACAGACTACAGGAATGCGACAAGAGAGAAATCTTTGAAAAGAGTTTGGTGCCTTGGGCTGGACATATTGTTAGCATATTGTAAAATTGTATTTAAAAAAATTATCTGAATTTTCTTCAGCTCATCAATACTTCATGGCTCCATGACAGCAGGAATGCCTGGTCTTCTGAATTATCAAGTCGGCCGCAATTTTGCGATGAAGCGCCCGGAGACCAGGGCAGCGGCTCAAAATCATCATCTTCTGAAGCATAACCTTCACTAGGTGATACGGGAAACGTTGCAAAATCATCATCGAGGATTGAATCAGCGATCTCCTGGGCGTATTGCTCGCCCTGGTTTTGTTCGTCACATGTTATCACATCGTAATCTTCTGCAGCGATATGGTAGGAGTCAGAACGAACAATCGGGTTGCAAGACGAAGACAAGGGATTGTATGGTGATTGTTCACCAGCGCTCTCGTCGCCACTTTCGTCTGAGCTGACCAAATGTGACAAAGGTGTTCGATCGGCAATTTGAGACCGAATCGTTTGATATAGATGACCAAAAACTGATGCATCAGCATCTTCATTCATGAGCGACTGCGTAGTATTCATAAGGGACGGAAATGCAAATGATCGCTTTCTATCTCCCAATGAAAAGCCATGACATCCAGTTGATAGCTTGGTCAATGAAGCCTTCGCATTGTTGTTCGTTTTCTTTACTCGCTTGATCATAGACGGAGCCTCAGGGTCGTTGCGATTGAATTTAGGGTGGGAGTCTGCAAAAAGCTGTTAGATAATATGCCTTGCTAAGTTCATTCTTAAGATGGTGACATCAATCGACAACTTACAAATGCCGGTTTGTCTTCCGGTTCTGATACAATCAAATCCATAGGAACACAACGCTCGAGTAAAGCTAGCGTATTTTTGAGTGTTGAAGTACTTTGGAAGCAATTCACGTTCAAACTGTGCGATATCGTGAACTTTGAACGCCGTCCCATCATTCATCCACGATGCGATATGTTCCTGATGAGTATCGTCACAGAGGTTCAGCACGTTGTAGACTCTCTGAGGAAATGAAATGCGACTGGTGGTCGTTTTAGATTTTGGTTTGGTAATTGGCATGCTCATCTTTGCAGTTTTGTGGTTTGATGGTTTGATGGTTTGATGTTGTGATGTTTTTATGCGGTGACAGTCTCAGCACTTGGGTACACTTTCATTTTGTGAGCGTATTGTGCAATGTGGAAAAGTTGAAAAACGGAGTTGACAGGGATCTTTGCCCAAAACCGATTTTTCGAACATCTCGAAGAACGGTTCGCTTGCGGATGTACTTCCAGCCAGTAGACTGAACGTCAGTTCTCGATATTCTTGGTGTTATTTGATTGCTTCATAACCTGTCTTATCAGGACGAGTTCGAATTCTTGTCAGCATTTTATTTAAAACATTTTGATCGTTCGGTATTACTTTCCGCCGTTGCTTATAAAGATTTTCCCTATTCTTCTGGTCGCAGAAGGTCCGATCAAGTGGAATTCTCAGCGCGAGGTTCAAGTTATGTTTTGATGCTAACTAGAGATCCCGCAGGAAATGGCTTGTCGTATGTTTGTTCAAACGATTAGCTTGAACGGTTGTTCTTTTAGTGTTACTTCAACGACTCATAATCTATCCTATCAGGATTCGATGAATTTTTCTTTGATATCGTTAATTACGATTTTATATAGGGATGATGGTCTTCCCCAGAAAGTCAGATGACTATGAACCTTCAGCAGGGACGGCCGGGAAATAGAAATTTAGCATACAATTCTTGCGAGTAAATATTGATTTTCCCGGCCGTTCCAGGCTTTGATACCACAAGATCTAAGCCGTGGTGGTACAAACGATAGATTGATTCATTCTTCGGATTCATAATTGGACTTATTCGACTTTCAAATGACCGAAATTCTGGAACAAGAGGTAAGAGCACCTTCTTGTACGATAAGACCTTCTTTTGACTACAAATCTTGTATTTGAGCATGTATTATTTGTTTAATATAAATAGACTAGAGGTGTACGCACTTTCAATTGCAAATTTCTGTCCATAATACATAAGGTTTCGAAACATTCATAAAAGCCACCTGAAATGTTCTGAAGGGGGCAGCAGGAAATCAGAGAAGGGAATCTCATTTCTGCCTCGGCATTGCAAAACAGCACCCAACTTCGATGCGTATATGTGTAGTGATAACTTTTGTCGGGGTCCAACCGTGTCTGGGTACCGATACATTGACTGGGATAGATTCTTGGCCACTTCTGGATTGCATTCCGAATTGACCCCAAAGGTCCATTAGGTGCACTTCAATCACTTTGGCCTTGAAATCTCCCATTCCAAGCCGCCAAA
Organism: Cylindrotheca closterium; assembly: GCA_933822405.4. Lineage (NCBI taxonomy): Eukaryota > Bacillariophyta > Bacillariophyceae > Bacillariales > Bacillariaceae > Cylindrotheca > Cylindrotheca closterium. The sequence goes on from CAKOGP040002036.1 coordinate 160,767, forward strand.
CCTTGACAGATATACCCATGGATGACAAATACGTGTTAGAATAAAGAAGATTAAGGAAAGCAGGCCAACAATTCGACAAGTCCAGAATTTTCAACAAACATACCTCTTTTCTGGCCCCGTTTTGGCCCCTGTCTGCTTTAGCTAGACCAAATCTTTGACTGCGTCCCAAAATTTATCGACCGTAGGTATCCAAGGGAGGTCCTGGTGTCTTGTTGAATGGATAGCTGTCTCCATGGCGGTCATGGGGACCTTCATCTGATTTTGAAGATTTTTTCCAAATGATGGACTCGGTTGAGAAGGCACCCTGATATCGAACATCAAACGACTCCAAGGTCCTCAGTATAACAACAGAAGCTCTTTATGCCATGGGACTCTGTGGTGTCCCAAAACCATGCGAAAACTTCTTTTTGGACATTGACGGTACCAGGTAGGCTTCAGCGGTCATTTCCGGGACCAAAGAAACCAATGAGACCAGATCACTTCATAGGAACAGGGTATCTTATGTCAATCTACAGGTACTGTTAGCTACGCATCGGCTTTCTTATAGTGGGTGATGAATACAGGTGCCCCAGAACTGACCACCGTGGTGAAATCAAATCCATCTGCCTTTTTGGTAGGTAGATTTTCACTACATACCGGTATTTAGAATCATCGGTCATGTTGTTTTTACCAGCCAAGTGGAGCTACAAGGAAATCGCCAGCACACCTTGCACCAGCAATCATTATCCACAAATCGTAGATGACACGTGTCACAATATAGAACAATGATCAGGCCGGCTTGCGACATCATCACCACAATAAGTTGCTGTAAGCTATCCCATTGCTCGCAGCATAGTTGCTCAACTCAACAATCTTCTCTCTCCACCACTAGCCTGTAGCGACATTTCCAAACTTCTCAGAGACCGGTTCCTCCATCCACTTCTGCACAGCCTAGCTTTTTACACATCTGTTTTTCATTTCCATAGCATGGACTGACATACAGTGTGTAGCTAGGAAATTTTTTGTGTGTTGTGTCTTGTCCTCACCTCTTGTAGGTTGGAGACTGGGTGCGGTGAAGTACTAAGATGCCAGGATCGTCTACAGGTAGGAACAATCGCACTGCTGGCAAGGGTTGAATATATATAACTGATGCATTAATCGTATTAAAACTATCTCAAGTTTCTAGATTGCCGTTAACGGCTGTCATGGCCATTTACCATACGGAGGTGACAAGTCCAGTACTGTTGAACCAGTGCTGGCAATGGTCGAAGTAAGAAGAAGGGTTAGGGAAGGCTGACGATTCATCACATTGCAACTAGGTTTGCTTTGGGAAAATTTGGAAACGAAGACAAAGAGCAACAAGTCTATGGCCTTGCCAATATCTTTCTGGAGCATTCGCCTACATCTTGTCACTTTCTTACGGAATACACTCGCTACAAGACCTAGTGGAAATGGATGTACTGCAAAAACTCAAGAATTGTTGGAGCGAGAATATTTCCACCGCAGTGAATAATGCTGGAATTTTTCTGCCTCCTGATGTGCAGCAAGCTTGGCTGACACAATATCAGCGTATCAACTTTGTCGAGAAGAAGCTACTATCAAGGTCCAGCCAATCAAGGTGTTTGCTTTTTGTTTGCTTCTTGAGAGTCTGGCGTCCTACTCCCATCCTACAATGTTGAACGTCACTTTGACCAACCACTGGCACTGCCCTTTGCCAAAAACCTTCATGTTGCTTAAATGATTCCTGGTCCGCAGTTGCATGGCACCATAATTCCCAGGCAAGAAACCAACAAGCTGCCTCAATCAGCGGCATCATCATGATTGTTCTCACCTGCAGGATCATCAAATGTTAAATGATCAAACTCCACATGACCTCCTACTCCCCCATCAGTGTTGTTTGCTTTGTTTGTGCCTCACACCAATAGATTTGATACAGTACAGTCTCGTCCCCAACATTGACTGTGATTGTTCTGTCTGTTTTGTTCCAATGTTCGAGCATCTACTTTTCAATTTGTACTCATCATGATGATATCTTGTTCACTTTGTTGCTATTCAAGTCTTGTTGTTTGGCAGGAACACCCAAACTGCTTTTGTGAGACTGCAGAATTTTGCTGTTTGTGAAACATTTTATTTAATGTATTGTCTTTACTTTGGATCGACTGGATCGATTTTAAAAAAGATATTTAGCTCCGACTGTGATGATGATGAGGAGTCTCAATGGTATTGTCAATAGGCAGAGTTGTGGGAGTGAGCTGACTATGACTCTATTTTCAGTTCCAGTTCTAGTTCCCAAATTTCGTTTTCAGTAATTTGTAGCCATGCTATGAAAAGGTGACTTTTGCATGTTTCCCACAAGGAACGATGAGCAAAACAAGCTCCACCCCTTTACTATCCTTGTATGATTCTCCTCGTCCGAAGTCAACGATGAGAAAGGCTGCCAAGAATATTCCAACTGATGAAACATCCATCTAGTAATATTAGCACAGACCACAAGCAGGTAGTGATTGGAGAGAAACATTCGTACAGCGCATGGTACCTTGATCTAGGACACATTATGGTAGCATACTGAAGAATTGAATTTTTTTAAAAGTTGCCTGAATTTTCTCAACAGATTAATGCTTCTCGGCTCCATACCAGAATGAAATAAATGCCTCGTCTTCGGAATGATCAAGAATGCCGCGATTATTCAATGTAGTGTGGGGTGAGCAGGATAGCGGCTCAAAACCAGCACCTTCCAAAGCATTTCCCTCACTCGTTGATGACGAAATCGGTACCAAGTCATCATCGCGGATTGAACCAGAGTAATGATGAGCAAGATGACCATGCTGGTTTTGTTGGTCCAAGATTGTCGTATTGTAGTCTGCTGCAATATGGTAGGAACTAGGCAGTGCAACTGACGCCGATGAAGGGATGGGAATGCATGGTGATTGTTCACCCGTACTCTCACCGCCACCACTTCTGTCTAAGCTGACAAAACGTAGATGGTGATGGTGCTGAATCATTGCCTTTACTGTTGTTTTTGTTCGATCAGCAATTGGAGATGCAACAGTTTGGTACAGCCGACCAAAAACTGATGCATAATCATCATCATTCATGACTGTGTGGGCATTGTTCAGAAACGATGGAAACATAAAAGATCGTTTTCCACCTCCCACCGATGACAAGTCCCCTTGGCTTACATTTGATATCTTTTTGTTCAATACTTTTGCATGTTTCACTCTCTTCACTCTTTTCATCATAGACGGAGCCTCGGGATCGTTGCGAGTGAACTTGGGGTGGGAGTCTGGAAGAAGTGGTTAGACAATTTGCGTGGGGAAGTTGAAGCTTTCCAGATGACAAAACATTACAACTTACAAATCCCGGTTTGTCTTCCAGTTCTGACACAATCAAATCCATGGGCACACAACGCTCGAGTAAAGCTGGAGTATTTCTGAGTGTTGAAGTACTTGGGAAGCAATTCACATTCAAACTCTTTCACATCGTGCACTCTAAAGGCTGCCCCTTCGTTCACCCACGACACTATGTGTTCCTGATGAGTATCTTCACACAGTTTGAGTACATTGTAGACTCTTTGAGGAAAACAAAGACGAGCGCTAGTCGGTTTAGTAGCTTGTGGTTTTGTACTTGACATGGTTATCTTTGCAGTTTCGTGTTTTTGTAAAGTGCCCACCACAAGTTTTCATGTGTTTATGGTAGCGTTTTCGAGGCTTCGTGACGAACCGGTATAGTTGTGTGTCCAACAAGATTTCCTCGGTCTCGCTCATCTACCACTCTGGTTGTTAAAAGTGCTCCCTGCCAATATTATGATATATCAAAACGTCCAAAGGTCCCGCACATATATAGTGTTCCTTGACTGATTTGTACATAGCCTTCCAGTAGCTTCGTGTCAGGAACGAACGAACGAATGGAAAGGCAGTTTTAATCGTTTGAGGTTTCGCCGCTCCAGCGCTCCTGGAGACCCAACTTAACGCATGAACGTAAAATGTACCAGCACTTCGGGTCTGCAATGATTGCTGTTCTTGCGCAAAAACTTCTGGCCGCAGACTTTCCAGCTGTTCCAAGTTTGGATCCCATGGGTACTTCTGATACGGTAGTATCATTCCCCCTTGGAGGATAATCGAGGGGACACACAAAAATGCCACGCAACCTATTCTGTAAGGATAGATCATAGGTGCTTGTATTTAGTAGCGAAAGCACCAGTCATACATCTCTTTCGAAGCATCGTCTACGGTCGGGATTATGTGTTCCGAAGCATCATCCATTGCAAGTTGTTCCCACTACATCCTATCCTTGTGCGCAGAAGCTAGCCCCAATAGAAATACTATGTACATTATATTCAGTTACTGCACTTTCTTCTTCGCAACGCGTGCTTCTGAAGTCAATCCAGCTACCGCAGACACTGAAAGCAAGTATCGGTAGGACTCAAATGCAACCAACGGTATCATGTTGAACCCAAACACCAGCGGAATTCGCAACGAAGCCATTTCGAATACGTGTACCAGGACGATACCTAGTATCGTGAAACCGTAACCCAAGAGTACCTTCCTGACGATGTCACCAATCCACCATTTCCCATGAGCATACGTACCCTCGAGATTGCTTTCACAATAGTGCGTCTTGATAGCAATGGACAGATTGAACGGTTGCGGCCAAATAAAGAGGTATAAAAGTGCATAGCACGGAGCTCCAAAGTAGTGCGGCGTCAATATCATGTTCGAAAGAAGTGAATGGAACCACAGCAAGTCCATGATATGATGCTGAAGCATTCCAATCGTGGGTTTGATGCTGAGGTCCTTCGTGTATGTCTTGTCCTTTTTATCTTCTGCACCTCCCCATGAAGTAAACAGACATTCCACAAAATGTCCCAAAATGAGGAAACAGACCCAATAGATTCCATAGGAGGAAACATCCGCGACATAAAAGCCAATTGGTAATGAAACCGGGAGCGAGAACTCAAGCAAGGCTCGCCTTCTCGGGGTGCCAAGCAATGGGACCGAGTCGTACATCCATGTGTTTGCGGTTGCTGGGTCTTGGACCATCTCATTGATCGGTCGAGGCTCCAGAATAGAGGAGTCGAGTTGGATCGGCAGAACAGAGTCAATGTCACCCTCAAAAGGAGTCGGTAATGGTGACCATGGTATGGGTTCGAAATCGCCGTCTTCTCCGAACGAGTCATCATCTTCCTCAGGCACCATTGCCATCTGACGAAACATGTCATCATCAACAATATTCATGTTCATATTCATATTGTAGTGGGCACCCATGCCAGATGGCTTTGGTGATGAAACACTATTGTTCATGCTTATGAAGCTTGATTTTGTAGATATTGATGAAGTATCACTAACCGCTCGATTGTGGTTTGTATTCTGATTTGTATTGGGAGACCAGAACGCATTGTCTGGATTGCTAAAAGGGTTGTCCGAAGCTTCGGAAGGGATCCTTATGAGTGCCTTTCTGGTTCGATCGGCAACTTGAGCGCGGACAGTATTATACAGGTTACCCATTGGCCCCGAGGGCTGGCTATTATCGAAAGTCAGAGTCCCAAAATTAGCTTCTCCATTTTGTGTGCTTGGCTTCAAAAGTGAAGGGAACTGAACAACAGTGTCTCCTGCACGAATCCCCAGGTGAAAGTTTGAGAACCGACTGATGTTTGATGCTGCTTGATTGTGCTCTGAGATTGCCTTTTTGGATATGGTTTTCGTTTCTTCTCGTTTCAACAAGCACGAGCCTTTTGGGTCGTCGCGCTTGAAGGCTGGATGAGAATCTGTTGGGTAAGGTTCACAGAACGTTGAGATGAGCAACCGTGAGTCAAGGGATGAACAACAGCAGTTCGCATGTTCTGATGATTCATTCCAAATCGGAGTGACTCACAAATTCCAGTATTCCTTCCTGTCCGTACACAATCAAAGCCATAGGCATGAAGCTGTCGTGCAAAGCTTGCATATCGTTTGGTATTAAAATGTTTCTGAAGCAAGACCTTTTCGAACTTTTCCCTATCATGAACTTTGAAGCCAGTACCATCGTTAACCCAGGAAAATATGTCTTCCCATCCTTTATCTTCCGTTAGCTTCAGAAGCTGAAACAGCCGCGAAGGGAAGGGCACTCGGCCACCCTTTTTCTTTACTGCCATGCTGCTGCGGTATTCGGTATTCGTGTGAGCAGAGAGATGTTGTTTATACGGTTAACGACACCAGCGTTTTGTTTCTACAGCTGTTCGTTTCTATCGTGAAATGGGGTGCTGCGTGGTGGAACAAAGCGGCGAAGCCAGTGGCTGGTGCTGCGGGAAACACTTATATATGGTGAGCTATTTTGTAACCGGCGAACCTTTCAAATTCCATTCCCAGTTAAGTCGAGTGACATCGAGAGTTTTTCATGAAGCATTGAGTTCTTTGCGGGGAGTCACAAAAAAAGTTAGTCCTATAACGGGAAAATAACCAATAAGAGACAGGTCCCAAAACAATCATATCCACGTACTAAACTGAACGGACCAGATAAGGTACCGTGGTGATGAACACGCTCATAGATATTATAAAAATACCTACCACCGGTGAGTGGTCGGCACCTCCGATTGGAATACTAGTATAAAAGCTAGTTTGTTTCCCATGAGAGAATATCTCAATCGGTGAAAAGCTAAGACGATTGAGTTAGTGGCAGCTCGACCCATCTTTCAACGACAGGCCTTTACAACAGCCCGTCGATCTGGGTCGTCTGGCTGCTAGACGGAAATTCTGGTGGATGGCTTTATAGAGAGACAACTAACTAGATAGTTAACTAGCGTGAGTATAGTATGACCGTGGAGTCTAGGCTTGCACTGTCTCTGTCACACGATCGATTGGGGCGTGGTGAGGAGCCGGAGACCGAGTTAACAACATACCTACAACCGGTTAGAGACAAGTGGCAATGATGATGTTGCGCGAAGATTGCAATTTGAATGCAAAAACAAAGTGCATTATCCTACACTGTGCGGTATACATAGTTTATTTGATTTTCTTCGCATCAGAGACACCTGACGAAAGGATCGCTGGTGTTGATAGCAAGTACCGGTAGGATTCGAATGCGAAAAGTGGTATCATGTTGAAGCCAAACACCAGCGGAATTCGCAGGAAGGTCATGTCATAAAAGTGCATAAAAATGACACCAACTATCGCCAAAGCGTACCCAATGAAAACGTTCTTGACGATGTCACCAATCCACCATTTCCCGTGAGAATATGTACCCTCGAGATTGCTTTCACAATAGTGCGTCTTGATGGCCATGCAAAGATTGAAGGGTTGCGGCCAAATAAAGAGGTACAGCAGTAGGAAGCATGGGGATCCAAATTTGCGTGGTGTCAGCATCATGTTCGAAAGAAGTGAATGGAACCACAGCAAGTCCATGATGTGATGCTGAAGCATTCCAATCGTGGGTTTGATGCTGAGATCTTTGGTGTACGTCTTATCCTTTTCATCTTCTGCACCTCCCCATGAGGTAAAGAGGCATTCGACAAAGTGTCCCAAGATTAGGAAAGCGACCCAGTAGATTCCATATGTGGAAACATCCAAAAAGTAAAAGCCGATTGGCAAAGATATGGGAAGGGAGAACTCGAGCATTGCACGCTTTCTTGGAGTCCCAAGCATTGGAACCGAGTCGTAGAGCCAATTGTTCATCGTGGCTGGGTCTTGGACCATCTCATTGATTGGTCGAGGTTCCATAAAGGAATCGACTTGGTTCGGTAATCCAAACTCATCTTCATCTGATACACTGCCTTCTGGTGACAATGGTATCGGATCCCAGTCTACGCCATGGAACAAATTATGGTCTTCGAGCGACGTATTCAATGGAATTGGATTCAGATCATTATCATGATCATCATGAATGAAGTTGCGGCTTGCAAACACATCGTTCGGCTCAGATTCAGATACAGTATGCATTAGAGATCTACCATTCATTGTTGTAGTCCCACCAGTGATATTCGTCGATAGTGCTGCATCGGCATCACTAACCTTTCGCTGGTGATTTGTAGAAGGAGACCAGAACGTATTGTTTGCATCATGCATTCCGGATGAGTCATTCATTAAAGCACCCTCAGAAGTGGTGGTGCCAGACCAGAACCCTGTATTCCTGCTCTGGAACGGAAGATCTGCGCCTGGAATAGTAGCTTCGGAAGGAATCCTGATAAGCGCCTTCTTTGTTCGATCAGCAACTTGAGAGCGAATGGTATTGTATAGATTGGACATGACGGAGGACGAATGTTGATAGCTGTCATCGCTTTCATTGGATGTGTCCAAAAGCGAAGGGACTAGCACAATGGTGTCGCCTGCAAGAACAAAGTTGCGGGTTCCTCCAAAGCGATCGCCTAGTCTTTTGCCTAGGCATTCCTGGTTGCGTCTGGAGACTGCTGCTTTGGAGATGTTTCTTCCCGTTTCTCTCTTCAACTCAGCAGAACCCTTTGGGTCATCCCGTTTGAAGCGTGGATGAGAGTCTAAATAAGTATGTTCATGGGCACATTAGATGAGGACTATGAACAAGGCCCAGCCACAACTCAGAATCATAACAATCAGTAGAGTGACTCACAAATTCCAGTATTCCTGCCGGTTCGTACACAATCAAAGCCGTAGGCATGAAGCTGCCGTGCAAAGCTTGCATATCGTTTGGTATTAAAATGCTTCTGAAGCAAGACCTTTTCGAATTTTTCCCTATCATGAACTTTGAAGCCAGTACCATCGTTAACCCAAGAAAATATGTCTTCCCATCCTTTATCTTCAGTTAGCTTCAGAAGCTCAAACAATCGTTTCGGGAACTTGGCCATGGTGGGTTTTTGGGGGGTGCGTGTGGAGACGACGAAACCGCCCACTCCGCACTTGTGTTTCATTCTTCGTTGATGTTCGTGATGGAGATTTTCCGAAACCCCGGATGCGGTACACATGATTGATTGATTCATTCGAATGAGTTCGAAGATGGCACAAAGCCCGTATATCTATATCTCCCCCCCTTGGTCCACTTTCAACTTGTAATTCTTTGACCTTATGTCCAGCTCAAATTCGGCAATGTCGAAGGTAGCAGTCCGTCGATGTATCAGTCGTTTTTGTTTCGCAAGTCTGTGATGTGAGAGTCATTCTCATGTTCGAATATTATCATTTATCGTGATACTTCTGCTCGAGTCTTTTGGACATGCTACAAAACGATGAATGATTGCAGTCGAACAAATAGAAAATTCTGCTCATGACTACACCCCGAGTCCGTATCGGTAGCTCAAGGTGCTGAGAGCGTCGTCGATGCTTAGAACTTAGAAGTACCAGGTACCTTTAGTTCTGCATCATACCACTTGACACCACGGGCTCACAGATTGGGAATCGCTGCAGGTTAATTAATTGTCGACTGGTTCTATTGTTAAAACAATATAATCGTGTGCATTGGTGTACCTTCACAAATCCCAAGCAGCAAGCTGAGAGCCGAAGAAAGAGTAGATGGTGTATGTACTGCGTCCATTGAGTAACATGTTCCTGCTTGCCCGGATATATTGGTACGGCATGTACAAAAGCACGGGACGACTTTACTTTCATTGCCATATTCTCGATAAGCAACTTGAGGCTGCCCTTTCTTCGCAAGCCCGCGACAATGAAAGAGGAAACTGTTAACAATTCACCACTTCCCCGAAGCAAGCTTGCCGTCGAGACTGCCTTGCGGCAACAAATATTCATAACGAAGTCTATTATTGTATTTATCTTTTAATTCTTCTTGATTTCCTTCGTGTCAGAGGAACACCTGGTGAAAGGATCACGCACGATGATAGCCACTGATAAAACTATGAGGAGCAAGAACTCAAGCATGGCATGGAGTGGGATTGATGAGTGAGTCCTACATCCACGGTGTGCTCAAGCTTGCTGGGTTCTCGACCATCTCATCGATTGGCCGAGGCTCTAGAAAGGACCCAACTTTGTCCGGTGATCCAAAGTCATCTTCGTCTTCATCAAACACACTGCCTGCTGGTGACCAGGCCGTAGCATCCCAGTCGTTGTCATGGAACAAACAATGGTCTTCGAGCGGAGTTTTCAATGGAGTCATGCCATCAAGATGATTCAATGGAATTGGATCAAGATCATCATAATCGTCACGAATAAAGCTGCGGTTTGCAAACACAGCGTTTGATTTGGATTCATCCAATACCGTATCCATTCGAGATGGGTAATATGCTGAAGCCGCCCCAGCAGTGGCGCGAGCCTTTGTTGATAGTGAAACATCACTAACCACTCGATGGTGATTTGTAGAAAGAGAGCAGAACGAATTGTCTGGACAATGAATTTCGGATGGGTCGCGCATTAAAACCCTGCCATCAGAAGTGGTACCAGACCAGAACCCACTCTCCCTTCTTTTGAATGGAAGATCTTGAGTAGTAGCTTCGGAAGGAATCCTTGTGTGCGACTTCTTTGTTCTATCAGCAACTAGAACAGTATCGTTTAGGCTTGACATAACTGACGAATGGTGAGTACCGTCATCAGTCATCCCTGAATTGTTCTTCTTCATATTTGGCAGGCCCCTTGCATTGGGTCTCTCCAAAAGCGAAGGGCAAAGCACAATAGCGTTGTCTTCTAGAATTAAGTTGCGTAGTCCTGCGAGACGTCCATCCAATCCCTCTTCGTCTTGCTGTTCCTGGCAGCGTCTAGAGACCATTGCTTCTTTGGAGATGTTTCTTCCCTTTTCTCTCTTCAATGCAAACGAACCCTCTGGATCATCCCTCCTGAAGTGGGGATGCGAGTCTGCGAGATCGACCAAGGTGGAGCAAAACAGGTTCATGTGTACGTTAGAAGAGGAAGAATGCAGAGCACAACCACTCAACATCATGATTACAGTGACTTACAAATTCCAGTTTGCCGTCCTGTTCGGACACAGTCAAAGCCATAGGCATGAAGCTGCCTTGCGAAGCTTGCGTATCGCGTTGTATTGAAATGTTTTTTAAGCAAAACATTTTCGAACTTGCTCCTGTCATGTACTTTGAATCCTGTCCCATTGTTTACCCATGAAAATGTGTCTTCCCATCCATTCTCATCAACTAGCTTCAATAGCTGAAACAATCGTTGAGGGAACTTTGCCATCATGTCGATTTTATGGTGGGGAACACCAAAGTCGAAGGCGTCGGAATTCACTTCTATTTGAGGCTATTCGCCAATCCAGAGGTAAAAACATATGTTTCTTATGTGGATGCGGTCCCGAAGTTTGGTCATTTCTGACATTTTGCATATTTACATTTTGTGTGTCCAGATCAGGTTAAATGTTGCCCGAATTGTGGTTACGGTCGTTGGAGGGGTATTTTGAAAGATTCTTTTCTCCGATTTTATCATTGAAGCCATGCGCGACGATACTTTTTGGATTTCGGACGTACTTATCACTCGTGCGTCTATGTATCTATTCATCCGTCGTCGTTTTGGATGTTCGAAAGTGAAAGGAGAGTCTTTTTGCAAAATCATTGATCGCGTAATTGCTCAAGCTTCTGATCAGGCACCGCATACTGTTGGAAATGTTGCTACCGGTACCTGCTAAAGGAAGCTGGAAAAGTTCTGTTCATGAATACCAGTAACCGGAGTATCATGTATCATGCTTAAAGTCGTACTGGACCTAATGAGACCACGGAGGCTGTGAAATGACAAATGTAGCGTCTATTATTACAAGTAGGACTTGGCTGGTGGGTCCTACAGTATAGTACTAATATTAAAGTAGTTGAATTGTGGTGTAGCTTTAGGCAGTACACCAGTAAGCTATTGTAGTTGACTGGTATACTTTTGTTTTAAAATATGATCATGGTTTATAGATTCATTTGGTTGTTTCATTTTTATTTGCTCAAGAAATCGTTGATTATCTGCTTTTCTTGGATCGGTCCAGGCTCAAAAGAAGACGAGTCAAGGGCATTGGTTACTGCAAAGAGTTCCATCGTCTTTATATAATCATTGTAAGAGTGGAGTAGGCCTAACCACGATGCCACGGCATTTGTTCAGTACCATCATTCCAGAGGAGAAACTGTCGTGTACTCCTCAAAATGGTGTTCTTCCTATCGCAGATACGCAGCGAAAGGATCGCGGGTGTTGATAGCAGCTCAAAACAAGAGGCAAAGCGTAAAGATACCATGAGCGAGTATGGCAAGAGTACTCAGGGTCCTACGCATTGGAACCCATAAGCCCTAGCGACATGTGCTCAAGCAACCTGGGTCTTGGACCATCTCATTGATTGGGCGGGGCTCCAGAAAAAAGCCGTCTTGGATCGGTGATCTACGGGCGTCGTTATCTTTACCCGATACACTGCCAGCTGGTGACCAATTTGTTGGATCCCAGTTTTTGCCACGGAACGAATAATCGTCTTCCACCGGTGGTTTCAATGCAATTTGATCAAAGGCAGCCTCTTCTAATGGAATCGGATCAAGATCACTGTCTTCTTCCTCGTCACAAATCAAGTTGCCTGTAGCAAACGCATCATTCGATTTGCCTTCATCGACTATCATATGCAATGGAGTGGGGTCATTCACTGAAGCCATTGATAGTGCTGAAGTCGCTCGCTTTTGATTTGTAGAAAGAGTCCAGAACGACTTGTGTGGATTGTGCATTCCATATGAGCCATTTAGTGAAGTCCCACCAGCAGAAATACCAGAGCAGGGTCCAGTCTCCTTGCGATTGAAATGGAGACATTGCGTAGGAAGTGGGGAAGGAATCACGTTTTTTCTTCGATCCGCGACTTGAGAGCGAACAGTATCGTATAGATTTGACATAACTGACCAATGTTGGCTACCGTCGTCAGCTGTGCCCACATTGTCCTTCTGCATGTTTGGCAGACAACTTGCATTTGGTCTCTCCAAAAGCAAAGGGGCTAGCTTAATCGCATCCTTTGAAAGGACAAAGTTGCGCATTCGTGCAAAATGATCTTCTAGTCCCCCGTCTTGGCATTCCTGGTTACGTCTGGAGACGGCGGCCTTGGAGACATTTCTTCCCGCTTCTCTCTTCAAAGCAGAAGAACCGATTGGATCATCCCGCCTGAAATGTGGATGCGAGTCTACAAGATCGGAGGTGGAGGAAAAAGTTCATTGATGCATTAGAAGAGGAATACAGCCAAACCAAGAACGAATCATCATCATCATCATCAGAGTGACTTACAAATTCCAGTTTGTCTTCCTGCTCGGACACAGTCAAAGCCGTAGGCATGAAGCTGCCGTGCAAAGCTCGCGTATCGTGTGGTATTGAAGTGCTTCTTCAGCAGCAGCTTTTCGAACTTGTTCCTGTCGTGTACTTTGAAGCCTGTACCATTGTTTACCCACGAAAAAGTGTCTTCCCATCCATTCTCATCTACTAGTTTGAGAAGCTGAAACAATCGTTCTGGAAACCTTGCCATCATCCCGTTCTTATTACTAAAAGTGTGAGGGTTTTGTGAAAGATGAGCTCTTCTTTCCAATTCACGTCGAAGTCTTGTTTTTGCTTGATTCGTTCAATCTTCGAAGTTTGGTGAGATCGCTGGCATTTATGCTTTTGTGGGGTCCCACTCAAGTTCAATGTATAGCCATATATAGAGGCTGCGGGATAGAACTTGTTTTGCTGACAGATTGCTTTCTCGATGAGGCTCTCTTGCACCGTCGCGCGACGTTCTATTTGATCCAACTTGCTTTTATCAGTAGTTAGTCGACGTACCCTCCTACTTGTTCATTGATCTGTTTCGCAACTCCGTGAAGAGAAAGTCCCATACGAATAGTTCTGGTCGCGTATTTCTCAAACTTCTGCTCAGATACTTATAAAGTGGTACCCACAGAATCATCCATGCGCTTCAAGGAACGGAAAGAGGAAAATCTGCTCTGGATGACAAATAAAGAAGCAGACTAGTACCAGTGCCGCTTCAAGCAGGAGCATAAAATACCACACTTGGTGGCGCTTTCTTGCTGGTAGTATCTGGTACCTGGTACCAAACAACGAACTCGAGAACCGCCTGATACCACAGGCTAACGAAGTTGAAAATGAAGGCATTGGTACTGGTACCAGGTACTGGTAACTAAGGGACTATGGCTGCTTGCAATATGACATTTCACAATATAGTAAATCCATATATTAAGATGTTTTATATTACGTAGTACCAATAACAGTGTACGTACATCCTCTTGTTTGCTTTCATTCCATTTGCACAAGAAGTCTCGTCGCTTTGTCTTTGGCTTGGTCGTTGTTGGTTCATAGAAGTGGGTTGTAGGCATTCTTGGGTGGGGCGTAGTGCACCTCCATCATCGTACTCTAGCACTTTAAAGTTGGCAGGGGGCAGAGGGTTGATCAGACAGCTGCGGCTGATCAGACAGCTAGTATAATCTAAACATACACCGTTGCATTCTTGGGTGGGGCGTAGTGCGCCTCCTATATGCGATAGATAATACCGGTACTAGCACTATAAAGTTGGCAGGGGGCAGGGAACAGAGGGTTGATCAGATAGTATAGCTGATCAGACAGCTACCGGTACTGTAGTAATCTAACGGGCGTAGTGCGCCTCCATCTGCATGCGATGGTGGTACTAGCACTATGAAGTTGGCAGGGGGCAGAGGGTTGATCAGATAGCTGATCAGACAGCTATAGTAGTCTAAGCATACACCGTTGCATTCTTGGGTGCGGGGCGTAGTGCGCCTCCACCTTCATGCGATGGTGGTACTAGCACTATAAAGTTGGCAGGCGCAGGGGGGCAGAGGGTTGATCAGATAGCTGATCAGACAGCTAGTAATCTAAACATAGATAAAAGTATATGTATCCTGATCAGACAACTAGTTTCAAGCTAGTTCCCACAAAAAAGTTGTACGAGTAGATGGAAGTATAGTATTAGTAGTAGGACCTGGTTCTTTGTGTACAGTGTCGTACCATGTCGTATCAGATCGTATCGGATCGTATCGTATCGTATCGGTATCGTATCCTCGGATGGTGACGGATGGTTTATCTGGCGGTGTCGTGCACTAGTCAGCTTCTCGGCCAGACAGCTATCTGGATAGCTGGTCAGGCAGCCCTGTTGAGCAAGTAGGATTCGTCCTTTGCTTTCGCTCAATTCCGCCTTGTGGGTGTAAGAGTCCAGAGTTTAAACTGGCTTGTCGAAATATTTTTTTAAAGACTTCCAGTATACCTATAGTATGGTATATGTATTCCCTCTATTTTAGCTGATTTTCTTCGCATGTGAGACGACACCTAGCCCAAGTAGTGTCAATGGTGCTGATAGCAAGTACCGGTAGGATTCGAACGCGAACAGTGGTATCATGTTGAAGCCAAACACAATCGGGATCCGCAAAAAGTTCATGTTGTAAAAGTGCATGAAAAAAACACCCAGCGTTGTCAAGGTGTATCCTATGAAAACCTTCTTGACAATGTCACCGATCCACCACTTTTCATGGGTATATGTACCCTCAAGATTGCTTTCACAATAGTGCGTCTTGATTACAATGACAAGATTGACTGGCTGTAGTCCAATGAAAAGGTAAAAGAGTGCAAAGCAGGAGGGTCCAAAGTAGTGTGGTGTCAACACCATGTTGGACAGAAGTGAATGGATCCACATCAAGTCCATAATGTGATGCTGGAGCATTCCAATGGTAGGTTTGATGCTGAGATCCTCAGTGTACGTCTTGTCCTTTTTATCGTCTGCGCCTCCCCACCAGGTAAACATACATTCCACAAAGTGTCCAACAAGGAGTAAGGTGATCCAGCATATTCCATAAGTAGAAACATTCAGGACGTAAAAGCCAAGCGGCAAAACCATTGGGAATGAGAGTTCCACTAAAGCTCGCTGTCTCGGAGTTGCAAAAATTGGGATCGAATCGTACATCCAAGTGTTCGCGCTGGATGGGTGTTCGACCATCTCGTTGATAGTTCGAGGTTCGAGAGAGGGTTCGAGTTGGTTGGGTGGTATAGCGTCGTCCTCGTCTTCGTCATAATCATCATCGTCGTCCGAAGAGTGGAATGCGTCCGAAGAGTGTAGTGGTGACCATGGTATCGGTTCGAAATCTTCTTTTTGGAACAACAACATGGAGCCATTCCCGGTGCTGTTTTCCGCCGAGGTTCTCATTGGAACTGGTTCCAGATCATCAAAGTGCTGGCTTCCTTGGGCAGACGCATCGTCCGCTATCATGTGCATTCGAGATGGGACATTCATGTTATTATCATTGTTCATGGAACCACCGCCACCAGCAGTCGTGATGCCCGACCAGGACCCAGTCTTCCCATTTATACGATGATTCCCAAAGGGAAGATCATCATGCTGCTGGATAGTAGTAGCTCCAGAGGGGATTCGGATAAGTGCCTTTTTGGTTTGATGCACAACTTGAGAGCGCATGGTATTGTATAGGTTGGACATGACCGATGATGAATTTTGACTACTGTCATCGCTTTCGCTAGAGGTTTCCAAAAGCGAAGGGACTAGCACAATGGTATCGCCTGCAAGTACAAAATTGCGGATTCCACCACCACCGGGTTGGAATTCCTGTTTGTGTACACCATGGATTGTTTCTTTGGAAACATTTTTTCCCATTTTTCTCTTTAAATTGGCAGAACCCTTGGGGTCGTCCCGTTTGAACTGTGGATGAGAGTCTAATAGTACGGTACGAGATTGAAAGTCAACAATAATACATTATTAGACGAGGAAGGGCAAGATGAAGCAGCCTAAACCACAATTCAGCATCACCCATTGTAGCAACTTACAAATTCCAGTATTCCTTCCGGTTCGTACACAATCAAAGCCATAGGCATGAAGCTGGCGCGCAAAGCTTGCATATCGTTTGGTATTGAAATGCTTCTGAAGCAAGACCGTTTCGAACTTTTCCCGGTCATGCACTTTGAAGCCTGTGCCGTCGTTAACCCACGAAAATATGCCTTCCCATCCTTTCTCTTCTGTGAGCTTCAGAAGCTCAAACAATCGTCGAGGGAACTTTGGCATGATACTGTACTCCGTGTGAATTTGATTTTGATTTTGATTTTCTTTCTGTTTTGTCTCTTGTTGCTTTGGCTCTCTTGCGATTATTGAGAATACTACGAGTAGTATATACCACCGGAAGAGGCATCAATCGGTACCTACCCCTAAATTGAAAATATATATATAGAATATATCTGTATATAATATATATGAAAAAAAGTGAAAGGCGCCGCCGTATAATTTGGACAGCAACTCGTTTTGGGATAGGTCGTGCCCGATATATCCGGTATATATATTATACAAGATATATATATTTGATTGTGGTTGGGGTCCCACCTGAAATTGCAGTGGGTTGGAGTTGCGACGCTCCTGGGAAACGCATGTATTTTTACATATAACAATCATCATTCTGACGGATATCAAGCGACTGAACTGTACCTTTACTTCTGCTCGTGAAATAAATTCTGCTCATGAGTGATCCTGGAGTAGGTACCAACCAAGCCGCCCATTGGAAACAAAGAAGTACCCCCCACCCAGCATATACTGTAGTTCCCAAATGACAGTTCCCAAATGACAAAATCAAATTCATTGCGAATCCCTGCACCGTATAGCTAGCTAATATAGTTCACTGGTTTTAATATATATGGATAATGGTGCGATGTATGAATTACATCAACATGATTTGCAAACAAAAAAGTCGTTCGTGCCCCTTTCATGCCTTTCGAGTATTGCAGGGGGGGGGGGGCTAATTCTGGTTCGTGCGACCCTTGTTTAGATTCAGCATATTTGGGTTGAATCCATGATGTGATGGTGGAAATGGTCTTGGATCAAAATCACCCTCACGGACAGAAAAGTCAGTAGTAGTAGTAGTAGTAGCAGCAGCAGGAGATCTGCTGATAACATCTGTGGATGCCAAAAGATGTTGTCGCAGTTTCTCATTTTCTAGCAAAGTATTGGTAGCACTCATTTGTGGCGCATGATGATTGCCCAATCCTCCCCCATAGGCATTCATCAAGGCAGCGCTTGTGGCCACAGAAAGAGACCAAAAGCTTGAACCTCTTCCGTTCATGTTCATATTGAATGGGAAACGGAGCTGTGGATGATTGGCAAGCAGTGTCTTTTTCGTCTGATCCGCCACTGTCGCAGCGTTCTTGTATAGCTTGGACGTAGTTGTTGTTGTGTTGGTGGTAGAAGAAGTGGCCGAGTCACTACTACTGGAATCGCCCTCTTGACTGTCCGATTCACTGGAAGAGTTATTCTCCACCAACAAAGGCATGTCGACAATGGTCTTGGCAGCTCCTCCTCGAACTTGCTTTTCTTTGGAGATTTTTGCACTGGATTTCAGTCTTCCTACTTCTCTTTCTAGAGAGCAGGAAGACTGTGGATCATTGCGATGAAAGCTTGGATGCGAGTCTGAAACAACAACAAAAAGGGAAATTTAATTTTGTTAGAAACGATTGACTTGCAATTTTTTCCCTTTTTATAATTTACGATTGACTTGGACTTCCCAGCAATCAACAAATCGAAATGCCAACATTCAATAATTCAGTAAAACTTACAAATTCCAGTCTGTCTTCCTGTTCTTACGCAGTTGAAACCATAGGCGTGAAGCTGTCTGGTAAAGCTAGCATATTTCTTGCTGTTGAAATACGTAGGAAGAAGTCGTTTTTCAAACTCTTCAATTTCGTACACTCGAAACGCTTTGCCATCATTCACCCAGGAAATGATATGATCCCAACCATTCTCTTCCACCAGCTTTAGCAGATGGAATAGATGCCCTGGAAAATGCGGGCGACGGTTCTTCCTCGATTGCTGTTTTCTCTTGTTGTTTCCCGTCATCTCTTGCAATTTACTGGTTCGGTAGGGTTTGCGAATGGTGCTCGTTCGGGATAATGAAGGACAGCGCGAGTTTGGTGTTTTGGGTAAGCTACCACGAAACCACGCCCGTTGTAGTGAGACCACTTAATTCGGTCGTAGGACCTTTAAGTACGGCTGGACTGTGACATTCCTTCGACGCTTCGTATCAGCGTAGGAATGACGATTGGAAGGACTTGGTGGTTCGTATTTTGGTACTGAAATCACTGGCACGACCGAGGAGAACTTTGGATCGACGCTTCCACTTGCAACAAATACTAAATTCTATTCCCTTTGACTTGCTTCTGATCAGGACGACAGTGGCCTCGACGAATGAAAATGCGTAATTCCTAAAATCCTTCTGCTCTTGTCTGGTCAAAAAAGTCTGTTCAGAAATCGAGGAAATTCTTGAACCCACCAAAAAGCGATCTGGGGAGCGACCCATCTCCTCCAACTATTCCGGTACGGTACGGTAGACGCGAAGTAAAAAGTTTCCTGCATGAAGTTGTATTGTGTACCCGTGAGAATGCGATGTCTGCGATTTGTTTTGTGTGAGATGGAATGAATTTCTCTTTTGGCAAGAGATTCATTCAGCTGAGGACTAACTAATCCGTTTGTTGTGGTTTGTAGCTACTAAAAATTAGAAAGTGTTGATGATAGCATGTATGTACATATGTAGTTAGTAAGTAATATTAGATATTGTAGATATTGTTGTATGGGGTAATATATAAAGTTCTGTGTATATATTTTCTATGCACCTGGCAGCATATCCTTTTCGACTTGCCACTCGGAAAAGAATGGCAAGGTTCCAAGTGAATGTAATCGGAGGGTGTATCGCAATCGGTACACAATCCGAGCCACTTGGAATCAGATCAAAATGGATAAGATCCAATGCTGTCAATCAAGACAGGCATTTAGACCTTTAGAGCAAAGGAATCGAGTGTCTCAAAGAGCGATTCAGGGCCAGCTTTCGCGGGTCCTTGATCAGCTTCGGCGGAGGATGGTTCCATTGTTCCAGAAGAGGTACATAGAGAAGGAGTTCCTAGTCAAATGGGGGTCGACACAGTGGAAATGGATTGTGGCTCGTACATGCCGGCAAGCAACTCTTCGTCCGTTGGTTCCACATAGTTGGACTTGTTGTTGTTGTTGGAGAACATGCTGGAGAAGCCGTTCAAAGATGCCGAAAATTCTCTCTTTTGGGGCAACAAGGCATTCTCCCAGTTAAAGACTGGAATGGGTTCCAAATCATCCATGGAGACTCCAGTCCTGTAGCCTCCATTGTCACTTTGCGAGTCATCAGAAGAGTCCAAGACTGGCAGAGAATACTGGCTAATCTTTCGTGCATGTGGAATAGCCGGTGCTTGTGCCGTTTGGTTTACGGTTGGCTGAGAAATAGAAGTAGCAGTCTTGGGAGCGCAAAGGAGATTGTGAAGATGGCTGAGCTGATTGGTGTGATCCGCACTGGTGTATCGCCCATTGCTGCCAAAGACAGCTGGGAATTCAAAGGTCTTGGCGGTAGATTGAGGAATTCCAGCTTGCACATTCGGAACTCCTGCCTTCATGATTCCTTGGTGCTTGGTGAGCATTGGAGTCTCGACGGATGGTCTGGAGACATGCGATTTGGCAGTCTTCTTGGCCGATTCTCGTCGGATCTGGAAGGATCCAGCAGGGTCGCTGCGATGGAATCCTGGATGAGAGTCTAAAGTAGTCAAGGAGGGGGGAAAGTGGTCGTGTTAGTGTGATGTGATCCCACAAAATGGATGGATCTTTGTTTTCCCGCTTGCAATGCACTTACAAATACCAGTCTGTCGTCCAGTTCTCAAGCACGAGAATCCATAGGCACACAGCTGTCGGGTAAAGCTAGCGTATTTCTTCGTGCTAAAGTACTTGGGCAGCAATACATCTTGGAATTCCTTCAGGTCGTGAACCTTAAAGGCAGATCCATCGTTGACCCAAGAGACAACGTGGTCTAGTCCCTTCTCTTCGACGAGTTTTAGAAGAAGGAAGAGACGTTGGGGGAAACACGGTCGGTTGTTAGTTTTCATCATGGTTTATAGAGTAGGGCGTGAAATTGATGGTTCGTTGAAATTATGAGCTTTTCAAGGGATTTCTTAGAGTTTTGTTGAGCCCCACGTAGATGGAACGCAGTACAAGAAGTGCGTACCTGCAGGTCGTACATGGATTTGCAATTCCAAGATGGCTAACGATAACGCCCGTTCCAATGGGACCAACCTTTGCGAACTAGACTGTCCCTGGCACAAAAAACCCTATAGCACGACATTAGACACAGAATGGGACCTCGCAGGGCAAAATATAAATAGAACTCGTCCGAGCGAAAAACCTAGTCGAGTTCTAGCGGCACCATTCCTTCTGCTCAGCATGCGTCAGTAATTAGCTGATCAAGAAGGGTGTTGTCGTCAGGACGGCGCCAACTTTCTGGCGATTATTAGATCTCTCACCGTCCGCGACCGCCATTCCTGTTCAAGAGAATCAAGGAGGAGCGACGCTATTTTGCTGGGGAAGGATGGCATGATCGCGCTTTTCACTCTGTAGTTTTTGTCTAATGTGACGATTGCGACACGTTACCATGATTGAACACTTACTGATTTCAATTCGAGCTAGTCGTTTGTAGCATGATTACAGAGTGATGGCATGCGGTATAGGGGTCACGCTCAATACCTATGGTACTAACAATCGCTACATTCCCGACCAGACAGATTTACCCTCGACCGGACAGGTTTTCCGTCTGATGGTGTGGTATCAACGGAATTCGATATGTTTCGATGTTTGCGGGTGTTTGCGGGTGTTTGCAGATGTTTGCGGATATTTGCTTCTGATCAGCGACGGGAGTGTACCCGCTCTAGAACGGCACAAGAGCCAAATAATCTAAAATCACCAGGGACTGAACATTGTGAGTCCTGGCGAACCAAACTTCTAATTCCGTTCGCACCACGCCATTTTTCTGACGCAGAATTCCTTCTCATTTTATTCCGTTCACAAATTCGAACGCATTCTGCCTGTGGGTCCAAATGCCCAAGTAAAGTACAGTAGATCCTCTTTGGCGAGCGACAGGATTGTCTCGCAACAGATGGTTCCTACCATACTACACGCTGAGAGGTCTAATCTTTTCGCTGATGATGTCATAATGTGGCACAAACGACGGCTCATTGTGACTCGTGCTTTGGGAGCTTACTTTACTAGCAAATGAGTTCGGATTTTTCGAACACGCCACGTAAGCTAGGCTGACCCAGAATTTCACTATTCTTTGTAGAAGACTGACCCAGAATTTCACTATTCTTTGTAGGAGACTGACCAGAATTGTAGGTATTTATTCTTTGTAGAAGACTGGCCCAGAATTCATTTCTTCCACCAGTACCTGATACTCTCCGAGAAAATAAGATACGTTCTAATAGTACTCTGGATGAGCCCTGATCGATCACAGAACAGGGACTGAAACGTCGCCCTGTACTCACACAAGAGGTATTTTGATTTCGATAAGATACGTTCTAATAGTACTCTGGATGAGCCCTGATGAATGATCATATTGATCATATTGATCACAGAACAGGGACTGAAAAGTCGCCCTGTACTCACAAGAGGTATTTTGATTTCGACCGCCACTAATGTGCTCCGATGATGTCATCACTGCATGTCAGTTTGTACTGCAGGAGAGACTGACTGCATATTGTGACTCGTGGTGCTTCTCGCTGATTCTGGTCAAGACGACACGATATGCTCAACCAGAATTTATCTCTTTTCTTGTGAAAGATCTACCGGTCTTCCATTTCATCTGGTCGAATACTTTCGCTTGGTTGTGGATTGGTTATCATATTGTGCATGGTTGGCAGTCGTGTGGCGGCAAGAGTCGTCGTCAGTCGTCAGTGGGAGCAATTGCATTTCAGATCCTTTGTACCTGGTAGGGAGGTACCGGCAAGTGGCAAGCGGCAAGAGATCCAATTCATGATAGAGTGATTGAGTGAGTGTCGTCGATTCAAACTCGATCGTCCATCATCCATAGCATGCCAATCTATCCTTCATTGCTTCAGCGACCGATCATTCCGTTCCTTCCAGCTAGATGTTCGATTTTCTGTTCGTTCTATTCTTCAATGTGGTTTCCATTTGAAGAGCGTCTGCGACTCACTCGTTTGGATTCTTCTCCTGATCAGCCCGAAAAGTCCATCTCTCGTCCAAGCCTTCACAAAGAACCATCACTACGTCGTGAAGATATCCTGCCGGTCATAATTCATTCGAAAACTGTGACGTTCGTGGTCTAATAGTGCTCACAATGGATGATTATTCGGGTCCTCGCCGCCACCTTGATCCAAGTGCAGTATACTGTCAATGACAGGCTTGGAGGACTTCTTGAACTGAACTGAGTTTTATGACAGCGGAAAAGCAACGCGACCGAGGAAACCAATGTTGTTTGCGGAACTCAAAGAATCAAACTCGCATTCAGACTGACAACTTGACTGGCCCTTTCTTGCATGAAGCGAAATTCCAATCGCTTCGTGAGGAAGCAGCAACTACAGTCATATTTTGAGGAGCATAGTCACTTTTTGCTTCTTTCTTCACACAACAAAACACTACTACTACGACTACTACCGGTAAACATGGTCTGGGCGCATATTGTCGTTCGATTTCAACAAGTACCTCTTCTTGGGATGAATGGTCTGTCGCGTGGTACATCCTTTCCGCAAGGAAGCAGCGAGCATCTTCTTTCAGGAGCATACTACGAGCCAAATCTGTTGTTGCCCCTATACGCTCAAGCATTGGTGAAGTCTTCACTTTTCCTTTTTCTTCACAACAGAGTACTACTACTACCGGGTGCATATTGTCGGTTGATTTCAGCAAGGTGCTTCTTCTTCTTTGGAGGTAAGAAGAGGTGTCTGTCATTTTGGGGATGCTCGTAAATGCCAATGGCGTCGTCGTTCCATCCCCCGGGCAGTAACAATTGGATCGACAATCAACCTTTGGAGGAAGGGAAAGAAGTTCACAGAAAGTCTTGGTACACTTAATGGTCATCATGGACTTTCGAGAATGAATGAATGATTCAAGTGCCTTGAAATATTTCTAAAGCATCGTCTCCTTCGCCTAGTACACTACAGTAGCTCGCTGTAGGAGATCAAATGATATGCGACCTCTCTGTATAGAGACACTGGCGGGATCGTCGTGTGGTTCTCGGAGTGTCAAGGGCCGAGCACTAAAGCTATACTACTCGAGCATAGTATTCGTGTGGTTGTTATCCTTCCAGTGTGAGTCAGCCAATCGATCATGCCTTTTGCAGACACCAGCAAAGAAAGAGGGAATGCTCTTTGTATCAGCCATTCATCATGCATTGGCTGGCAGCAGCATACCTCCAAAAAATCATCATCATTCCAATTTCTTTTGGATTAGTAGCTGCCGTTTGTCATGCTATAATGAATTCAAGAAGCTTCAAAGCCTCACGCTTTGACATTCGTGGACTAGGCTCTTGATTGTAAACTGTGCTGTCACTATCGTCGTTGCAATCATGGTTAATGCTGAAAAGTGGTGTCAACTTCTCATACGTATCTATGTTCTTTTTCATAATCTCATCATCGACCTCGTCGCATCAAGAGGTTTCGTTTTCGATTTGCGTAGAAAGTTCGTAAGCGTGGTACTGGAGAAAAGGTGGAGGTCCATCGAATCATAGGACTGCAATTGACACTACCTAAGACCCTTGAGCTTAGGACCTCGTTCCGATTGCAAATTTTGGGATTGTAACATAAAGTAGATGTTCTTTTTATCTATAGTAGATGTCTGTCAACTCTTATTAGCTGACTTTGCTCTAGATTAGATCAGTTTACAAGAAATTCCATCAAATCTCCTTGAAATTGTCGGAAAGAGATGCGTGGGAAAGTGGAGCTGAACATCTCATGTACACTGTAGCATTCCCAAACAACAGCCAAATCCGATTACTATGAGCATATTGGACACATTGATCAGGGTCCCATTGTGTAGAGGAATCTACAGGGCGACTGGGAAAGATTCTCAGCCGCTTCTTGGAGGAATGCCAAATGGATCACTCACGTCAAGCTAATGCCGTTCAAACACTTCTAACTAGGAAACCCCGCATACCAACCCACCTAACCTTGTTACATGTATCCACAAACGATAGATAAGTGTTAGAATAAAGAAATCTGAAGGTTTGAAGCTAACCATGCGTCCAATACTGGCTTTTGAACGAGACAGAACTTACATGTTTTCTGGCCCCATTGAGGCCGCTGTATGTTTGATGTAGGCCGAATGTATCAGTGAGTCGCATACTACCCGAGACTTGAAGATCTATAGAAAGAATTGGGGTATTGTTGAGTGGTTTTCTCTTTCCATGGCCGCCATGGAGACCTGCCCAACGATCACAAACCGGTAATAAAACCGAGCCAACTCGCCATTTTGGCCGGCATTTCTCTTCTGAAAGTCAGATCTTTCTGGAAGACGATCCAGTCGCTTTTATTTGGTCCACAGAAGAGATTGGTGTATTGTTGCTTCGTTTTCGAGCCTTGCTGGGTCCACCAACGCCAGCTTCTTAAAAAAACCAGATTTTGGAACTAGAGCTCGGGTTCGAATTGGGCGGGTTCTAGCACCATTAGACACCAGCTGCTTTGACCCAAGGCTTTCATATCATTCAAAGAATATCCTGCGCCCATGGATACGACTTCTAAATTCATGAAGGCTCCGTGGGACGCCGATAAGTGAATGGCGGAGGATCTTGGGATATGAAAAAATGTTCTGTTTGTTCCCAGAGAAAGTAAATTTTCCATTTTCTTTCATGCTGAGCCGTTCCTATAGCTTCTTGAGAGTCATTCTTGAGTTTCGATCCGACTTTCACATGGTTTACACAGAGAATATGGGCTCCGATTCACCATTTTTGTTGCCATGACGAGATGAATAGAAAATGGATGGACTGGAGACGGACGGACGACGCCAGGTTCAAATGCAAAACTCGTCGACAAGAGCTAAGTCTCGTACCATACGACCTTGTTCTGATTACAAAACTTGTTATTCTGACATATAGTATGCGGAATTTTGTTTATTTTCAACGCCTGTCAAATTCATATTGAGAACTTCGGTCTAAAACAGATCAAATTCCAGGAAAAACCAACGAGTCACCTGTTGCTCTTCACATAGTAAGTCAATTCGAAACCGTAGCCCAAGGTTCTTTTCCACCATAGCATTCCAAAAAATGCTTAATATTGATTATTTGGAGTATGCTAGGAGACTTTGGTAACGGTCTCATAGTGTCTGGGTATCTACAGAGTGACTGGGAAAGACTCTTGGCCTTTTCATGAGAGTAAGTTGGATTGGTAACCCAGGTCAAGCAATTGCCGTTGAAACACTTCTACCTAGAATATCCACCTTCCAAAGTACCCAAACCTTGATGTATGTACCCATGGACCAAAAAGATGCGTTAGAACATAGAAGTTCAAAGAAACTAGGCTCGCAATGCAACCAACACTGGTTAGGGGTAAAACTCACAGGTGTCCTGACGCCATTGTGGCCCTTGTTTGTTTGATCTAGTCCGATTCTATAAGCGAATCACATGCTTCCCTGACCTGAGGGATAATTAGAAAGCATTGGTGTATTGTTGAGTGATTTTCTCTATCAATGGCGGGTAGGGGGACCTGCCCAACGATGGTAAACCGACAGTTTGTTCCGGATCATTCCGCCAGTTTGGTCGACACTTCTCTTCTAATAGAAGGTCAATTACCTCTGGGAAACGACCCAGTCACTTTTGTTAGATCCAAAGAAGAGATTGGTGCATTGCTGTTGTGTTTTCGCGGCTTGCCGGGTCCACCAACACTGATTTCATACGGGCAACAGATTTTGAGTCTACCGCTTGGCTTCGATTTCGGTGCATCTTGAGACCATTCGACATCGTCCTCTTGAATTCAAGGCTTTCGTGTCACTCAAAGAAGATATTGCGCCCTTTGATACGACTTGTAAATCCATGAGGGCTACGTAGGACGCCCAGAAGCGAAGGGACGAAAATGTTGAGCTTGGAAAAGTGGTCCTGTTTGTGCCCAAAGAAGGCAAATATTCCAAATTCTTTCATACTGGGCCCTTCCTAGAAGGCCAGGAGATTCATAGCTCCTAATATCAATCAAATGTTCATGCAGTGAACAAAATATTCTGGGCTCCAACTCACCATTGATGATGTTGTAAAGAGGAAAACCACCTTCGATGTGATCATTGATTGACCGGAGACGGGCGGACGTCACCCCGACCGAAATGCAAAATTCAGAGGCAATAATGAGAGCGACCTTGTTCTGGTTACAAATCTTGTTATTCCGATATAACCAATATGCTATTTTTCTTCATTCTAGAGTGTCAGTGTACTTCAAACCGCGAGGTTTGGTCCAGAATGGATCAAATTCCAGGAAAACCCTTGGAGTCCACTGTCGCCTTTTCGAATGAGGTCCAGCAAAAATCGGAGCCCTTGGGCTCATTTCCGCCGTATCATATTCCTAAATGACACCCAAAACCGAATGGTATGTGTATATTTGAATGCGTTGGGTCAGGGTCTTACCGTGTTTGGATACATATAGGGCGACTGGAAAGATCCTTGGCCAGCATCTTTGGACTCTTGATATCACGAGGACTGAACGAATGAATCAATCACCCAATAAGTCAAAGTGATAAGGCCATTGAAACACCCCCCATCAATTTCCAACCCACCTGGCCTTAATGTGTTTGCCCAAGGATGCCAAATAAGTGATGGAATGAAGAAGTTAAGTGAAATTAGGCCAACCATTCGACCAGTACCACTTTACTTCTTGCGTCCTAACTTCATTTGAGGGCAGTGCATGTATCTATGGATGGTTGATCTAGCGAGGCCGATTGATTTCTATCGACATTTTCTCATCCATAGCGATCCATAGACGAAATTGGCGTATTGTTGCGTAAGACCCAGCCCCATGGAGATGAGAATCCCAAATATTTTACAACTCCAACCAGTAGATAAAACCGATGCATGGAACAAAGATAGATCAATATAATACTATTGATCATCATGCCTTGGGATTTCGACACCTTTGTTTGCATGTGGAGACCCCATTCTGAACCCCAAAGGTGCATCCAACAAAAAGAGTTCGAGCAGCCAATAGTAACACTTGTGGCGTAAGATGGTTGAATGAATAAATAATGATTGTTGCCAAACATAAAGAACTTGAAGAATCATCGCAGCTCGTGTCGTTGGCCTTCTTGATTAACCTGATGGGGAATGTGAAATGATGCAATGGCTTTTTTGCAGAGCTCCAGAATCTTGTTCTGTACCATGGGCACTTTTCATGGTGTGTCCCACAAGCTTCCTTGTCAACACCAAGTTTCCGACCTTTATGGTGATGATGACGATGATGATGGATGGATGGATGGACGGATGGGTTCTCTGTTGGCTTCCCCACACTCCTCGTCGTTTTGATAGTCGAAACGAACCCAACACTTCCTGCTACTGGAGCAATGCTATACCATTACCTAGCTGCGCATCTATCTATCCATTCATTCATTCATTCCTTTTCTTGCAGTGGTTTTGATGTATATAAGATAGGAGCGACCTCCCCAACGCATACCCTCTGGTGGGTATGATCATCTCGTTTGGGAAAACGAGCGATGGGCGGGACTTGTTTAGGCGCTATCATAATCTATCGATACCATCCTTGTCGATACTGACTGTAGTTCGGAGTTCGGAACAGTCGAAGATGATCTTACATTATTTGCAGCAGGTCCATCTGCATCCATGGTTGGCCCACCCCAGTACTGTACTGCATGTAGCGTTTATCTGCAATTGATTCCATACATTTTATCGAATCACAATTTTGAAAATCTTTTTCTAAAAGGATGCTACTGATGTGCACAATCAATCAATCAATATCGCTGACTGTCGCTACGGTTGCGCATTTTAGAATATATATATATAACTTTTTTTGTTCCATGCTGCCCTTTTGTTTTTGTGTGTGAGTGTGCCAGTGCGAAAATGGAACAACAAGTGTCCATTTACATACAGTGCAGCATCAGTAGCTCTCTAATCGTAGTATTGGAGAAACGACGACCGTTCAATCACCATGCATGAATGAATCAGTCGTTCCGTTTCCCACTTTCCCCTCGTAAGTGTTTATGCTTTCTTTGTTCTTTATCAGCGCGGTATTCCTAGTGTCCCCATGATGCAGTCATTCTTCTTCTTTTTCTTCTTATCATTAACAATACTTCTTCTTTTTCCTTCTTTTTAAAAGGACTGCGATGCCAAGTAATACTTGCCTTCGGGACACAAGACAATTCCATTGTTGCTCTTCATCTTGTCATTTTCCTTTTCGTCGTAATCATTCATTCCTCTTCCAAATGGAATACTGCAGGGTGGCAAATGACACATGCCCTTTTGGGATTTGTAATAAGGTGGACACTTGGGTTGACATCCTCCCAATACTTTGGTTTCGCGTTCTTCGTCACACGTCCCAATGTATCGATTCTTATTGTCCCGGGGCAATTTCTTCCAAACTCTTGGTTCCGAAATTCGAGATCGATCGCATCGTCCCGTCATTGGATTGTAATAAAAACGACCGGGAACACTGGGCAAATTGCATTCCGTGAGGCTGGTGGTGGAAGGGGGCAAAATGGCATTTTGCGATTGACTCCCCGCCTTTTGCTGCTGCATCTTTTGGATGCGAATCTCATGACGTGCTTGAATCAAATCCCCGCATTGATCCGATTCGCAACAATAGGCACCAATTCTATGCAAATTTTTGTTGTTGTTGCTGTTGTTGTTGTCGTTCGGACAAGTCATGGAATGTTGGGGCATGGAATCCTTGAGTTGAATGCACTTGCCTCGTTTGGAATTGTAACCACGGGGACAGGGAGAATGGCATTGCGTTCCGTATCGTTGATAATCGACGGGACAGGTTGGAACGGAAGCCGGATCCTTGTTGCTGTTGTTGTTGTTGTTGCTGCTCTTGTCATCATTAGTATCACTATCATTATCATTAGTATTAGCATTGGCATTCAATGATGGTTGGCAATACGATTGCGATTGAGTGGGCGTGGTGATCAATTCCCAACCAGTCTTGCAGGTCGCATCGACAATTTCTCGGGCCATTTCGTTGCGTTCTCGTACGCAATTACTGCCATTGTTAATGTAAACACCAACGACATTGGGTTCCTTGGGACATTCGGCCAATTGGACCGTGTCTGCTTGGACGGTGGTGAAACGAGAACACAACAGAAGCATCATCCATACCGGTAGAGCGCTGCTATTGAAGAATGCCATCATCATCATTGTTTAGTGTGTGTTTGTGATTGTGTTTGAGCTTTACTCTATAAGGCGTACAGAAGAAGAGAAGCTTTGCTGTAATGCAATAGACGTATTACGGTAGGTATACAAGAGATGTTTGTTACAATGCTATATCACAGATGTTTTTTCTTTCTTTTTTTTCTTCTATTCATTGGTTGTCCACGATTTTTCACAATCGAAATCTGATCGATCTGGCGATTCTTATTGCCTGTGTAATTAGGTGTCAATGGAGGGCTGGTGCGAGACGGCCCGGTCTTGAATCCGATTTGATTTCGACCATACCTACAGTACCGTAGCGGAACGGACCGGTACATTGGTACCTGGTACCGGTACCTTCGTCTACGATAGGCAGGCAGGTCATATCATGTTTGGAGTATGGACAGGCGCAAGGGGCGAATCAATCAATCAGAAGTCAAAAATCGACTGTCCCGACTTAAAATCATGACAGAGGATCCGAAACAAAAAACTGATTGAATGACAGCTGACAGCTGACTCCTCCAACCATCCTTCACAACTCTCTTTCTCATCATTCTCTTGTACCGGTGTATATCTAATATTGTGTCCGCAAATTGTGGTTGCT
Source organism: Cylindrotheca closterium (assembly GCA_933822405.4). NCBI lineage: Eukaryota > Bacillariophyta > Bacillariophyceae > Bacillariales > Bacillariaceae > Cylindrotheca > Cylindrotheca closterium. The sequence goes on from CAKOGP040002036.1 coordinate 191,348, forward strand.
CTTGTCAGGAGATATATAATATATACAATACCATACAATACAATACGACAAGCAATCTACAGTACAACAAATAACAACCAGAGAATCAATCATCCATTGATTGATTCACACAGTGATTACTGCCAGTAGGTACTATACACGTAACGTCGTCGTCGTGTGCCATAGCACCCATTTTATATATCAAAATAAATAATCCAGCAAAATACACAATCACAAATCGATCCAAGCACCACACAACTAACGACACACTAACTAACTAATCCAACACTCAACTACGGTATTTACAAACAAAAAAAATCAATCCTACATCATTCGTCATGGCATCTGACGAAGAACGTGCCAGGATCATGGCGGAATACCTTGCCGAAACCAACAATGGGGATGAGGAGGAGGAAGAAGAATTTCAAGAAGAAGAAGAAGAAGACGACGACGAGGATGGTGAGTTTGTACAACAAGAAGGCGGCAGCAAAAAGAGCGTCAATTGTCCAGTCTTGCAAGGACGATTCAAATTGAACGAGGAGCATCATTTGTTGTATTTGGGGACTTGGTGCATGAAACGTGATTTGGGTAGCAATTCGTCCGATGCCAAGACGACCTTCAAGCTCAAATCCATTCATCCCATGCCCGATTCCTTTTCCTTGGGCAAACCTATTGCTGCTACTACTGTTACTGCTACTGCTGGCGAACAGAATAACAAGAAGGAACTAAAAATTGCCATGAATGGTTTTTTTCATACCGATCATACGGATCAGATTCAACCACATCGCAAGATTAAAGAAAAGGGAGTCGAGTTGGTACTGCTACAACAACAAGAAGGTAGTAAGAATGGCTCTTCCTCGACAACAACAAGCGGCAGCAGTTCATCGTCATCATCATCATCCTATCAAGTCACGGGAACGGGAACCAATGAATTCGGTGCCTTTTATCTCAAGGGAACCTATAAACCCAATTCCAAAGAAAAGACCTATTGGTTGCAATGTGAAAAATTCTATGGGGTTCCTGGTGGTGGTGCTGACCAAGAAGAAGAAGAAGAAGAAGAGGACGATGAAATTGACTCGGAGGATGACCAAAAGAATGCTCACGAATTGAATGAATTACAGGAAGATGCGGAATTGAGTGTGGAGGAATTGCAACAAAAGTATTATAGTGGGAACAATGGTACTACTCATGCTACTGCTACTGGTGCAAGTGCTACTGCTCCAACACCACCAAAGGCCAAGGCAAATAGTCGCAACAAGGCGGATCGTCAAGAACGTCTCAAGAAACGAAACAATGGAGGAAAGCAAGACGACCATCATACTACAAAGGGACAAGCAAAAGAAGAAGACGATCATGATGATGATGATGATGATGATGATGATGGCGACTCCAAGCCACCAGCGAAAAAACTCAAGGTACAGGAGCAGAAAGACGACGATAGTAAGAATGTCAGGAGTAAAAGTAAGAAGAGTTCAGCCGCCAAGAAACCAGTGGTGGCAGATGATGATGACGACGACGACGATGATGATGACGATGATTGTGGTTTTTAATGGAAGATCATTGATGGAATGGAATTGAAATGCATCGACTAATGACGACGACGGAACTTGGGAACATAAATATATAGAAGAAAGTTGGAGTTGCACTAGGTCCCATACTACACTACACTACACTATGCTATCTATCTAATAGTAAGTGATTGAATGAAGTATTAGATTTGGAGATCCATGATATTGTTGCTTCATGTCCTTATCGTGATACTGTTGCCGTAGGAGTTTGTTGTTGACGATGACTGTGAGAATTTTTTGAAGGATCATTGGATGGAATGATACTGAACTGAATTGGCTTCTTAAAAAGAAGAAGACTACGACACAAGGAGAAATAAATATACAGAAGAATGTTGATGGTGTAGTAGGACTACGATACTATCCATCACAGTGACTGAGTGATTGAGTGAGGTATCGGATTTAGTGATACATGGTATCATCACTCCATGTCGTTATGCTGCTACTGTTGCCGTAGGGTGCTCTTGATGATGACGATTGTTGGAGCTCTTGGTGACGATTGATTCTTGATCTATAATTAATTTTCGTATTGTATTCGAAACGAACGGCCACCAGAGTTGTAAGATACGATAGAAGTATAAGCTTGATCCAGAAGTCATTTCTTCTTGGCACCGCATCAAAAGGAGTAGAGAAGCATTGGAAGCGTCTCCTTTTCAAAACTACAAGGTATGCAGTATACAGTAGTATGCAGACGAAATGCAGAAAAGAGGACGAGGCGAGAGTGGAGCAGATAGCAACCAATTGATGATCCAGCATGTCAGTCAGCACATTTTGGATTACTGGTGCTGTATAATACCATGATCCAGATATTTTAGTCAGTGCCTTGGCAGCAACGAGTGATGCACTACTGTAAGATGAGGCCAATGTACCGGTACCGTAGTCAGTGCCAGTGAACAAAGGATCAAAACATGACTACAAGTTGACCGAGAGTCATCGTGTTGATGAATATTCAAATATATCATATGATACATCCATCACGCACCAAGCAAGACAGACGGCCAACAAAAAGGTACTCTCGTAGAGGAAACCTGACGTGCTCTCTTCGACGTCTGCTCGCACAGGTGACATGTTGACGGCAGCCGGCGAATACAAACGCATGGTTCTGGAGCGGTTGCTGCTCGAAGTACCGCCAAAAGAAAGTGACGTTGCTTGATGGCTAATCAAACGTGAGGTCTTGTAAGGTGTCGGCTGGGCCGACGGACGTTATGTCACACGATGGTTCTCGTACGATGATTTCAAATTGTACCGAGCCAGACCGACCAAAATTTGGTGTGACCACGCGGTCTGGTCGGAGTCAACGCGATAATTACAAATAAACCAGAGCCAACCCTCTCTTCACCGCCACCAGCCAAGCCTTTTTCAATGGTACTATCCTTACAGAATTACAATAACGGACTTCAAAGAATACCTTTACTTAGGTATTCGCTCCAAACTTCAAACATTCAAACGGCAAAGTGTGGGCGGCAAAGATCATAGGCTGCAATCTGCAGATCTCTTGTAAGGAGTTTCCGTGACTTTCATCACGTCTACACAATATTTACTTTTACAAGTTATTATCCAACTTTCAAACATGTTCAAGTCTATCTTCGTCTTCGTCGCCCTCTTCGCTGTTGCCTTGGCGCAATCCAACGTCCCAGTTGCCATCCCAGTTGCTGTTCCTGTTGCCGTCCCCGTCATGGTTCCAGTTATGGTTCCTGTCATGACCCCAGTTGCTGCCCCAGTTGCCACCGGAAAGGCACCCAAGGCCGCCAAGAAGGCCAAGACCCCAACTGTCTCTGCCGCCAAGGGATCCAAGTTGAGTGCTTCTTCTGCCTCCTCCAAGTCTTCCAGACGCTACTTGAACCAGATGCAATAAGCATTGTGCTCGAAGCAACAACCTCACCATCGGAAGAAGGTGAAAAAAACTCAACCCAATCCTGTCTCTCTGAGGCTCTTTGGAGGACGCAATGTATTTGCAATGCGCTCGCCGAGGGGCTATTAGGGGCCAAGATACATATCTATTCAAAACTACTACTTGTGTGAAACGTTACAATATCGCGGCTCGGGACACTACCCATCCTTGAGACGCAACAAATGGCTTGGCTTCCTTGTTTTCTTAGGAATCTAAACTAAATCCGGTACTTATATTGTCAAAAAAATCTTGTAATTATTACTAGCTGCCTATGTACTATATCAGCGGTTATGTGTTACATACAATCCGTCCTTTTACAGTATCATACTCACAACAGTTTATGATGAAGTCAGTTGAAGATGGATCTTTTATTGGCATTTTATTCGTCGGTGGCGTGAATATCTCGATAACTTTTCGTCAACTTTTGTGGGAATAGTCATGGCGTGTGAAGCCTTCACTATGAATGAATGAAACAGATGTACAGTTGCTTCTTCTTTAATGAAGAGACTGCCGATCACCCTCACACTTACCTGCAATCATGGATTCAGTTGAAGCTTAATCTTTCATCGGCATGTTCTGATCCGAAAATCTGAAGAAACATGCAATTCATGATCTCTCGAGAGAAACAATTCTGCTATCTGAAGCCTTCATTCAACATGAATGAACCCATCCTTTTGTTATGGGTAGTGCATGTTTTCGTCTGGGCAACCAACATAGCATAGCAGTATTGGCATCATGTCACTTCCAAGCGAGATTCCACGACTGCATAAAACGACTGCCTGAAAATCTTCAGTGGCTTTCCTTTCGAAAACACTCACTCCAGCACACTGTACTGAAACAAATTACATGGAACGATGAAGCGAATCGATTGACGATACCATAGGTAAATATCAAACGACAATCCAACAGTGGACTCTATCAGGTGCCTACTCAGAAGCAGACAGGGCATACATCACTTGAGGACTCACTAACCCATCTAAAAAATGACGACTGAAATCTATTCAGGATCCCACTACATGCTTTTCGTTCCTACCTCTGATTGTTCTCAGAAAAAGGAAGAATAGGAACCAAAAATAAAGCTCCAGGAGCCGAATTTGTTTCGTTTTGCTTCCTCTGAGTCATCCTAGTTTCTCTTTCCATATGCAAAACTCTAGTTGTGGATAACCTCAGATATACTTTCCAACTTTCATCAGGCCTCTTTCAGTCATGTGATACATATTCCTCTTTCACAAAAATGGAAATCAACCTGAACACGGCCAACGAGAGTGGTACTATAGAAAGTTTCGTCATCATACCGTTTGATTGTAGTGTAAATATAATTCAGAGGAATGGATATGATCGAAATGTTGATCAATCAATCATCCAGAACGATAACATAGTTTCTCCTTCCGTTTAAGAAATTGCGCTGATCATCCGTCGCCGTCATGATACTGCATTTGGCCATGGATTATTGCATTCATAGATCACCACTGAAACAACGTGAGAGATGCACGGTATTAAAAATTCAATGAGACCCCAGGTAACAACCAATCGTTGTCGACAAGCAGTGGAAGATAATCGTGAAAAGAACACCATTGGGTCCACCGCAGATATAAAATAAATGAATGAATGTTAAACCCCTCTTGTTGTCTTCAATTGCTCCTATGAAGAAATGGACGCGTGTGGAAATAACGGGCAGAGCATACCAAGGTGGTGGTGGTGATGCAGTTTGGAGAAGGCAGAATGTACAGCATGAACTTCCGACGGCACAGAGGGGCCTGCCAGAGTGAAGGTGACGTGAAAGCCATCCACGCCTTCGACATTCGACAGAACAGCTCAGATTTGCATTACGTTGGGAAATTAATGGAGGAGAATGGATGACGGTTGGTTTGCCTGCACGCTTCCTCTCGGAGTGTTTTTGTCACACGGACTTTTGCAGCTGGCAAACATACCAAGGACGCCTGCCAACTTCCAAACTGCCGTACGTTTTGAACAGAGACATTATAACGGACACCGATCATACCAGTATTTACAAAGGACCACATAAATATCACCCATAAACATCACCGTTTGAAATATTTGGCGCCTCCTTGCCGGCGTGTTACGGGAAAATCTCAAACGTATCTCTGGAAGTTCCAAACTTCGCATTGCTTCTCACAATTTTACTTTTGCACAAGTTACTACACAAACTCCAAACTATCAAGATGTTCAAGTCCGTCCTTACCTTCGTTGCCCTTGTCGCTGTTGCCTCCGCACAAAGTGTCGCCCCAGCTGCCTCTGGATCTGCCGTCCCAGTTGCCGTTCCAGTTGCTGTCCCTGTTATGGTTCCAGTTATGGTTCCTGTCATGACTCCAGTTGCTGCCCCTGTCATGGCTGGTGGAAAGGCTCCAAAGGCTGCCAAGAAGGCCAAGACTCCATCTGCTTCCAAGGGATCCAAGTTGTCCGCTTCTTCTGCCTCCTCCAAGTCTTCCAGACGGTACTTGACTCACTTGCACTAAGCATGCTGAGGCTAGTATCGTCGGGCTGTTTGTCTTTAGGATGAATCAAGCACGGAGAGATTGGACATTTTGATAGCTGTCACTGGACCCTTTGTATATCGGTTGAGTTTTGTATGAGTTCATGAAACCATAGCGATCCGTTCGCCTTTGGAGTCGCGGAAGACATTGAGATGTCCATCAAAGTGAATGATTCAGGTCGTCCTGAATCGTTCATGGATATTAGTTCTGCAGACACACTGGGAAATCTCGCAATGAAGAGCTTAAGCTTTACACGATAAGAACTAGACGTATTATGAAATTTGTATACTCCATACCGTAGCTATTTATATTTTTAGAAAACCGTGGTTTTGCCTGTGTTTGCAGAGCACCGTAGTGGTTAGCGGTAGATCTTTACAATTACTGGAATGATATTTGCTGATAACAGCATGAGATGGGTTGCAATTGGAAGCTACCCGGTATAGGCTCACCATTATTCACAACAACAAAAATATCAAGATACCATCCATTTGTACCGGTATACAGATGGAAGATGCAACGAAACGATACGGTATTGTTCGTTTCGAGATTCAAGATGCACTACAAGAACATATTCAACGAGCTCGGTGGAAATTGTAGCCTACTGAATCTTACAACTTAAAGCTACTATAGATATTTTCTTTTTATTGTATACTGTAGATACCAGCTCACAGACCTGACAATAGAGGAATTGGACTGTGTACCTGGTATCAGGTATTATTGATTGCAGTGACGTTTCGAGTGTGACGTTCGCCCGTGGTGGTGCAAATACAGTACCAGGTTCCCTGGTACACGTGTACTGTAGCGAATTCCGTGATATTTTCTACACGATTCACCAAATGCTGGCTTTTGACCGTGAAACGCCAGGGCGGTCGATTACCGCACAGTTTCACCTGGCAACGGATGTTTTCATACGCGGACATTCAGTCGTCGACAAAATTAGAGGAAGTAGATCTATGAAAAAAGTCGGCAGTCTCTCCATCAAACCCACTGCCTACCTCACAATTTCTTTTCGCCACAAAAAGTCAATCTTCACAAACACACTAAAACTTCAAAATGTTCAAGTCCGTCCTTACCTTCGTTGCTCTTGTCGCTGTTGCCTCCGCGCAAAGTGTCGCCCCAGCTGCCTCTGGATCCGCTGTCCCAGTTGCTGTTCCTGTTGCCGTCCCCGTCATGGTTCCAGTTATGGTTCCTGTCATGACCCCAGTTGCTGCCCCTGTCATGGCCGGCGGAAAGGCGCCAAAGGCTGCCAAGAAGGCCAAGACTCCATCTGCCTCCAAGGGGTCCAAGCTTTCTGCCTCCTCCTCCAAGTCTTCCAGACGATACTTGACTCACTTGCAATAAGCAAGATGAGGCAAAGACTGCATGCTACAATGCCACCATCACACCAGATGGTGGTTGGAACATGATGCATTGAGGAGGAATGATGCTTGTCATTGAGCCGTTTTAGCTTTTGCCAGTCCTTCGCTGCGCATTTCATATTGCGGGAAATGTTCGTAAATGGACGTTGAACCAAACGGCGCATCAGAAAGACCACGCTATAGAAAGCATAGGCCTTATAAATGAATATACGAATTTGTTGTTTGTGATTAGTCGATGTCTCTTTGTCTCGTTTGTGCCTTGTTGTTTCATGGTCATGTATTCTATTGTTCCAGAAAGGAAAGAAAACGAATAATTCCCGAAATAGGCCCAAGGCTTGAATACCGACTCACTCATCTAGGCTGGCCAAGCCTCTGTGAACTGATCCCATCATGATAAATACTGTTACCCTTCTTCAGCCATACCATCGATTTTATGGCACAAACCGTGTGGCTGATGCCATGATAAAAAGATCGTATACGAGGGTCTTATTGTTTCCCCATCGTTTCTTCCGTCAAAAACGGAATTCAGAGTCAAGGAGCAACCTCATGACTGTTAACAATGATAGTTTTAAGTGTTGTCAAGTCCAAGTTGTAGTGCTACTATGAGGATGGAAGTTAAGAGTTTGAATAAGGGCATACTTATATCGTCTTTATACGGTCAAGCTATATGTATATGATACGTTCATTTCGATCAGCCAAGAAAGTCTTGCACAATATTTCCAAAAAATTGTGCTCACTCAGCGAAGGCCCGATGAAAAGGGACATCTCCCAAAGATAGTGATACAGAGTCAGTCGATTGACATGATCGATCTATCTCACTCGGCGAGAAGAAGGCCCCTTGCCCTTGCCGCCCTTGCCTGCTGACAGCTTGGATCCCTTTGGTGCCGATGGTGCCTTTGCCTTCTTGGTAACCTTTGGTCCCTTTGCAGTGGTAGCGGTAGGGGTAGCAACTGGAACAGGAACTCCGACTGGGATAGCAACAGGAATCATAACTGGGACCGCGATAGGAACAAAAGATCCAGAGGTAGCTGGTGCAGCTGGGGCAACCGTTTGTGCAGCAGCAACGGCGATTAGAGCGAGGAGGAAGAAGATGGACTTGAACATTGTATTTGCTTGTGTATATTTGAAGTTTCAAAAAGTATGGGATGTTGAAGTACTTGGTGAGTCCATGGATGCAACTGGAGGAAGGAAGTTTGCTTCCTTTTTTTTGGCAGTCGAAGCCAGAAAGGAAATGGAACAGAAAAGTGGGGTTTGTTTTTTGTTCGTTCACGAATCCGTTGAAATAAAAAACACTAGGCGGTAATTTGACCATTAAGTAAAATACAGGATCCACCACCAAAATTTACTAGTGATTTTCATTCACACAGAAACGAACGGAAAATCACATTTATGGTTGAACCAGCATTTTGGTGCTCACTGCCAAAAAATGAAGCTACTGTAACTTGCTGCATCTCAAGAGTCACACCTACAAATTCACTAAACTCTTCAATTTCCCATACTTTTTGAAACTTCAAATATACACAAGCAAATACAATGTTCAAGTCCATCTTCTTCCTCTTCGCTCTAATTGCCGTTGCTGCTGCACAAACGGTTGCCCCAGCTGCACCAGCTACCTCTGGATCTTTTGTTCCTATCGCGGTCCCAGTTATGATTCCTGTTGCTATCCCAGTCGGAGTTCCTGTTCCAGTTGCTACCCCTACCGCTACCACTGCAAAGGGACCAAAGGTTACCAAGAAGGCGAAGGCACCATCGGCACCAAAGGGATCCAAGCTGTCAGCAGGCAAGGGCGGCAAGGGCAAGGGGCCTTCTTCTCGCCGAGTGAGATAAAAATGTGATGTGCTAAAATACTGATGTTCTCAAGATTGTGATATTTGTGAAAACAAACATGCTCACGGAACATCAAAACAAGTATACTACCCTATCCATTGCGAGCATGTCGCAGTGCTTGCAATTTTGTAAAAGTAAATTTCATGCTTAAATAAAGTCTTTCTTAGTCAATAACATGCTACTGCGATGCCATTTGACCCATGCTGAGTCTCATAAAGTTGGAGCGACGATGCATTCTTCTCAATACTTGTTAAGGACCACTGCAGTGCCCTGTGACCATTGGTAGGCATCCATGGACTCGAGCTCAATATATAGATCGCAGCATTATGGTTTAAATATGCCATTTTGTCGTCGTGGTGTATCGCAGTGATAATCGTAACAAAATAAAAAAGATTTATCTCGAACATGTAGATATGGCTCATTTTGTGGTCGCGTCGAATGCACCACCAAAATTTACTAGTGATTTTCCTGCACGTTGAAACCGCCGTCTTTCTGTTGCGATGATATTTGGCGCTATCAGCCAAAAAAATGAAGCTCTGTGCCGGCATCGTTTCACTCATTCTGCCTCATACCATACTCATTATTCACAGTTTGCATCGAATCAACACGCATACATATTTCAAAGACACAATGTCCAAGTCTCTCTTCTTCCTCCTCGCTCTAATCGCCGTTGCTGCTGCACAAACGGTTGCCCCAGCTGCACCAGCTACCTCTGGATCTTTTGTTCCTATCGCGGTCCCAGTTATGATTCCTGTTGCTATCCCAGTCGGAGTTCCTGTTCCAGTTGCTACCCCTACCGCTACCACTGCAAAGGGACCAAAGGTTACTAAGAAGGCAAAGGCACCATCGGCACCAAAAGGATCCAAGCTGTCAGCAGGCAAGGGCGGCAAGGGCAAGGGGCCTTCTTCTCGCCGAGTGAGATAAATGAAGTGATAAATCATGCTTGAAGTACCTTCGATCCAGTATACTTTGGAAGTATACTAGTGGTTCCGACGGGAAAAAAGCAACAAACGACGATTTTCACATCCATAAAATATATCATACAGTCTCCATGTAAAGTATAGCCTATTTGTCATTTTCAATATTCTTTGTTGGTTTCCATGACGTAGTAGGGAGGAAGAAGAATGGGCAGCTTCTTTGATGAGCTATCATTGAGCCTTAACAAGAACCTAATCTTCGCTGCACATTGGAGCCTTCCAATGTAAAAGTCCTGAATGATGGCACCCTAGTTTTTCCTTGCCCCTGCTCCTTGAGGATCGGACGCGAACGCCTGCAGTAGATCCAGCGACTGCAAACGAACAGACGATTGCACCAAGTCCACCTTGGACCCCACACCAGCTACCGCCAATCCACCATTCATCAACCCACAGCAAATTGCCTTGTTGCTCTTAGCATTGGTTCCAATCCGACGTGGTCGTTCCAATTGATAGGGCGATTCAAAGACTGTCAATGTAGGCACGTTCCCAATCGAGTAGAGTTGGCCTGAAGCCGCCACCAATAACCCTTGAATGCTCTCTAGAATATTGGATACCAACTGCGCTCTGGACTTGGATGGTCCGTGCCATGTGCCGAGAAAGCTGACAGGTCGCTTGTAGCCAGCCTTCTTCTTGCGGAATGATCCAGTCCATGTTTCATCTGAAATGATGCTTCCTGCAATGGTCCACCAGTCTGACTGAATAGACGAAATCGCAGTGACTCGAACAGCTGTCTCCTCCTCCAATTTACTGTTGTTGAAACTACTCAGATCCAAAGGTTCTGAATACGCCTGTTTTTCAATGTCCCAACAATGAACTTTGGATTGGTTGGTTCCGACCAAGAGCGAAGTGCCAGTCACATGTAGCGCCGTGATTTCGAAATCACCGACATGACCCACCGTCTGACTCAGCTCTTGTAGCGGTACAATATCAGATTTGTCTTGACCATCATCCCTATCAGGCAACGGAAGTTCTTTCTTCTCCACTGTCGTCCCATTTGCGGAAGAGGCTATCAATGATGAAATCCCAATCTGATACAATTTGCGATGTGGGGTGGATATGTAGACGTCCGAATCACTTGCTTGTGCTTTCTCGATTGAAATAGATTCATGGTGATAGGTTGACTGATTCTTTGGAGTTTTGCTCAATCTATTTGCCGGTTTCATCGTCTTGGTCTCCTCAACTGTGCGTCTATCTACTGTCAATAGGTCTGAAACAGAATTCCAACACCAAAGTCCATCCATACCGCCCGCAAGGACGACGGATTGCTTCTCCGACAGTTTACTGACATGAAGGAATGTCAAAGCTCCCTTGCAGAGCTCATGGGAAACAACAAGTTTCCATCCGGAAGGTTCCGTGATATCCGAAGAAGACTCATCATCTTGGTCATTTGCTTCTCCCCTCGCCACCTGTTGTTGCAGTACTTCTTCCTCGGACTCGCTCTGTTGTCCAAAGTGTTGAAAGACAGTCAAAGAACCTTTGGTCATTCCCACCAAAAGGAACGATGAACCCTTCTTGCCATCTGAATCATCTGATGATGACGATGATGATGATGGTTCCACAAAGCAAAGGCTGGATACTGCAATCGAAGGAGGAAACTTGCGTTTCCGAGCTTCCCATTCTACCCTGTACGACGAGTGCAGATCATTGTAAAAGCAAGGCGGTGGTAAGATTGTTTTCTGTCGCTTATTGGAAGGAAGAGATGCCACGGTTGCCATGATTGCTTTTTTACTATTCATCATCGCACCGCAAAGCAGATCTTCATTTTTTTGGCGTCTGACCGGCCCCCCGCAGTTGAGGGTGAAATGATGATAAAAAATATGATATACAGTAAGGGTACCCTGTTAAGAGGTTTTTTTTTTAAGAGAAACACCCCCTTAAGAGACAAATTTTGAAGAGACACAACTTTCACAGTCCGTCTGTCACCCGTACCATTTCATGCCCATATGTCTGTCCTTCGCCTGCAAACCAGCCTTTCTGGGGGAAGTGCAGCAGAAGGATTTGTTACAGCAGAGTGGCGAGAAAGACATCACACCTCTTCCTCAGCGTCCGAATCATCTGGATCATTTGGAACTAGATGCTTCAATGCTAACAGCAGGCTCAAAAAACTGCTTAGGAAGCATTGAATGTATGAAGCGGCCAGCGCAGCACCAGATCTAAAATGTACCTTAAAGATTGTGGTAGTTTTCTTATAAAATTTGGTTCAATTGTTACCTGAAACTGCAAATTTTCTTCTCCAATGGGGCTCTGCCCCCCTAGATACCCCCCGCAAGGCTCCGCCCTTGACCCGCTGGGGGCTGCCCCCAGCCCCCCAATCCACTGGGGGCGACGCCCCCAGACCCCCTTTAATAAGAGGGGAACCGCCTTAAGAGACATTTTACGCTATCGCACAATACTCTCTTAAAAGGGTACCCTTACTGTACTATATAAAAGTGTGAGGGCCCGGGGTAGGGGCTGCAAAGTGGGGGAAACAATTTGCAGACACTATAAAAGCTAGAAAACGACAGACAAACAAGATGGACTGACTCTAAACTAAATAGAAAATATTCAACAGTAAACAATCTTTTCCGAATTTCCTTGTGGAAAAATGAAACACCGCGATGAAAAATAATTGTGGAAAATTACACGATGAAAAATGTCGAAACTGAAATAATTGTCTGTTTTTCCTGATGCTGACCGTCATGACCGCTTAGCTTGGACGGATTGAGTGAGTTGGAATTATAACAATGATAACCCTGATAAATATGAGAATATCTTCCCCTTCGGTCTTCGTATGAATGGGCGTTGGGGTACGTCCACCGTGTGCATACTTCCGACTGCGGTATCGTACATATCGTACACATACTAACTCGTACTCCTGTCAACGATCCGATAATGAAGATGCAGTCGTCATCTTTCGTCATATATATGATCGACAATGGTCTAACCTTCCAACACTCTACAATCAGCGTCCCGAATCCATCATGACATAAAAACAAAATCCATCGTACAAAACACCGCGAGTGAGTCCACCGAGACCACCAAACGAGGATTCGAAGGAGTCAATCGTGTTAAAAACACGGCAAATTGGCGATCTCCAACCCGCCGTGGTTTTCACTCCACACCTCAACGCAACACCTCACAATTTCCATTATGAACCTCTTTGAATCAATTAGTACAACAACAACAACAGCAATCATGACCAACTACATCACTACCTTTGTCAATCAAGAAAGCTTGAAACGCATCAGCTTTCCCAAGTTACCTCGAATGAGTGCCATCACTCAACAACAACAACCAGTTCAAGAAACCATCATTACCGGTTTGGTTTGTGCAGTCGCAATCGTGTTACTTCGGTACATGGTACTCGACACTTACCGAACCTATCAGATACTTTGCAAGCAATGGAACAGACGACAGCCTCCTGTTTCCATCCTTCGTCGTCCAGAAGGCGGGTCTCGCAAGAAAAACCGAAGTTGGTTGGGTGTGTTCACCAGAAAACCAAATCGTGTCCGTTTCGCCAAAATCTTTCGTCGAACCTTTGTCCTAAACAAGCAAGAGCTACAATCTCGCAGGGAATGCTGGGGTCTGATTCAATGGCGCATTCAACTTCGCGACGAAGTAATTCCAGAGATAGAGAACACAGTGAGATTCGTTCCACACACTCCTGTGTCCATTCTTCGTCCTTCAAGACAAGATTGGGGATCACCCAAACCAACCTCTTCAAGCCGAGTCCAATTCGCCCCTAAGACTCGAAGGAGAAACTTCATTCCCGACGAGCAAGATCTTCAGTCCCGAAGGCAGCTAATTCGTCAAATTGACCGCAAGATCAAGAGACGGAATGCCCGACGCTTGATGATCGATTTCAAACCTACAGTGCTTGCCACCATTATCGAAGATCCAGCAGAAGAAGATTTGAGTGACATTGACTCGTCTTTGGATACTGGATTTATTGATGGCGAAGTCGACTCTGAAATCATTGCAATTGCGCTCGAGAACCACCGACAAATGCTTCCAACGGTCCTTCAGCACATGCTCTCCAATATTCCAGTACCAATGGATTTGGATGACGACGACAACAACGACGACGAGCCCTGCATGGAAGAACAAGCACCACTATCACTCAAGCGAACCGCAATTTCCTGCCTTATTTCATCCAGACCCACCAAGCGTCGCAAAATGAATTCATCATCTACGATTCCAACTTGCGCTGCAACATGGGCCAAACGAACCAACGAACTCTTCACTCCTTTGCTGCCTGTCCTAATCGAAGATCCAGAAGAAGACGGCGACGAAAGCCACATTGACTCGTCGTTGGATGCTGGATTCAACGATGACATCGCCAATGAACGATCGACTCATCTTGCCAAAGCTGGCGCTATTTGGGTCAAGAAGGCCGAGGAGATCTTGGCCGAGAAGGCGAATTTGAAAAAGAAGACCAAGGCCGAGAGAGCCAAGTGGGCAAACAAGGCAAGAGCCAGAAGAAGCAAGGGCCAGAAGGAGAAAATGTCTGAAAAGAAGATCGATTTTGAACCAACCCTTCTTGTCATTATCGAAGATCCAAAGAAGGAGGAGGAAGAAGAAGAAGTCGACGACGTGAACGAGAAGAAGGAATTCAAACCTTCCCTTCTTGTCATTATCGAAGATCCAGAGGGAGAAGACTTGAGTACCATGGACGAGTCGCCTTTTGATGCTGGATTGATTAATGACGACTTCGATTCTTTGGAGCAGGATGGTAGCGATGGCGAGATTTTTGCATCACCAACTCAGCAATCTGACAACGCAGCTACGAATAATATTCCTTCTGATGGAATGGGATCTGGATGGACCGAATCTGGAAAGCGCTACAGCCGACGGCTACAGCTCAAGCTTTCGCCAGATAAGAAGGATCCTTCTACTGAAGCTTTGGGATCTGGCATGACGGAAAAAGGAAGGCGATACAGTCGCCGAGTGGTAAATCGAGGAAAAGATGCCAAATAAAGCACATTCTTGTTACGACTTTGAAAGAGATGAAGTATGATAATAGTGTGCGACAACACACGAACAACCCATCAGAGAGTGTCACCTGGAAATTCACCCCATCAATTACATTTACTTTTTTAACCATGATCTCACTTTTTTTTTCTTTTCTCTTTTAGGACATTTTGGCGAGAATACATTTTCGCATTTATTTTATTGTCACACTTCCAAGGGATCCTTCGGAAGGCTAGTGTTTGCCTTTGTGGTTTCTAGTGAATTGGTCACTCACTAGGTCGCATCGGCGACGCGAAACCAGATGATTTCATGGCTTGCTGCGACTGGGTGCTTCCCTCCAGTCTTGTTTGGCCACCTAAAACGAATCAATCGTTTGGGTGGGACGACGGGAGTGGGATGGGCAGGTCGAGGCTCGTAAGCGCGTCCTGATCAGCAAGATCCCAGATAAGTGGTCCCTTTAGGATTTGGGATTGGCGTACCTACCTCAAGAACAAGATCATCGATTCGAGATTACTATTTCCAAAGGATTGAAAGGCAAAGCGGAAGCCTCGCTTGGGATATCAGTGTCATGTAATCCGTCACCCTGCTCAATATGGGGAGCAAGCGATATCCGTCAGACATGTGAACAGCTGTTGTTGCCAATAATGATAATTTTTATTGCAATACTCGGTGGTGCATGCAGTATCGCGATGATGGCACTGGACTGAACATCCCAACAAAGGGGGGCAACGGCGTCTTCAACCATTTTAACTAATTACTACTATAATTGTAGTACAGTACCAGATTGGCATGTCTTATTGCCATATACATTCAGATTGTGGTCTTTTGATTATCTTTTACAGCGCTGGTACTTTAGAATGAACCAGTGGATGCTTCAGCCTTATTATATAAAATATTAGGTTTTGTACCATAAACTGTTGCAATGCAATATTTTCGACTTTTCGGTAAATATGGCGTGAAACAACATTCTCCAACAAACAAATGTTTGAAACTATAACGCGATAAATGTGGCCTTGTACTGCCTTCGTCCGTCAAATAATAATTTGTCGTGATCGAACTTTTGATGTGTGGTCGGGGCATGCCCGATTTTGAAAAACCATTTTTCAATTGCGTGCGTTGCATGTGGTGCGTTGCATGTGGTGCGTTCCAGAAAATATACAGATCATCATCATCATCGTCCTGGCATCTCTTCATGCCATGACTTCCTACACCTATTCAGGAGAGGACGACGAAGGAGGAATACCAGACGATACAGATAGCCTCATTGTCGCCGAAGCAGTTCAAATTCTTCCCATCAATTTCTGCAGGCATCACATCCACTTGCAACAAGTTGTCCTTCCTTCAAGTCTTGGCTGCATTCCCGGTCATGCTTTTCAAGGTTGCGAGGCTTTACGAGAAGCGATGATACCTTCCACAGTCACAGTTATTGGAGACTTTGCTTTTAGCTTATGCACCTCCTTGACTTACGTTAGGTTCCCTGAAGGATTGAAGACTATCGGAAAGAACTCGTTTGCTTCCTGTGCTTTCACTCATCTGAGAATCCCCGGCTCATTGGCAGTGATTGAAGAAAACGCCTTTACTGGATGTGTCTCATTAGTAGAAGTTGAACTTATTGATGGCCTCAAGATGATTGGACAGGATGCCTTTAGTACTTGCTCGAGTCTACGAGAATTAAGGCTTCCATCAACCGTTGAAGTCATTATGGGGCGAACTCATTTGGAGACTGCTTCAATCTGAAAGAAGTTGATCTTCCAAAAGGCTTGAAGGAGATTGGAGAGTATGCATTTTATCAAGCGTGCACTTTACAATCAATTGCTATCCCTTCTAGTGTCGAGCATATTGGGGACCATGCGTTCATGGGCTGCTCGAATTTGAAGGTACTTCAGATGGAACCAGGGCTCAAGACTATTGGGGTTTATGCCTTCTGCGAATGCTTCTCGTTGTCGAGGGTGTCAATTCCTCCGACTGTTGTCAGCATTGGTGGCAATGCATTTGAGTCCTGTAGATCCATACACGACGTCGTTTTTGTGGTTGGATCATTGAGATCGATTGGAGAGCTTGCGTTCGCCTACTCCAGCAGGATCCAATCGGTTTGGATTCCTCCCTCTGTTAGATATGTTGGTGATGAGGCATTCTATGACAATGAATGGTTGATATCTGTCGAAATCCCACGAGATAGTCGTACCACATTCGGGTGGAATGTGTTCAGTAGATCTTGTCAGTTGGCGAACATTGCTCTTCCACCATCAACTACACAGGATGAGCTATTGGACCAATGCACGGTTTTGAACGATGCATATGGATCCGCGAATGTCATGCAGGGTATCAAATCTCGCTTTCGCGGTTATCCCGTCCACGAGGCATGCTACTATGCAGCATCGGTGGAGTCTGACGAGATGCTCGTCAGAGCTCTGCTAATACAAGACGAAAACAATACGTACCTAGAGAACCTGATCGACCCACTTGGAATGACTCCATTCCATGTATTAATGTCAACTTCAAAGAAAAGGCCAGATCTACTGAAACTGTTGCTGGACTATTACCCATCCAATGTACTTGGCCTCACTTGCCCGAGCGATGATACAGCTTTATACTATTTGACACAGAATTGGACTACCGACGCATCAATAATGCTACGAATGGCACTGCAAAAGTGGATGGTCCAGGACATGGCAAGTTGGGGCTTACCTCAATGGCGATCAAACATGCACGAGCTAGTCGAGTCTGTTTTCAATGTCCCGCGAAAAATGGAACTGCATGCTGCACTATTTGGCACACTGAGTAAAGCCTGTGATCAGATGGAATGCTACGAGCTCATGGAAACTACGTCCTTGCTAGAACTGTGGTTGTGGAAAATGAAGATGCAGTCAACGCGGAATGGTGTCAAGCGAATGGCCGTAGACCGAGCGAGCAGTCGTGCCCGGTGTGGTGCCACGTTCATCATACCGACTGTCGTAGACCATTTGCTTGGTCCGGATCAGCATTAGTTTATAACAAACAGTGTTATGAATTTCGACTATCCTAATATTGATACATCTGCTGTACAGTGCACTATCGCTAACGAGTTAAAATTACCTCTCCTTCCAATACCTTCTCTCAAGACTCACTGAATGTGAAATGCCTTCGTTGAAGTAAGAGGGATCAATAATTCATCCAAAAAATGCACAAGCAATAACCAACAGCCAGAAGCAGAAGAAAGCGTGCACTTGGAACTTCACATTACATTATGGATCACCTAATATACTGTATCTAATCGGGTTCTTATGCTGAAAGTCCCCTCTTATTTCCCCAGTACCAGCAACCTTCAGCCCACAAGTAATCCACAATCATCGGAATGATAAATGTAGCGCCACATCGACTACGACTAGTGGGTCGATCTAAAGCCATTCGCTTGGCGCCATTCCGAACCGAGTGCATCTCCATTTTCCACAGCCACATCTCGAGTAATGATGTGGCCTCTTTGAGCTCGTATTTCATCATTGACAAATGTGCTTCCCGCAGAGCATTGCGTCTGTTTTCCGCGTCGAGATCATCGTTCAGGACGGAATCTACCATTCGGGACATGCTCGATCGCCATTCCTCCAAGCCCCAACTTGCCATGTCATGGACCATCCACTTCTCGAGCGCTGTCTGCGCGAATGATCGCGATTCTCGTGTCCAGCTGCTAAGCAAGTACTCGACGGGAAAAATACCCTGAAGATTCGTACATCCAAGTACAAGTGATGGATACTCCTTCAGCAAGAGGTCCAAGAGATCCGGTTTCTTCTTTGCAGCCGATAAGAGAATATGGAATGGGGTCATTCCAAATGGATCAAAGAGCTTGTAGTCATAGTGGCGAGGAGGACCAGAACATTCTCGTAATATCTTGATTGCGACGATCAGCGAAAACTCGGACCCATTGTAACATGCTTTATGAGCTTCATATTCGGAAAAGCGAGACCTTACGCCCTGAATAACACTTGTCTCGCCGAAGGCTTCTTCCAACAATGTACAACCGCCGAATGTCGACTCCTCCAGCTCGATTGATGGTGGCACTGCAATGTTTGTTAGCAACGTGCAATCGCTGAAGACACGTCCTCCACGAAACTCAGGGGTGAAGTCTTCACTAAAGACTTCAGGAAATTCAACGGAAACCAGACTGGTACAATTGGCAAAGGCGTCATATCCGATGTCATCAACAGAGAGGGGAATCCTGATGGACTGTAGGCTTGAACATGAGGCAAAAGCGGCAGCTTCGATAACGCGCAAGTATCCATTCACCAGAACAACTTCTTTCAAGCTGGAACACTCACTGAAGGCACCTTCCTCGATTTCCTTCACGCTAGAAGGTATAGCCACTGATTCCAAACTGCGAGCATCGAAATATGCAAGCCTTCCAATCTGCTTGAGTCCCTTTGGAAAGTCAGCAGTTTCCAGACTGGAGCAGCCTGCAAATGCGTTGCCCTCAATGATTTCGACGGTTGATGGAAGCCTTAATTCCGCTAGTTCAGCGCAAGCACAAAAGGAAGCCACCCCAATAACCTTCAAGCCATCGGGCAGTTCAGCATCACGCAATGAGTCGCATCCAGCAAAGGCGCGCTCTGTTATCACCTCCAGTAATGCAGGCATTCGCAGGTGGGTCATCCCGCAGTTAGCAAACGAGTACCTGCCGATTGTCTTCAATCCTTCGGGGAATTTAAACTCGGCCAGTGCCTTACACACACCAAAAGCAAAGTCTCCTATAGCTGTCACTGTAGGAGGAAGCACAATATCTCGTAGCACCCTGCAATGATAGAAAGCATAATCGGGAATGCAGCGAAGACTTATTCCTGATGAAAAGACAACTTCTTGCAAATGGTCATGATGTCTATTGCAGAAACGAATGGGAAGAACTTGGATTGTTTCAGCGATCGTAAGGCATTCTGTTTCAATTGGTACTATCTGACGACCGTCTTCCTCTCCGGAATAGGTGAAGGAAGTCATGTGGCATAAAGAGGTGCCGCATAAAAGCTGCGATTTTACTTGAATATGATGACAGTAAAATGAAAATGATGTGATGATGATGATGACCCTCAGATCCAAACGTACGTACCGGTACGTCTTCTAACATTCCTTTCTGGACGTCTTGCGTCGACCGTCTCCCCACTTCCCACCATTAAAATTACTGTACTGTAGATCGGTTAGTTCGAATCAGTCAACTTATTAGACTCATTCGACTGTTTGCAAGAAAAGTTTCAAGTTTTCGATCTTTTGTATTTCTCATATCGCATACAGCACACACTCTATTCCATCACTATGGCAGAGCCAAACTGGTACCTCTGGCCAAACGAAGACGACGACGACGACGACGACGATGATAAAGTTCAGAATTCACTTGCAATCAGTGTAAGGCAACACCATGTCAGCATCGCCGCTGGGGCATTTCAAGACTTTGTTCGGCTCCAACAAGTTCACCTCCCATTGGGCCTGCAAATGATTGGACTGGAAGCCTTCAAACGCTGTTTGGCTCTGACCGAAATAAACTTTCCGTCCAGCCTAATTCAGATTCAAGATGGCGCCTTTGAGGGTTGTGTATCTCTAAAAGAAGCTATCTTTGTGGATGGTTTGCAATTACTTGGAAGCGACGTCTTCTCTGGTTGTGAGGCACTGACTACTGCGATCCTTCCGTCCACCTTGGAATTTTTGGGAACTGCAGCATTTTCATCATGCTACAGGTTATCTAATGTCGAGTTTTTCAAGTGTGAAAAGCTGGAAGTGATCCCAGAAGAGGCTTTTGACAATTGCTCGGGGTTGACTCATGTCAAGCTGCCCAAATCCATTCAGGTGATTGAGGAATCTGCCTTTGCAAGCTGCCTTCGCTTGGCGTATGTGGAACTACCAAAGGGCCTCGAAGAAATTCGAACCAATGCCTTTTCAAATTGTGCCACCTTGGTTTCTCTAGAGCTGCCCGAGGGACTAGAAGAAATGGAAGAGTTTGCTCTGAATTCCTGTACTTCCTTGAAGAATCTACGTCTGTTGCAGCCAGACTACTTTGGAAGAATAGCAACGGCCTCGTCATCAGATGATGAAGGAAAAAATGATGATATCAGTGATGATGGCCTACCTCCACAAAATTGGGACCGACTGCTGGAGGTATTCGATAACCAGTCGGCCATTCAACGTGCGCTCTACCACAGATTTGATGACTTTCCGCTCCACAAGCTTTGCTATCACCAGATTCACTATGAGTCTGAGGAGGAAGTGATGGAAGCTTTTGACTCGATCAAAGCATCCGATATCTCTGCTTGTTCTGGAAGCCGGACGGATTTGCTGGGCATGACGCCATTGCACATTCTTGCTCTTTCTGTAAAGCCAGCTCACGGCAGCTTGTTTGGAAATGTTCTCGAGCACTATCCGTTGGAACTGGTCTTGAGAAAGGATGCCTGGGGAAAGAACTGTATCGACTATTTAAAACTGAACAAGACACCCTATCCAAAACCATCCCTTCTCCAATTGGCTTCTTCTTCCAAGTTCTTGATGAAGCATGTCAAGCTCGATGCCAGGTGGACCAAGATTCAAGAATTGCTAGAGCAAGACCTCGAATCCAATCCCATCAAGAATCGCAAGCGGCTCAAGGCAGTCTTCTATGAATTGGCTCAATGCCAAAAGTCAGAGATCATATGCACGCTGGAACTTGCCTTGTGGAAGGCTGCACTACTCAAGCATAATGCTCCAGACGATGAGGATGGTAACAACAAGAGAATAAAAATGGATCGACAAGAGGTTCGCATCACCGACTGTGGAGCCGACGTCGTTTTGTCGAACGTCTTGCAATTCATGGATAAGATTGAAACTTAGAAACCAGCTGTTATAATAATATAAGTGTACCTACAGTGTAGGTCAGTGCAGTTTCCAGTTTCTTCATTTCATAATTGCAAAAGTGTATTATACATGAATGTTTATAGTATATTTCCTTATAATCTATGGAGTTCATGCCAGAATTTCAGAAATTACCGCCTCATCTTGAGCGCCTGAAAGCTTCTCTTCCCTTCCATTTAATTAGTTCAGCAAGTCTGGTGGACCTGAGAGAATGAGAGACCAAGTTGACATGTCCACCATCGTGTTTTCAGGAAGGTCTAGAATAGTAGCTCCACTGACAAGTTCTCCACTCTGTCGCTTTTCTTCAATCCACTCCTTGTTGACTTGAGGAATATCGTACATCATTCCATCCTTGGCTTCACAGATTAGCTTTTCTCCCTCATCTTCGGCCTCAATGATTTCAATGAAGGCAGTGCAGGGACCTTCTAAAACCTTGACTTGCGTTTCGGCTGTGAGTGTTCCACTGGATTGAGCAGCACTGAGGAGGGGAAGAGCGAGCAGTACCATGGATCTGAGTGAGGAAATCATAGTGTATGTGGGTCTATGTGTTCTACTATGGAAGTTGGATAAAGGCTCTGTGGATGAGTCTTGTGCTGTTCTTTTTATTGTTGATGCAAAGCGGCTCAGAAACTGTCTTGGGAAGCCTGCGCACGGGTCACTTTTAAAATACACGATTGCAACAACATTTATGTGTCCCAAAAGGCCCAAGACGGTTTCTTGAAGCTCAAACCGGCGTGAACCCGGCACGAAGTTTTGTCCACCAAAACAGGGATTGAAAATCCTGTAATATGTAGGTAACTGTTGCATGGCCCGTTATTAGTATCTTCAGCCAGTACCCACAAGGTCCTACATACCGTATATGCATATGCATGCTTTTATATCTGATCAACCGTCTGAGAAACAGTACAATGTATGTGACAAAAGATTAGTAGGTCAGTAGTATTGTGTTCAGTACTTTTACAATGTGGGTGGGATGAGTCAAAGTGTTTGCCGGAGCAGCTAAAGTGCTTGAATCGATGGCTTTTATATTACATAGATTCAATCAATCAATCACTGCACTCGTCCTTCCCACACACAAAGATTCATAGCACTCATTCTCTTACTACTATAGGCTGGTCTGTCCTCTGATCAGCTATCTGCTCGGCTGTCTGATCAAATTATCTAGTCTATTATTATAGTTCACCAATGCGATACGATCCGACACGATACAAAGAACCAGGTACTTGTGCGGTATACAGTGTACTGGAAGCATTAGGTCAGATCACCTGTCGGATCAGCTACCTCATCCGCTACCTGTTGTGCGTCTCTGATGAAGTCTCTGAGAAGTAATTCGCTTTCTGCGTTCATGGCACAGCATGGGATCGAAAAAGCAACCATCTAGCTTGTTATTGCTGGGAGCTACAGCAAGAATTGGATCAGCTGTCGGATCAGCTACCTCATCCGCTACCTGCTCTGCTTCTCTGATGAAGTGTCTGTGCAGCAATTGGTCTTGTAGATCAGCTGTCTGTTCCGAAACAGCTTATTATTGGGATGGAAAGCAACGATTTTTATCTTGCAGCAAAGAACTAGATCAGTTGTCGGATCAGCTACGTCATCTGTGCTTCTCTGATGAAGCGTCTGAGCAGCAATTGATCTGGTTGACCAGCTGTCTGATCAGCAAACAAAGAATTAGTGATGGTCAGCTGTCTGATCATGGATAATATATTTTGTCGAATCAAATGAATAAAAAATACGTACAGTAAAAGATAAAAAATGAAGTTTGATTCCTTCGACTGCAATATGGTTTGGACGATGACAGTGCGCTATTCTCACTACGAGTACGATCGTCATGGGTTAGTTTGGTTGTTCACCCGCCAATGACAATGCGACTACTTTACCCATTTGAACGCCCACGAGCCACAGACTAGCACTAACTAGCTCGAAATACCTTTCTTCGTCTGTTCGAAGATGTAATCGCCAACATGCCACCTTTCCGTTGGACAGTCTTCTTGTTATTGAAGATAAATCAATCAGGCAGAAGATTTGAAAAAATGAGAAATGGTGATGGACTATGGAAATGATGTGCCATCCTTGATAGGCTCTTAAAAAAGCGATTCCTCTGGAGATTGTGGTCTTCTTTAGCTGATGGGAAATGAAGAAAGAAGTGTGAGCGCGAATAATTAAACCGCAAGAATGGTTGTACCTGGTGCGGCAAGTCAGATAGAAACCAAGTGCGCAAGCAAAGAGAACGCACTCGAATTGATCAACCGAAACGGTGCAGTTACTTTTAAAATATTTCTTGACAATATCAATCAACTTTATAGGGGGAATAGGGTGAGTACAGAAAACACTTTTTCATTACTGTGAACACTCTGATGCTAGTTAGTATAACTGCTGTAGCATTGCGCTATCACCCACATGTACATACCAGTCATCGTCTATGGCTGATATTTGTCTCCTGTCGTGCATAATGTGCATTTCTTGTATCCGTCATTTTCCTTCTCATATTGCTACCAATGCTGCGTTCGAAGGATAACTTGCTTTCAATATCCAAGGATTTGTCGTAGTACTTCATTGCTTCTTCGTGTTTCCCCTGATCTTGTCTATTTCAAGAGACTTCGAATACAATTCCATGGCACCACCATAGTTGCTCTGGGCCTTGTACACCAACGCCATGTTATAATATGCCTTGGCGACGTCGGAATGTCTCTCCCCAACAGTCTTCCGGTAAATTTCCAGCGATCTCTCATGAAGCTTCATCGACTGTTGAATTTTTTTCTGTGTCATGAGAATTAGCGCCATGTTGCTGTAGGTTGCTGCGACTGTCCGATGCGTATCAACAAGAAGTTTTCTGTTAATGCAAGCGATTCCTGGTAAAGTACCAAGGCCTTGTCGAGATTTCCTTGCTCTTGGTAGACAACGGCAATGTTGTTGAGTGTATTGGCGACTAATGAATTCTTCTCACCGTGGATCTCTTTGTTGATTTCAAGCGCCATTTCAAAATACTTGATGGCATGTGCATACTCGAGTTGTTCCTTCAGAATCATTGCCATATGTTCGTATGTGTTTGCAACTGATTCGTGCTTCCCCCCGTGAGTTCTCTTGTTAACTTCCTGCGAAGCTTTGTGCAACTCCATGGCTTCGTCGAGTTTCCCTTGCTTCTCCAGCACGTTTGCCATATTCGTATACGCCTTTGCCACAAGTGGATGTCTCGGACCATGCTTCTGTACTCTGATTTCAAAGAGCTTGCCATACACACCGAGTGCGAAGTGATATTCACACAACGATAATTCAAACAATGCACCAAGCCGCTCCAATCGTCGTTCATTCTTGTTTCGTTCCAGTAGCTCATTCAGCAGATACTCATCCAAATCACCACCCTGGCTGATAATAAGTTTCAAATCATCCAGTCTATCCTTGAGACTATGTGTTGCACCAGCGAAGTAGGTGCGGAAGTACTCGTAATAATCATGAGACATTAGAACCTTATCCAATTTGTAGATCTCGGAATGATGGAGCTGGATCTCGCATATGTGAAAGAAGCCTTGCATGGTATTCAGCTGAAACTGAATATTCACATCGCGGTAGCCTGTCAGGCTTGGATTCCTGAAACGATTCTTTGCCTTGACGACGCGAATGGACTCCTCTTTCATCATCAAATCCACAAACTGAATAACCTGCGTTGCTGATCCAAATTCGATACTACCTCGAATGATATCGTAGAGCCAGGAGATCCCAGGACCTGGTTCTCTATCTCCATAATCATTCGCTGCCTTATCATTTGATCTCTTCCTCGACTTTAAACCTGCTTTCACAAAGCTTATCCCCTCCCGTTGGTGTCTAAAGCGGTCGCACAACATTTCAATAATCCCGTCAATGAAATCGTGGAAGATCGGAGCAGCCACTTTTGCAGCCTTGTATAAATCATCTAGAGTTTGAACTGGCATGCCGTCGACAGATTGCTGTTGGTCTTTGACAGCAAACATCGTTGGCGTATCCACATCGACTGGAAATGCGGCAATCATTTGGAATTCATCCACTTCGAGATACTTTGCATCCATTTGCCGGCGACAATCCAAGTACTTGTGGAGCGTAAATAGGAACTCGCGAGTCTCACCTCGAAGTTTTGACTTCCGCTTCGCTTCTCGCTTGATCGATCGGACGATGATTGCCACTTCGGCTGTTCGTTTCTTCTCTTTCAATTCTTTCATAATGACTTCTTCCGTTTTCAATACTCTAGAGCGATCACCCTTTGAAGCACCAAGGGCTACCACAGTTTTTGTATTCCGCTCCTTCAACTCGGAGAGCAAACCAGACAGGGCCAAAATCATGCCGCGAATCTTTTCGTCACCAATCGTAATGTGGTCCATTCT
Source organism: Cylindrotheca closterium (assembly GCA_933822405.4). Lineage (NCBI taxonomy): Eukaryota > Bacillariophyta > Bacillariophyceae > Bacillariales > Bacillariaceae > Cylindrotheca > Cylindrotheca closterium. Next base: position 217,579 of record CAKOGP040002036.1, read on the forward strand.
TGACAATACAAATTTTGTAAAAACATCAAAGGTTTCTTTGACCTCGTCGGATAGAAAGCACTCGAGTGCACTGCGTGGATCATTGAATGATGCTTGAGTCTTCTTTCCAGAGACTTGCATGCCTGCTCGGCTGCACATTCCCATGGTCCCCAGCTTGCACTCGGTCAATACTTCATTGAACGATGCAGCTTCCTTGATTTTCATATCATGTGACAGCAACAACCTCCTCATTTCGATGTTCATCCTGTCTTCCATCCATTTTTCCATCCCCAGTTCCATTTTTATCATGATTGCCTCCATCGTATTACAACTACTTTTTGCTTTGTTGACCTCCAACAGTTTGCCACGGTAGTGCTCTTTGAGAGCATGATCGCGTTTCATGGCCTTTTGGGCGGATTGAAATTCGGCAACTTTGATAACCTCGACTGGATCATACTTGTCGGGTGCACCCACAGCCTTGAGTGCAGCATACACCGGTTGGTCAGTCCAGCCATAATTCCCGCTGTAATCGAATTCTCGGTCGTGGTTGACTGGACATTGACGTCCAACCAATGGGCAGTGGTGGTTATCAGGAGAACCATACTGGTTCAGGTGGCTTTTGTACATCAAAAGTTTCTCTTTGAAATTGTCCTTCATCATCGAGTACCACTTGTATTTTTCTGAAGCCTTTCCTTTTCCCTTGAAGGTTTCAAAGATTGGTCCGATAGGCCGTAGGTGCTCATAAAGGGCACGTCTCTCTGTGATTGTCAAACCAATGGTTCGCATACTTATCAGTAGTGCAGGGTGCATCTTGGCAATCTCATCTGGATTCCGACGTATCAGCTGAAGCGCATTGGTACGCTTCATTTTTCTCGCAATGTGAGAAGGAAGAACCTTCCCATTTGGTGGGATCTCGTCCAATAATTCCGCTTCACTCATAGTCGAGACGTTTGGAGGTATGTGCCTCCTCAGACTCTTCGCAATGCTTCCACGTTTGCCTTGTGATTCTCTGCTTCCCATTCACGATTCCTTTGGGCTTGTTCCGCTTGGTATTCGTCGCAATAAAACATGGCATTGCTATACTTTGCCATATCTTGCTCTAATTTGAAGTATTCAAGTCGTAGTGCATCTTGCTTCTTCTTGTCTGAATGGACCGCATAGGCGCTACCAATTTCTGTCATTCGGCTTCCAATCACAGCTACTTTTCGCATGCATACACCATAGTCAATATCTTCTGCAACCACTACCCCGCTGGCTGCGAGCTGTCGTTCCAATTTTTGTTGAACGTCTTCAGCTTCCTTGATTTTTCGCAGCAACTCCCCTTCCACATCAATAGTGTCATCCGACGACGATGCCATTCTCTTGAGAATCTCTTCGACGCTTGACGATGATATTTTTCGTGTGCCCAGCTCTGCCTTCTTCACTCCAGCTTCGTTGAGCTCATCTGTAGAAGCAGAGAAAGATTCTCCTCGCAGATATTTATCCTTTCTGGTCTCGCTCTTTCGTTTGACAGGTACCTTTTCGATCACTGAACTCCTTTTTTCGATCGTCGGGTCATTCGGAACATTCAGAGTGGGTTTACTCAGTTGTTCGGCATAGAAGCTTTCTAGTACCGCCATCTTGGCTGCTAAGGAGGCATCGTGCGGAACACGCTGTTTGGAACTCGTCTTCCATCTGGCATAGAATCTTTCGAGTTCTTCCTTTTTCGCTGATGTATGTGACCCATCGATAGCACCCTTCTTTGGCCTCCTCCTCCTCCGGCTAGCATACAACGATTCCAACAACGCCCTCTTTGCGTCTGTTGAGGCATCGTGAGGTACAGATTTCTTCGTCCTACTCCCCCGTTTCCTATACAATTTTTCGAGTGCCGCTTTCTTGGCCTCTTTCGAAGGTTCTTTTGGCGAAACCGTCCTGGCCAGATGTCTCCGCCTCGCATACGCTTTTGCCAATGCCTCCTTGTTAGCTTCATGCCTCCGTTTTGCGATCCATTTTTCAATTGCAGCCTTCTTTTCCTCTTTGGAAAGTTTCTGCGGTGAAGAAGTCTCTATCGACTGCCGTTTTCTGTTGGCAAGAAGTCTTTCTACCACCTTTTTCTTTTCCTCCTTGGTGGGACCCTGCAGGATAACGAATTTGTTTGGATTCTTCCGGTTTTCCAAGACGTTCTCGATTGCTGCAACGGTTTCAGCACTGACTTCAATTCCAGAATCCACATTTTCCTCTTCGAAGAATAATTCATCATCAGCTTCCCCTTCCACCATGATGATTTCTTCTTCGACGTAATCATCGTCGTCCTCCTCGGTGGTCCATTCGGCTTCTTCGAAATCCATGATTGTTTCTTCAATGGTCATCCAGTCAAGTTCATCCAATTCTTCATCGGTCCACACTTCAATTTCTTCCTCCATTTCGAGTTCCTCATCAGTAGTCACCGTCTTTCTTCATATTCCTGATCATGTTCCTCTTCTGGAATCAACCTTTCTGAATTTGGTCGGAACCAAGGAGGATCCGAGACTGGAGTATCTTCTTCTTTCAGTATAGAAGTCATGATGTCTGGATTCACCCCGTTAATGGCCATGCCGAATTCAATGGCCAGTAACGGAATTCCCATTTGGAGCATTTTGCGGTATTTGCTTGCGACCAAATCTTCTTGCTCCGATGATTCTTGTGTCGTTTCAAGCTCTTCTTGTGATATCACTGAGGATTGAGTGACAAAGGATTCGGTATCTTGTGATATTGATCTTACAATTTCCAGTGGCGGTGTCGTTGGCATCTCTGGTTCTTCTGCTGTTGCCGGACTTTGTCGACATGCCGTGTCATGATTGTCAGCTTCAGATGATTCGCCAATACGGGTGTGAATGGGCGGCGTTGCGGTTGGAGTCACAGATCCATTATGATACTCACCCTTTTATTCTTGAATCATCTCCATAGTGTCGCTTTTCTTGGCCGAGGCATTGCCAAAGCTATCCGAATGCACAATCTGACAAACAATTTGATCACACAATTCATCATGAACAAATTGCATGGTATAACCTGATGGTAGCAGCTTGGGAGTATAGGAAGACAGAATCTTCTTTTCGTCATTTTTTCGCATCAGTGTGGCTGCCTTTCCATAATGGAATCCATCATCGTTTTCGCCTGGGTACTTCGTCACTTGTTCTTCGTCATTTTCATCCAAGTTCACAACAATAGCCACAGCTACTGTAGTTTCCTCATTCTTGCCAAGTCTTCAGGACAAATGATCGTCTTTACACTTCGTAATGATTTCAAAGCATCCTGCTCATTTGGCTGGTCACAAAGCTTTCTTAGGATTTCAATATCATTTTCTGTCAGACGTTTCAACGCCTCATCTTCGTCTACATTTGTTGATTTTGCTATTGAAAGTTTCGCACATAGTTTGAGCCAGTCTCCCAAGTCGACAATGGGCCAAGTCACTTTGGCGGCATGTACAAAGATAAATCTGTATTTTTCAAAAGGTGAAGGAGCATCCACTCGGCTACCATATATTCCACTAGGACATCGGGCAAGGCTCCGGCAAGGTGAAGTCGTTGCAAATCGTCCGCAGATGTCACTCCCTCTAACAATTCAATTGCCACATCTTCTGTCACCCAAGCTCCATGCGGACATACACTTAACAAGGCTGATAGAGACAATGGAGATGTCATGACGGCACCATTCGTCTATGCGATCATTGGCTATATCTACTGCTGGAGAGGCTCAATGATGAGACGTACCAGCATATATGCAATATAAAATTGTAGTCGATCGATTCAAACTGGTAACCAGGTCAATCCTAACCGCACGCATTGCCTCGCGCACGTTTACGTACAAAATAACGAAGACGATTAATCTGAACAGAACACAAAGGCGTATAAAATACACACATCCAATATTATACTCGCATTGTACACTACAAGCATCGAGCTGGAACCAAATGCCACAGCTTCCAAGAAGACATCAACGAATAGAAGACGAATCATCGTCCTCACAAAATAGCGATATCAATATCAATAGCAATAGCAATAACAATAGATTATTGAGAGAAGCTGAAGATGTTTCAGACAGTATAATACGACAAGAAGAAACACAAGATGAGGAGGCCATCTCACAGCAGCTTCCTTCTTCATCGCCACCGCCTGCTTCATCTCCAGCATCAGGTGTACATCGGATTCGGAAACGAAACATTCGCTTGATATTAACCTACACATGGATCATCTTTGCGGGTCGATCCATTTGGAATCAAAATGTCTTGGCCACCTTTTGTTTCCTCTTGTCTGGCAAGGACCCCAAATTGGTGGGCTACTTGACGGCCGCCATGGGAATTTGCCAATTACTTGTAAGCTTCCCAGTTGGTTACCTTGCGGATAAGTACCGGAGAGACCATTTGCTCAAATTAGCCTCGTGCATCGGAATGGTGGCAGCCGGAACCACCCTGAAGGTATTGTTTTGGAATGGACATCAGCATCAGCCAACCTATTCGGCGTTGATGTTTTCGCTGTGTATCTGGGGTTGCTTTTGGGGAATTGCCAATACTTGTCTGACGGCGGTCTTTGCCGATTCGATTGAAAATGGTGAACGATCCAAGTACTTTACGAAGAGGAGTATTCTCATTAATCTGGGAAATCTGTCGGGCCCGACTGTCGCATTGACCATGTTTTTGATACTGGGCAATGAATGGACGTTAATGGATTGTGCCTATGTTATGGGTACTGGGCAAATAATATGTTTACCAGCAATGGTCTTATTATGCTTCCTGAAGGATCCACAATGGCAAGAACAACAAGAATCACGTCCTGAGGATTGTGACGACATGGTTGAAACGAGTCGTCAGGAGGAGGATTCCTTGCGGACACCGTTGCTGTCGGACCTTGAAGAAGAAGCTGACGACGAAAGATCCATACAAGCAAATGGGCGACAAGGCACTAGTACTCCACCTGAAACTCGTCCGCATCGAGATGAAACCTACAATGCCTCGAAACTGGCCAGTATGCTGAGTTACTTGTGTGGTGGTTGCTGTTTGCACAGCGATGGTGGACCACCGAAACGAATCATTCCATCATTGGTGGCTTCCGCAGATGTGCTGTCGGGCTTGGCATCTGGTACGTTGATTGTTTGTAGCTTGCACTATCTGACTTTTTTCTGTGACAAATAATGACTGGCTCACACACACGTTGTCATTGACTACACACACACTATAGGCATGTCCATTCGATATTTTGCCATTTTTCTCTATGATAATTTGCACTTGAAGCCAGTTCATGTGCAATTGCTATACATAATTGCTCCTTTACTACAAGCGTGCTTGGCCAAACTCGGACAAGTGTTGGCCAAGTCGTATGGGCGATGCAAAGTTACGGTTGCCTTCAAGTGGATTGGAGTCTCTTTTATGATGGCCATGGTCACAGTGACGAAACTCAGCCAAGAAAGAATTGAAAATGGCGATAAACTTGTTATTGCAATGATTTGTACATTGATGGTGATAAGAACAGGCTTTATGAATGCCACGAGTGCCTTGACCAAGTCGGTCTTGATGGATTACGTCCCCAATGACGAACGGGCCAAGTGGAGTGCCCTCGAGAGTTTCAACATGTTCAGTTGGAGTGGAAGCGCCGCTTTGGGTGGTATCTTGGTGGATTATCACGGGATTCTGTTCAACTTTTGCATTACGGCGAGCTTGCAGTTTGTAGCAACCTGGCCTCATTTGTTGTTGGCCCGAGCTGCAGTATTACGAACGAATGAGAATGAGAATAATACGCATAATCATCCAGAGAGAAGTCAAATCGAGGTGGACCGAAGTAGCGACAGAAGTAATACTGACGGGCGAGATAGAAGAGATGCTATCGCTTAAAAATAGAATACACAGGGATAGAGGATACAGTAGTACCAGGTACGAGTACCGGTATAATACAGCAATATACCTACTGTACTCCTGAAAACTTATGGTCAGTCGTCTTAGTCAAATAGAATCAATCCTTTTTCGAATCGATCACAGTGTCATCATCATCATCGTCATCTCGACATCATCGAGTGTCATGTACATATCATATCATTGCAGTCAGTTTTACTGGCACCAGTATGTATATTCTAAAAGAAATCATGATAGCGTCCAAAGGAAGCCACCTAATTGACCTCACCATGTCCATCAAAGTGTTTTACCAAGAACGTGTGAATGCCTGAGAATGACACCTAAATAATAACCGCAGTGAGATCATCCAATTTTCATCCGTACATTCGACTTATTGGTCCACTAGTTGCATCCCAAAGAATTGGGAATGGAAAAGACTCCGAGAGGATAACAGGCAAGAAACGGTCGTGTTGCAACCACACGAGGAAACCAAACATACCTCAGCCATGTCAAATAGGGACCATACTGTACCGCACAGTATATCATCGTGACGAAACACGAAGATGCGAATGTGGTCGGAGTGCTAACGGTGCAGAAAATGGGCTTTGGATTTGTTCTACTCACAATTTCAAATCATCACCAACAACTCACAGCAGCATACAACCAAACAATACAGAAAGATGAAATTGATCTTTTCCTCTACTTTCCTTTTCACTCTTGCCGTGGCCACAGCCCAAGAAAAGGTAAGCTACTATTGAAACACTTTGTGCAAGCATTGGAGTACAGTTATGCTAATGTCTTTTATGGACATGATGTTCTTTTAGGCCCAAAGCCTCCGCAAGTTGCAACAATCCGAGCCCATTAACTTCCAAGGAGATGGATGCATGAGCTACGACCCTAGCGACAGCGATTGGGTTACATTGCCTTACGATGATGACTACGACCATCTAGTCGCCATGGGATTTCCATTCACCTTTGGTGCAACTACCTATACCGATATCTTGATCAATTCCAATGGGCACCTTCATTTTGATTTTGGCAGCTCCGATGAGTGGCACTATGCTGCAGATGGCTTTGTTTCCGCTTCGGATATCTCAATCGCACCCTTCCAGGCGGATGTCAACAACGTTGTTACGGGCCATATCCGATACAAGCTTGCTGGAGACAATGTCGCCGTTGTTTGGGAGGAAGTCGGTCACTATCTCGGAACCGCTGATAATACCAACTCTTTTGAAGTTGTTCTTTCCTCTAACGGCTCCAACGACCCAAAGATCTGTTTCTGCTATGACAAGATGGGTTGGGCACTCGACGGCAACAGCCCACAGCTTCCGGGAGAAGTTGGTATCAGCATAGGAAGCGGTTCAGGCTTTTTGCTTGGAGACTTCTCCCAGACTGATGCAACCTGGAACGGTATTGGTTCATCAGACAATGGCGTTGGATATTTGACTGGCAAATCCTTTTGTTTCAACCCGGACATTGTGAATTCTTCAAATCCATCAAAAGAGATCATCTCCACTTTTGGTCCTGGAACAGGTGGCGATCCTCATTTCAAGACATGGCATAACGAGCACTATCAGTACCATGGGCAGTGCGATCTTGTCCTGGCCAAGGATGCCACCTTTGCAAATGGACTTGGCCTTGATATTCACATCCGAACCAAGCTTGTCCGACATTGGAGTTACATCAAGACTGCTGCCATCCGCATCGGCAATGACATTCTCGAGATTGAAGGTTCTGGCAAGGGTCTGGACAAGGAAGTTCGCTACTGGTTCAACTACGAATACCAAGGAGACCTCACCGAGTTTGCTGGCTTCCCCGTCACCATCAAGGCCGATGGAAGCAAGCTTCAGAAGAACCGCATCGACATCGATCTGAGTTCCAAGTACCCGGGTCAGAAGGTCACCATCTCTAGCTTCAAGGAGTTCGTCAAGGTCGACTTTACCAACCCTACTTCCAAGGCATTCGGCAACACTGTCGGTATGTTGGGAGACTTTGAGAGTGGCAAGACCCTCGCCCGTGATGGCGCTACTGTCCTTGATGACTACACTGATCTCGGACGCGAGTGGCAAGTCCTTCCTACCGATGCCATGCTCTTCCATGAATCATCGTCTGCGCCTCAATTCCCCGAGTTGTGCATTGAGCCAGAAGATCCTCGTGGTGATCGTGCGCGTCGCTTGGGTGAGTCTTCCATCACCGAGGAACAAGCCGAAGCTGCTTGTGCTAGACTGAAGGACGGATTGGACCGCAAGGATTGCATTTATGATATTATTTCCACTGAAGACATGGACATGGTCGGCGCCTACTAAGATTAAGTTGTATGGCCTGCATCAACTCTTCAGTAGGAATGACATTCGTAATTGATCGAAATGATAGCAACAGGATGCGACCGGTATCGCTGTATTGACTACTATAGATTATCAGTTGCTTGAAACTTTTTCTTCTAATAAGTAGCAAGTAAATAGGTTAGTACTCTTGTATTCATCCAAGTGTACCTCCTCAGCAAGTCGGCGCTCCAAGAACATTCCGAATTAGGAACACTGAATCCTCTCAAAAGGGCATCAGCGCAAGAAGCAACGCGGCAGGATCGGAACAACTCTGCTCATTCCGCGCTAATTACTAATTCAAGTCCGAAGAACAATGGTCTTGCTTGGTGGTGTTCTTCTCACCATCATCGAATGCGGTCATCCTCCGGCATCAATTCCTCGTTCCTGTGTTACTTCAGTAACTTTAACAGTGATATATGTATGTCTTTAGAGCGAAGATAACTCCGTTTGCTAGACCACCTCAATTACTCCAGACCCTTTTATTCTCGTGAGATGGCGCGACACACGACTACGCATTGGTACACGTGTACCGTACTCCGCTTGACGCCAGCACTACTCGCCTGACGAGAATACGTAAAAGAAAAAGTCTCACTGGCTCACGTGTGGTGACGCACGATCGAAGACTGTACCATCCCTGGCCCATCACGCAAAAAACGTAGTGGCGCGCCTGCCAAGACATTCCTGTGCGAGCTGGTCAAGCCTCCTTCAAATCGAACGGGTCGTGTTGGACACATGATCTATCCGCGAACACTCCAACATTTAACAGCGAATTGAAAAATTCGTGGCTATTTAACCGCGAATTGAAAAATTCGCGGCTATTTAACCGCGAATTGACTTCATTCGCCGTTGTGATAACCGCGAATTGACTTCATTCGCCGTTGTGATAACCGCGAATTGAAAAAACGCCGTTGCTTTAACCGCGAATTCATAATATTCTAAAACTTCATCAACAATGGTGTTTGTGGAGCCTGAGACGCCCTGGAAGATCAGCAGGGCAAAACAAATCATCCAGGAACTACCGGGGATCTGTCGCCCGATAGAGAAGCCGTAGATGATGAAGGAAAGAAGTAGACGATGAAGGGAACAACATGATTCCAAAAGTCATCTGAAAATGATTTGCGAAATGGGCGAGGAGTCTACCAGGTACAGGTACGAAGGGAGATCGGAAAAGTGGGATCCCAAGAAACTTGCTACCAGGCTCAGAAGTTTTAAAAAGGCGAACAATATCTTGGAGCATAAGATGGGACGAAAAATCAGCAGGGCAAAAGAAATTCTATGGGATCTCTTGCACACCGCTGCTCCTGGAGTCGCCCATTCCACTCGATGGGGAAATGTTGACTCCAAAAGTCATCTTGAAGAAGGTGTGTGACATGAGCGGCGAGAAAAATAGGAAGTGGAACAAGGTGATTTCGAATATTTTGCTGATAGACTGAGAGCGCTGCAGAAGCAAGAAAACCAGAAGATCAGCAGAGGAGTCGTCGAGGACCACTAGGCTCATGTCAAACAGTTCGTCGACAACCATCCAGTAACATCCTTTCAAAGCTACTACAAAATATTCATTGACAACGATCGGATGCCCAGAAGCTTCTGCGTCAAGCTATGGACGAGGATGGAAAAGATAAGCCTCCTGTAAGATAACAAGATCTATGGCGTTCTTAACGAAAACAGTATTGCAAGGAGTTTTCTTTGAATGTTTTCAGGGAATGCAACTACCAGGAGAATAGAACAGGAAAGTACTTGCACGCTCTCAAAGTCAAGGGGTAGAATCATAGATCTATAACGTAGTATTGATGCTAAAGGAGACTATTTACACTTGTATTTTCACTATTGGAACAGCTGCTTTTCCTCTCTCTAGAGACTCTCAAGAGGACAGCTTTCCCAATCCAAACATAGGAAGAAACCCTGTGATTGAGGAACAAAACATTCTATTGCATGGTATTGTTGTATGGAGGAAGAAATGAGAGTGATTCTACATAACTCAATTCGCGGTTCAATTAACCGCGAATTTAGAATTCGCTACTAAATAACCGCGAATTGAAAAATTCGCTGTTAAATTTACCGCGATTTTAGAATTCGCTGTTAAATTTACCGCGAATTTTTCAATTCGCGGTTAATTAACCGCGAATTGTCGTTGAAAGATTTTCTTAATCCGTAACGCCCGCTTCGCGCGGGCTGTTCGGTTTCATGATATGGTTGCCTCCGTGACACGTACTGGCTGGCGATCGAAGAAGTATTCGGCTGGCGCGTACTGACATTTTTACGTGATGGGCCGCGTACCTGCGGTATAAGGTACAAGATACCGGTACATTTGTTTTCAGGGATGAAAAGAGTCTCGATGGGTCCCGGCAGCCGAGGAACCTTCTCACGCGCGAATCAACATTCGACGTTTTGTTTATGGTATGATTTCGCTTTTTCAAACAGACTTAAGAGGCTTGACACTTTCCATAATACGACAAACTCACGAACGTAGGAAAGCCGAAGTCAATTTTTGGTCATCACCGCAAAAAAATCTTTGGCTTCAATCTCTTCGGTGCTGGCCTTGGTGGCTATTGCACACAATATCTTTAAGATAGTATTTCTGCGTATCAAGGACAAAAGAACTACGATGAGGATCAAGTGAGTACGACGGTCGCTTCCTATGATTGCTTTTGCTTCTCGCCAAAACAACTTCTGACATGCTCTGGTCATTTATTCGCTCGACTCCACAGTCTTTCTTCCGTTGCCTTGTTGGCTTTGACTGGCGCAATTCCTGGCTCTCAGGCTGGTTGCCCATATATGATGTCTAAGGAGAGCGGTCCTCACCAGACACACCGAGCTTCCTGCCCCATGAGTGGGGCGTTCGTTGACCAAGAACAGGCCCATCAACTTCATAACCGCCGTTTGGCACATGATGAACGTGTTGGTGACTGGGGTGAGCCTGACGAAGGCTACGCGGTAGTCAAACAAGACATTGCTGATGCTTTGACAGACTCTAAGGATTACTGGCCTGCCGACTTCGGCAACTATGCAGGTCTTATGATTCGATTGGCATGGCACTGTGCTGGTTCTTACCGCAAGAGTGATGGACGAGGTAAGGAACTTTTGCGGGGAATCTTGTGGGTTTGATTTGCTTTGTAATACTATTGCAATGGTACCTTAACCGTCTTCCGTTCTGTTTTGTAGGTGGCTGTGACGGTGGTCGCATTCGATTTTCACCTGAACTTACGTGGCCTGACAATGGAAACTTGAACTTTGCCCTACAACTTCTTGACCCTATCAAGGAGAAGTACGGATCCAAGCTCTCCTGGGGTGATCTCATCATCTTGGCTGGTAACGTTGCCATTGAGAGCACCGGAGGTCCAATCTTGGGCTTTTGTGGCGGACGCATCGACGACCCGAACGGTGATAACTCTCTCATCCTTGGACCAAACGAAATGCAAGAAGAGCTGACTCCCTGTGCAACAATCGACCAGATAGGCACTTGCGCGTACCCGCTGGGCCCAACTGTGATTGGCAACATTTATGTCGAACCTGATGGAGCACATAACTTCAAGGGAGATGCAGCAGAAAGTCAGAAGGATGTTGTAAGTGTATTATTCTGTTTTTAACATCGGACGATAACTTCTTTCTGACGGTCTTGATTCTACTTCAGGCCGAAGTCTTTTCGCGAATGGGTTTCAATGACACCGAAACGGTCGCTCTTGTTGGAGGTGGTCATGCTTGGGGAAAATCTCACGGTCCTTGTATGAGTCCGCCATGTGGTGAGGAGGGCGCGGATCTAGGCATTGGAATCAACGCATTCACAAGTGGGTTTGATGGTAAATGGACTGTTCGTCCCACTGAATGGACGAATGACTACTTTGTAAATCTGTTTGACGAAGGCCTCAACTGGTAAGTCTCCTGCACTTCGAGGCAGTGATCAAGGTGTAGTTTCGATCCTAACCAAATGATGCATGTATGCGTCCCATACTTTTTCAGGACTCTCAAGGAAGGCCCATCAGGAAAGCTCCAATTCTTCCCCGAGAATGGCCCTGACATCATGATGTTGGTCACCGATATGGCATTGGCGGAAGGTGACTACAGAGCAATCTCCGAGCTTTATCGGGATGATATTGCCGCATTGGAGCATGACTTCAAGCACGCTTGGTACCATTTGACTTCAGCCGACATGGGACCCGCCAGTCGCTGCTATGGCAGTGAAGTTCCTCCGGCTCAAGACTTTCAGTACCCTCTTCCAGATGTTCCAGTTGGCTACGGCAGTATTGACTTTATTCCTGTACGCGCTTCCATTCAAGATGTTATTGATGCGGATGCTGTCAACATTGGCCACCTCGCCAACTTGGCCTACCGAAGCGCGAATACCTTCCGGGCCACCGATTATAGGGGTGGTGCCAATGGGGCTCGCATCCGCTTTTCCCCAGAAATGGATTGGGAGGTAAATGCAGGTACTGCAGATGCCTTGGCTCTCCTTGAGCCGGTCAAAGCTGCGTACCCCGATGTATCTTATGCTGATTTGATTGTCCTTGCGGGACAAGCTGCCATTGAAGCTGCTGGTGGCAGTTCCATGACCTTTTGTGCCGGTCGTGTGGACGCCATTGACGGCTCAGGAAGCAAAAATCTAGATCCTCGAACATATGCTCCATCGGAAGTGATTGGGATTCGCGACAATAATAACGTCCGAGGTCTTACCCCCGAAGAAGGTGTGGCTCTCTTTGCTATGCCTGGCGCCGATGGTGTCTTGAGCAACGCCTTTTTCACCAATCTCAAGGCAGGCGAGGGAACGTTCACTGCCGAAGAAGAAGCTCTCTTGGATCCCGAGTTTTCCAGCATTGTCGATATGTTCGTCGAGGACAATGCCAAGTTCCTTGAGATGTTTGAATCTGCCTGGAATCATTTGATGATCGCTGATCGTTTCGATGGCCCATTGACCAATGCTTGCGCCGGAGTGGCGACCCCAACACTAGCTGGTGATCCCACTACCGCTCCAGTTGCTCCAGCTGATCCCACTGCCGCACCAGGTGATGCATCTCCCACTGCCAGCCCCGAGGAATCAGGATCGTTCATTGTGGCGTCCAGCACTGCATTGATTTCGTCCTTGGTTTCCGCAATTCTATTGTTCTAAATTGAAAGACACTTGAACATTCGAAGCCACTCAGTTGGTATACTCCTAATTTTAACATTTGCTTCGAAATAAAACCAATTATCGTTCTAGTTGGATCTTGAAGCCTTAATTCTACTGTATGTGTATCTGTCATGCTGTGAACCGGTATAGTCCAATGATAGGACAGCTATACTGGCTGAAGAGCAAAATGTTTCCCCTTTTGGTCATTATCTTATAGATGCACTTCTTTATGAAGTAGCTTCCTGGAACACAATTTTGATAGCCTAGCCATCACACTTTAGAAACATCAGAATTTTTATGGTGATGATCTGGTTTCAGCGGCCATTCCATTTTATGCCGCATGCTCTGGGTGATCTCCCAGGTTCCCAGAATTGCGTCCTTCACAGACACACTATGTTCTTTCACAAGGAACATCACTAGGGAAACTCCGATGAAAAAGAAAAGACCAGCGCTGAAGTAAAGAGAATAATTTCGAAAGTGTCTCGTTGCGTAAAAGGAGATCAATCCGCCCAACCAGAAAGCAATCACAAGCAGCAAGAGGACCATGGCTTTCCATACTTTCGTTCGGTTGCCCCTTATGACTTGCCCAAGAGTAATGGCCATATCTGTTGTCGATCCTGTCAATGAACACCGAATCAGATTGGAACTGAAGATGGAGGCAATACCGTTCTGAATACCCGCAGCTGCCGCTGCCAGGCAAAAGATATAGGGATCTCCTTTTCCTTTTGCAGACAGAATACTCGCTGCGGTGAGAAAGAGACCGCCAATCAAAAAGGTTGGACCGTAGGTAGGCTCAAGTCTGTAGGGAGTTGCGTTGGGCGTCAATAATCCCGACAAGAACGAACCCAAAAAGTAGCTTGCAATGAGACTAACTTGTGCGCCCACTTCTTCGAATTCATTGTCCGCGAGGTATACTGCAGAGCGAGTGTACTTGCTTGTGAATCCAGCAATACTTTTCTTGGTGTTGTTGGGCGAAACGAGACCAGAAAGACAGGCTCCATTGACGTATCCATTGTTAAAGGCAATTAGAGCTCCGACAAAGAGAACAAATGCTGCTTCTCGCTTGGAATAGTCTTCCCCCATTAGCTTCGAAATTCCTTCCTTCACCCAGTCTTTCTTCTTGCCGATAGCTTCCATCATAATGACGGAGCCACGGCGAACATTCTGTATCACTGAGGATCTTCTTCCGTCTTTGGAAGAGCGTGCAGAAGATTGAAGACGACCTTTGTGAATCTCGCCTATTGCTCTTTCTACTTCTTCTTCATCAGCGTCCATCCATGCTTCATCCTCATCGATAGAGGCCACTTTGGGAGGATCTTGTGATGTCTTCTCTACAGCCATTGCCTTTGTTTTTTCTTGGGTCTAAAATATATGTGTACTGGTGGTTCAGTGATGGCTCCATATATATAATATCTGATGTTGGCTTCTGACATTTTGAAGGAAATAATCTCGCGCCGCAGGCAGGTTATTTAAAACCTTTTTGACGCCAGTGGTTTTCATTGGGCAACGACGTGAACGATAGCGTTTTTTTTGGGGGCCACCAGTCACTTGTCACGATGGTCACGTGTCCCGCTGGTCTACAAATGCCTGAATTTAAAAAACTTCCGACGCCACTGTTCCTAAAATTCAAGGAAACCCAATGTGGTAAGTATTCTGGTCGTTCACCATATCAGAAAATAAGGGAGAAGGCGTTGTTGCAACCTTGTCTGAGTTCATAAAGATAGATGATCGCTCTTCCGTAGTAAAGAGCAACCTTTTCTTTTTTGAATCCCCTCACCATTCTTCGCTCGCCAGTTGATACTGTATATTCGCAAATCAACCTTCCGACTGACTGATAGTCGACTCTCTCCAAAAATTCGAGGGAATGATCAGGCAAGACGGTAGACGGACTGGCAAGAGGAGATACCTCGTAACGTGACTGACTGGACTGCCGAGTCCCGAGCAGATATATTAGAGCGATCGAAGGCCAACGGTCGTCGCCAATCTCAAGCCCAAGATCAATCATCTATCATCTACTCACAGCTGCTTCAGACCCCCGTAAATACACCTCAATAGCAATATCAATCACCGTCTATCATGTCCAACAGTAGCTACATCAATGCACTAGTACGCTCTCTCCACGATGAGAGCCAGGAGCACAATGTTGTCACGTTAAGTGGAAGCCAGCCCGAAATTCGAAGCCCCCATTCGCAGTCAGAGCCACCAAGTTTGTTCACACCATCGGCCAACACATGGGGAGGACAGTTCAACCCTGATCATTTCCAGCGCAACGAGTTCGCTATGATGTCAGCAAGTCCTGTCAATGTGGAGAATGCAGCGTTCGCCGCGATGACTGCCGCGTCGCATCACAAATATGAAAAAAATGAAAAAAGGAGCGATCGCATCAACGAGAAATCGTATTGGGTCAACGGAAGCCACGTGGACAAAACCATCACCTACAACCAGTATACCATCGATACTGCCGTCCTAGCTCCAACCACAGAGTCTCCGGAAATCAAGCAAGCGATCCTACAACAGTCTGTGAACTCCATCAAGCAGACAAAGACAACAATGGAACACAAGGTGGATTTCTTGATGAAACGCTACACATCAGTCTGCCCAGACGTTCGCTCGCGAGTCAACGCCGCCACCAGCGAATTGTTCGACGTGACTAGTGACGTGTACGAATTCACAAGCCTGCACGTCATCGACAACATGGGACAAGCAATTGCTACAGGACCGGGACCAGGACTTCCAGCACCATTTAGAGCCGCTGCCACATACTTCCGAGTCGAGCTCCGATTGGTCCCACGGCTGTGTTCCCTACGAACTGACATTGGAATCGACCCAACAAAGTTCCCACCATCTTCCAACAGAGCTGTATACGTTCCAGTGCCAAGAGTCCAGAACCAGATGGACGTATCCATCACTCGCCAAATGGTAATGGACCAAGCACATCACAAGGAAATCATCGCAGCAATGGCAGCACTAGGAGAAGAGTTCTCGATGAGAGCTGCAACCAGAGACGGAGAGCCCGATAACGACGTCTACGAAAAGTGGTCCAAGCAACAGATCGCAAAGACCCAATTCCAAGCGCTCGAACAAGCACTCATGGCCACCTACGTCGGACTACAACAAGGAATGGAGACGCCAAACCAACAACTGGCAAAACTCAACATGATCCGATACGAAGGAGGCACGATGATTTATGACAGCGTGGCTACTTTATTTGGCAGAATTGCCACGATTCTAAATGGGTTCAGCCACGAGAATCCCCCGCCAACCAACCTATCAGACTTGGCAGGAGTAGTGTTCCAAGCCTTCACACAAGAAATCAAGGACGTTGTGGCTGAACACCTAGAGACAGGAGCAGCAGGACCACTGCTTATGGACTACCCCAGCAACCTGTCTCGAATGCACCGCCTACGCGAACGAGCAGAGAAGGAAGAGAAGCGCATCAAGCAACTCGTGGGAATTGCAAACAGCGCGGGACTAGTCAGACCAAACAGAAGCTGCGTTCCAGGACCATCTGCACCAACGAGACCAGGAGGAAGAGCTTTTGCGGGATTCCACCAACAAGGATTCCAAGAATTCCAAGACAACTGCTCCTTCCAAACTCCAAAGATTGCGACCGACGGAACCTTCCACACCGCATTGACAACCCCTCCAGCACCAGAGCGAAATGTTCGAGTCACCGACGGACAAGGAAGACAATTGTTGGTCCCGACATCAGACAGTAAACTATACTGCCCACAAGCTGCCCTAACAATGCTAGCATGCATGAGTGCCGCCGAAGAAGCATTCAACATCGAAGAAGAAAGTGACAAAACATCCTCGATCCATTGTTGGGGATGCCAAAAGATAGGCCACACATTCCGAGAATGCCCCCACAAAGGAGATCTGGGAGTTATCAGCCAGTTTGAAAAAAGCCTAGAGGACTACAGACTAAAGAGAGAGCAGAGACGACACAAAAGCGAGATAACAAGTTACAAGGACAGCGGTTACATTAATCACATAGTTTATGAAACA
>CAKOGP040002037.1:0-10696 GCA_933822405.4 Cylindrotheca closterium
CTCCAAACTTTCAAGTCGCTGTTGAAGAAATCAAGCGAGCTCTTGCTGCTTGCAATCATGCAATGAGATGTGCTGTATCGACAGCATTGATGAACAATACTCCTGGTGAGACTGTGTTTCATCGTGACATGCTACTAAACATTCCTGTGATTGTCGATCTACTTTCTATGCAGCAAAAGAGACAGTACAAGATCAATGAAAACTTGAGGAGGCAGAATGCAAAGCAAAAAGAATTTGATTACAGAATTGGTAGAGAAGTTTTGATCAAGAATACTGATGGAAGGAAGTTGGATCCGAAGTACAGAGGTCTGTATCCTATTACAAATGTTTACACTAATGGCACAGTGGAAATTCAGCGCACAGATGCGATCCGTGAGAGGATCAACATCAGACGGCTTGTGCCGTTCCGTTGAGTCTAATGGACGATATGCTTGCATTGACCATTGCGTCAAGAACCACCTCTGAAGTTGAATGGAGAATCAAGTGGATGCAAGGACGCCTTATGACTTTTAGTGTATGATCAATCGACTGGCTCTGATCATAGAAGGGAAGAGTGTAATGACCTTGGAATGACCTTGGAACTAGATTAGACCCTTTGGAGGTACATACATAGCTTTAGGCCTAGTAACTCTCACGTCACTCCTTTCTGTGGCTTTCTGAGAGACTCTATAACTTTTGTTGTGACCCATTCCTATCTCTTCTTCTAGGCTGGTTCTAGATGTACGGTGGGGTTTGGTGTTTGGGTGTCAACAATTAAGCTATTTATTTAGTATACATTTTCGTGTAGCTCTGTATCGCACCATGTCGCAGTTGACGACATAAATTCATGTTCCTTTTTCCGCCGACTCAATCGACCCAACGTTCGACTTGTCTCCTTTACGGCACGTTACGCACCATTTGCAGACCCTACCCTGTACATTTATAATCTGCAAAGTGGCCCGTCTTCCACTGTATGTCGCAGTTGACGACATAAATTCATGTTCCTTTTTCGGCCGACTCAATTGACCATTTGTTCGACTCAGCCGACTTTTGTTTCTTCTTTACGGCACATTATGTCTGTTTCTCCCACCAGTTGCAGACCCTACCCTGTACACTTATATCGTATTGGATGTATCGTAGTTGGTTTGTAACGGTACGGTAGCCAGGTTAACATCAAACAAATTTATTCTCGAGCGCATATTTACCATCCACGGCTACAGATGGTAAAGTTGGATGGGTTGGAACAGGGTTGTCAGTGTAGAAGCGCTTCAACTGCATCTACTTGACTTGGGTGATCATACATGGATATCGATGTTGAGCATTGCTTTCAAATGCTACTGTTGAAATGATATGTTGGACTACCGTTTCTTTGTTACCTTTTCAAATAAGAACTCAAGTGTAGATATAATTATAATACCTCTAACATAGGTAAAATTTAGGAGCGAGCAAAGTTTGAAACAACACAATCATAACAGGTCCTATACGTTGCTCTTGCCTCTAAAATTTTGCGTTCGACCAGGAAAAAACACCCTGAAAAACTACCTCCCTTTTGATAGAGCGCTTCAATAGATGATGAAGTGCTGTTACCGCAAGATGGCGGTACTTTGTCCTTTGTATCATGCTCCCAACCTTCTCCGATTGCAATGATTTGAGCCACTGTAAGATGGATAGAGATAGAGTCACAGTAAAATTTCAAACACCACACGATACACCATAAGCCTTTTCAATTTGTGGCTTGCTCTCGAAGAATCAGTTTCAACTCTGAATCTTCCAAACTTTCAGCATAATGCTCTCCATAATCCAGTGCGTCCATTAATTTTGCCAGCGCAATGATACTTCCAGTTTGCTGTAAGTAGAGTACAAAATCGATCGCAGGCTGATGTCCTTGGAGCATCTCGGCATCGCCTGAAGGCTTTGATGTCAGGCCCGAAGGTTTGGAGCTCGATGCTACTTCGACATTTTCTTCCGCTTGCGTTTCTTGCTCTCGCCCACCATCTTCCTTTTCATCTTGATTTTTTGATGTTTCATCTGCTAATGATGCTTCTGTTGAGACTTCAGAGTCTTTCTTGGAACCAGTAGGAAGAACGGCATCTTGTTTCGCTTTCTTTAGCTTCTGTTTCTCTTTCTTCTTGCGATTCTTCTTCTTTGAGGAAGTTTTTTTGTTTTCGGTTTTCTCCTCTGTCGCAGCCCAAAGCTCTTCCTGGTACGAAAGGTGGTAGATCTGGCAATTGCAGTTGCAGCAGACATAGCACTTACACTCTTCGCAGAAGTTCGCATCTGATGGACGGTGTTTTGAGAAAGACAATTTACACAACGCACAAGATACAAAGTGCTGTTTCCATACGCGATCTGCTCGTTTCGTCACTGCTGAACTGTTGTGACTTTCTCGTGCTTTCTCGATCAACTCAGCACTGACCAAAGTAGGCGTTCTTGCGGCAACGCGAGTCCCAATTTGTTCTCTACGCACCATTTCTCGGGTCTCCTCCACTTGAAGGACCCTTTCCAGACCCTCCAACGCCATCATGACCATACTGGCTTCAGACAAAAGCACGCCCAAAACAGACACGCAACCTTCGTCAACTAAAATTTCTATTTGCGCATCGCTGCCACAGCTTGTTGCATTCAAGACGACCCAGCAGGCTTCCGATCGAACCTCTTGGTCTGTGTTCTCACCCTGTACTAGCTCAACTAACGGTTTTATTGCGCCTGACTGAATAACAGCGTTGATCTGATCGACGGTTCCAGCAGCAATGTTCGACAACGTCCAACAGGCCTCCTTCTGGATTTCTCTATTGCCGTGGGTCACCAAATCTTTCAACCGCGGGACGGCATTGCATTCTAAAATGACCTCGGTGTAGTCTGTTGTCGTGCTGTGGCTATTATTGTCATCGCCACATTCCGCACAAACGATGTTCCCAATTGTCCTGAGGGCCGGTTTTGTCACTCTCCAACTCGGATGCAGCAAGAGTTCGACAAGACGAGGCACGAGGCCGCCTTTGGGTGAATTGGAATCCTTGCTCGTGACCACCTCCGCAATATGCGATGATGGCCCATCGCAAAGATGTGAGAGTGTCCAGCAGGTGTAGCTTAAAACTTCGGAGTCAGCCATGTGCAAAAGGCGACGTAGCAGTGGCAGCAGAGAATGGATCTCAATCTCGTCTCGACTACAATAGTCACTGGATTTGTTCCCATTCTTACCTTGACTTGGTTGTTGAAACAAACCTTCGACAAGATTCGACATTGTCCAACTTCCAATTCGATGCAATGAGAGGTTTTCTGGGTGTGCTTCGAGACACCGTATCAATTGATTCATTGCCCCAGCTGCAAGAATGACATCGCGCGCAAACACAGCTTTGTCCCGACCTCCCTCTAGACCAGAAGCTCCTGTATTGCCAGCTGAAGAATTTGAGCCAGCAGAGTCTCCGACAGCAATGCTACCCAATATCCATAAAGCTTGCTCGTAGACTTCACGATTCGGACTCGAAACGAGAGAAATCAACGTGGGTATGGCATCAGCATGCCGAAGCAACAAATGTTGCGCCGAGGGAGAAAGATGTTGAGGAAACGACGTCATCGAACCTCCAATTGGACCCGGTACAGGAGTTGGAGGAGGAAGAAAAGCATTACTTGGAACTGCATGGTGCACGCGTCCCGGAGGTGGAGCCAGAGAAATAAAGTTTATCCCTCCGGTTGGAGGGGTCCAGGCAGAAGCAGGCAGTCGGTCTGGTGACTCGAACAAGGCTGCAGAAGGCAAAGAGAAGGAGCTCTTGTTTCCTTTACCCTTTTCAAACACGCGACTGTTCTGTATCGTAGATGTTAGACTTGCATCAAATGCTGCGATGGCTTCTGGAGAAAGAGTCTGAGAGAAGGAAAGAGGGGGGAAAGGCACACTTTCACCTGGCGTGGGAGCGACTAAAGGTGGATACGGATATGTTGCTGGTGTACTGTTTTTCTGTCCGGAGTTATTTCCCAGCGAATACAATGAGGATGCCGAGCTTGATGATCCTTTGACAGCTGCCGCAGCTGCTTGTGCGGCCGCAGCCACTGCACTAGATTGTGCTTGTGTATGCTGATAGTACGACTGCTGGGCGCATAGTTCAGCGATACTGGTTAACGCCAGCAGTGATTCTACTTGTACGGCTGGTCTGTCATGGAGATTTAGCCAATTCAACAGCAGAGGTATCCAGTTCCTTTCTTGCGCTTTGTTGAGCAGATCTCTGCTTTGGGGTAGGAGCTGTTATTGCATGAGATGAATTGATGAGAACACAAGATAATATAGTAAGGCTGAGTGGATATCAGTCAAACAAATCAAGTAATCATAAATCATCGGTATCAATTGTCCCAGAGGCCAACTATCGTACATCTTACCTCTCGAAGCTTTCGAGCTGTCACCAGCTGTAAGTCAGCAATTCCCTCGTCCGATAGAGGATTTGATTCCTTCCTTCGATTGATACTTGAATGGTTTGTGCTTTCAAGGTATTCATCAACTTCATTTGCTAAACGTTCAGCTCCTTCTCTTATATCAGCAAGCAAAGAGCTCCCGGAATGGCCGCTTGATGGATCTAGACTGGATTTGAAATTTGCCAGCATGTCTGCTGCCCTTTTTCCTGGCATGGAGGATATTGATGAGTTTAGAATGGAAATACTTGCAAAGTCCCGTCTCCCTTATGGCCTCAAAATTTGATTGAGCTTGACAGTTGGAACGTGAATGCTTGTCTCTCCTACGAGTTGTGATTCAATGGATAAGGGAAGATATTCACCAGCTGTTTGTCCAGAACTTCGGCTTGTTGATTCAGGATATTGGTTTGAAATTAAACTTCTGATTCACTGACCACTTCTGCGCTACACGATCACAAACACTGGTAGATGCACAGCGTGGTCATGAGATTGAATTTGTGTACGTTATGTACGTTAGTCGTACGTGTACGCTAAACTTGAAAAATGAAAAATCAAATCGCGACAGAGCAATGCTGAAGATAAGATCGAATCATAACAGCATTTTTTGGAAGATCCTTCTGGAATAGCTCTGATTTTCTGTATTGAAAAATGTCCGTTGTTCCAGCTGGCGTCCACACCGCACAACCTGTGCAGTTTCCGCCACATGCAAATGTGAATGTCTCAGTTGGCGGTCCACCAGGAGTTGCCCCAGTCCCAGATTCTTATTTCACTGAGTCGAAGAAGGGTGAAGTGAATGAGCTCCGCAACCTTCTTCGAAACTTTGCAACAGAAAGAGATCCAAAAAGGAAGCGAGATATCATCAAGAAAGTGATTGCGTACATGACATTAGGCATTGATGTATCGAGACTTTTTACTGAAATGATGCTTGCAATTGAGACGCGAGATCTTGTTATCAAGAAAATGGTCTACCTCTATCTATGGTGAGCGAATTTACTGTTGTTGTGCTCAGTCTGCCGTGTCTAATCTGTCAGAAAGTCTCACCATTACTCTTTTCAGCAACTATGCCTACTCCCACCCGGAGCTAGCTCAGATGTGTACGAACACTTTACAGAAGGATTGTGGCAATGATGACCCCATGGTGAGGGGCCTTGCACTACGAAGTAAGATTCCAGTTAGCTATCTCTTCTCTGTATCTCTCTGTTTCTGACTCTCATCACTGGCGCAGGTCTATGTAGTCTTAACTTGCCGCAGATGGTTGAATACATATCTGAACCCCTAAGGAAAGGTACGTTATCAAGAACTTTACTGCTTGATGAATTCAGAAAGGGGCTATTGATAACATTGCCGATATTCAATAGCATTAAGCGACCACCATGCTTATGTAAGAAAGACAGGAGTCATGGGAATTTTGAAGCTTTATCACCTCGACAAGGAATCCTTCGAGCAATGCGGCTTTGTTGACATCCTCTACGATATGTAAGTGCTTGGACACTGTGTAGCACTTGGGTGTCTTTAGTGTTCTAATTTATCCATGGCGGTTGAAGGCTAAGAGATGTCGATTCCTCTGTTGTGGCAAATGCCATTATGGTGCTTAATGAAGTGATGTCGAAGACTGAGAATGGCGGAATGGCTATAAATCGGGCAATCATGCTTCATCTACTGAATCGCATTCACGAGTTCAGCGAATTTGATCTTGTTCAGGTCTTGGAACTAGTCCCACGCTATATCCCAGCGAATGCAGACGAAGGTTTCCAAATCATGAACTTGTTAGATCCGGTCCTCAGAACATCCTCTTGCGCCGCTGTGTTGGCGACTGTTCGAGCCTTCCTCTCCATGGCGGATCAAATAGCTGGATCAACAGAGGACTGTACAGAAATGAAGCAGCAAGTTGTAAGCCGTATAAAGGCGCCCTTGATTACATTGGTTGCAAGTGGATCATCGGAGGTGCAATATGTGCTTTTGAAGCAGATCGAATCTTTGGTCGAGTTGTGTCCTGGTTCCTTTGACGACGAGTTTCGACAATTTTACATCCGATATCATGAACCAACTCACGTCAAATTCCTAAAAATTGAAATTCTTCCGCTACTAGCAAATCTCGACAACGCACCAGACATTGTTAATGAGCTTGGGGAAATGGTCTTTGACCAAAATACTCGGATTAGTAGGCTGGCAGTTCGAAGCATGGCGAAAATAGCATGTCGTGGTAACGGGGGACCAGGGTGCGCCGAGTCCATCGCCCAGCGAATGGTTGAATTGCTGGACTCAAACGTAGAGCATGTCCAGTCAGAGGCTGCAACAGCCCTCACTCTGATGCTTCGCAAACACGCGGATTTGAAACCAGTGGCAAGCATGTCTCTCGTTCGAACACTGAAATACGTTCAAGAACCAATTGGGAAAGCCAGCATTATTTACCTCCTCGGCGAGTGCGGTGACCTGATTCATGAAGCCCCATACGCGTTGGAAAAGCTAATTGATAATTATGATACGATTAAGGATGTCGCAGTGAAGCACCAACTCTTGAACGCCTGCTTGAAGCTATTTTTCCTACGCCCACCGGAGATGCAACGAATGTTGGGAAGACTGTTGCACAAGGCTACTGACGACGTCTCATCCCAGGATCTTCATGACAGAGCGCTGTTGTATTACCGCTTGCTCCGATCTGGTGCTGATCCCAAGACTATTCTTGCCCCCATTGTGCAAACAAATCATAATCTTGGAGAACGGGTGTTTACAGAGGACGATGACGCTCAGCTTCGCGCAGAGTTGATGGAGGAATTCAACACTCTCGCAACAATCTATGGAAAGGCATCTGTGAACTTCATTCGACCAGAGTTTCAAGTTGTTTACAAGAAGATGCCAGCGGAGCACCCACTGCACGAGGGTGGTGATACATTTGGAGCTGGCCATGTCCCAGTTGCGCCACAATCGATGCCTCAACCAGTAGTAGCATCCCGCGAACCGGCGGTAGCACCAGTTCCCGAAACATCGGCTCCTGATGGCTTCGTCGCTGATCTTCTAGGATTTGGTGCGCCTTCTGTTCCTCCAGTGCAGGCATCCCCGCCTACCGCGTTTTCGCTCGCCTCGGGAGTGACAATGACCGGGGATGAATACCAATCGAAATGGGCTGGTATTAGTGATGCTGATGCCATTGTTTCCGCTGTCTCTCTTAGCAGCGTCCCCGCAACGACAGGTGAAGTGGAATCCAAGCTTGCAGGCTATTCAGTAGTCACTATGGCTAGTGGTGAACTGCCAACTGAGTTCAAGTTCTTCTTGTATGCAAAGGAAGCAATTACGGGCAATATGTTTCTCATCCAGTCTAATATTGGCAAAGCTGGAGAAGCCTTGATGATCATAACTGTGAAGGTCAGTTCGGAAGCAGGCAGCGCCAACCAACAGCAACAAGTGGATCATTTGATCCAAGAAATTCAGAAAGCTCTTGGATAGGTGACGTCCTATAAGCAAGCTTTGAGTACCCTTTAGTATCGAGACATGATTTTCATTGTAACGCTCCTTCGCAGTGAATGAAATGTGTTTCGAGAAGCATAGAATGACTATGTTCCTTCTCAAAGTAGAAAACTGTAAAAAGTAAGCTTCTCAAACCTGTGGTCTACTCCAGTGGCGAACCACCGCTTCCGCGATGTGTCTACCCCAGAGGTCATATCCCTCATCATTGGGATGCATCTTGTCCTGTGCAATGTAGAGTGTTCCATTTGACTTTCGTCTGTACCGGTATGATTCTTCGGAAAAGTTGTTGGTCAGAGAAGATCGGCCATTTCCACCCCCCGTCTCACGCTGTTCGTTGCTGCGCACAGTATGATGGTTTGGGTTATAAAACCTTTGCATCAGCTGTTTTACTCGGGCCTGGGCTGTTTGAGCAGTATCTGTTAGTCTGAGGACGGACTCGTCTTCCTCCATGTAGCTATTGTGGCGTCGTTCTGCATCAGACCACCACTCAAGGCCAGGCTGATCGATAAAAACCACATGGTCAGGAAATGTGGAACTCAAGAATTTCTTGTTTCTTTCCATTGCACGAAACAGAGGCAAAAGAATCCAGCATAACGGGACAAGTCGGAAGGCCTATTGATTGTTGATGATTGAACGAAGAAAGAGATCAAGGAAAGGGCATGTGAGTCAACAGTGGGTTAAGATAAAAGAAAGAATAATCCAACAATTGGCATGATACAATATTTTCATCATGATTCTACGTTACCTCCAAGGGGGCAACAGGAAGCTCCGGAACTACCACCAACGGAGGATGTAATCGGTCTTTAGAGCTGTTCACCTTCTCTCTTCCTTCGGTCGACAAGGTAGCATCATTGTGATCTTGCGTGTTGTCCATTTTGCCCATTATTTTTTCTAGAGAAAAGAAAACTGATCGTAACTGTTTGGTCAAAGCACCATCCATTGGCTCCGCGCCCTCATTGAAAGAAGAATTCGCTCCCTTCGTTATATGAGGCATGAAGGCTTCCTTCAGATCGTTTAAGCCTAGCAACACGACAGCGACATCAAATGAAGATGCCACAAAGGGATCCAAGGAATCCCTGCGAAAAATGTTTCCTTCTCTCAAGAGAAGTCCTTCGCTGTTTTTAGCAGCTGTTAGATTTTTCTCTATGTCACCAGGAGGCTTCGCATGAATTACCTCTTTAATATCACTGTAAGTCTGTTGAATCCGACGAGACTTTGTTTTCCACCATTTGGCCCCAGATTCAGCTATTTCTTTGCCGAATTCACTGATTGGTTGCTTCTCCTCTGCTTTCCACCAATCAATAATTTTGAGCAATACGCTTTGCTGCTTCTTGGTACTTTCTTCATAATCAAGGCGTTCCATCTCCATATTCTGAAGTTGTCTCCACCTATCACGTTTGGTTTTCAACTCTTGAAATAAGTTTTCAAGACGTCGAGGCTCACGCTTTGGGATAGAATTAATGTCTTGCACAATCTGCGAAGCAGAAATCCCTTTTTACAACTAGTTAGAACAAGGAAGAACGAATTGTGAAAGGATTTACAAGCAAAAAGCGCCTTACCAGGCGTCCCTAAGCATGTCCAGCAGACAACGCGGCCACGAAAGGCTTTTGAAAGTGCCTTTGCAATTGATTCAGGCAAAATTGGAAGTCCGTTTCCTGACACACCAACACCAGCTGCAAGGGAGTCCCCAACGACGAGCAGTCTAAGTGGTTTGTCTGCTTTTGTCAACGGGACGCCCCTTCTATTTCTGGCCTGCGCACCTTGTTGGGCCAACGCAACAATTACGCCACTTGAGGGCGTTATTGGCCTGGGTGCATCTCTGTAGTTTATCCTGTAGTTAGACAGCAGCAACGAGCCCTGAAGGATCGCGACCAAAGGCGTTGACACAGCCATGCCGATAGACCATTGCGTTAGTACCCGACTTAATTGAGAAGTGGACATGGTTTCTTCGACGATGAGGGATGCACAACACCCAGAAGACAAAGTCAAATCCTCCCTCCGTAGATTATAGGTAGCTATGAATCTGTGTGATGTGATCTCGAATGTCTAAGGTGCGATATTATCGAACCCCTTTTCGTGTGCAGCGTGCGACGTAGATCTCACAACCAAACGCGTAGAAACTTAGACATTCGTGACAGGATTCAAAACATCACGAAACTCGGTAAACTATGAAAAACTCTAAGTTCCAATGACAACATCAAGCAACCAACACTCACGGCATGACAAAGGTGGGGGAACATCCGTTTGCAAAACGAAAACTAACGGATGCGTTGAACGCATCCGTTGCCTCTCCCACAGGTGCACTACAATGTCATGATGATGAAGCACAAAATGCTCAGAAGCCAAAAACAATGGGTGTTCAAAGCCATATACGAATTCCACCAACGAAGAAGACTAAAACTTGATCGTCTCCAGCCAAGAGGAGAAAGAAAGTGAACCCAAGGATTGCCCATTTCGATCAAAATGAGCAGGCTGTTGATGACATAAGCAAAAAGGCATTCAATCCTTTGGATGACTGTGTGATCTGCCATGCAAAAGAAAATGATCTCCATGTTCCACATCGACCCCATGACGTCCGTTGCCCAGGGCTTTTGAAAAATAGTCAATGAGAAAAGAAGTATGAAAAAGATCTTAGGAACTACTTCAATGCCCCAATGGAAAATCCGGAGAAGGAAGAAGAGCTTACTGGAGGTGGGACCCCAAGCGTGCATGTCAGATAATCAACTCCGTAGCTGTAATGAGAGCCTCAACGCTCTAGCCACCTCTGGAGTATACTGAGCTCGAATCTACATCGGCTATGGATTGCCTACAATAGGAACAGGTGCCAGTGATGCTGGGCTTCTACCTGCGGATG
>CAKOGP040002038.1:0-10695 GCA_933822405.4 Cylindrotheca closterium
TAATATTTTTAAGTTCACAGATGCATCTCCCTGGATCCTGTGTATTTTTCTTTGTTTTGCTAAGCATGTTCAAAAGTTTTTAGATGGCCAAGAGTTAGAGTAGTGAATCAAGTTGATTGCATGTCTTAACATGTGACATCTGACATGTCGCAGAATTTGAGGGGCATAGGCCACTCGTTTTCCGCGACTGGTTGGCCATTCTGACATCTGACGTGTCGCAGAAACCATCGATTTCCACAACTGATTCGCCATTCTTAAACTCAAGATGTGACATCTGAGATGTTGCAGAATTTGGGGGGCCTAGGCCACTCGTTTTCCGCGACTGTTTGGAATCATGACCTGCAAGTGTTTGAATTTTACCTATCCCTACCCCTTTCTTTTTCGTAAAAGACCCTATAATCCTAACCCGTCCAAGACCTCCTGCATACAACCATTGTCATCCAAGTCTGTTGCATACTCGTCAAGTGCCCTCTTCACCCACCTTACCCCTAGCACCTTACCCCTATCCATAGCACCCTATCCCTAGCACCTTACCCCTAGCACCTTACCCCTAGCTCATTTACAACGGGTGCTTTGAAGAGCGATATGTACTTGCAGTGGCAATAATAACTTTATGTTCAAATTTTCTATGATTATTCCCTTTTGGGTAGCAATGAGCCCCACATGTTACCGACCATTATCCCATAGTTGTCTGTGACATTTTTTCGATCATGACCACAATAACTACAATGGAAATTGAATCTACCATCCCACTCAACCAAAGCTCCACCCCTCAAATCAATCACCAAACCACTTTGTCCTTCAATTGAAACATTTGGGAACACCAAGAAATGTTTACCACTTGTACGCCCGTCAGACACCAGCTCTTGAAGAAACACGGCTAGCGATTTGCTCAAGTCCAAATCATAATGTGCAGAATTGCATAAATTTCGACTAACAGCCACTGTGGGAAGATCTGCTGTTTTTGCCAGCTTTCGTTGGCTCTGCCGAATGCCGTCCAAGACCTCCTGCATACAACCATTGTCATCCAAGTCTGTTGCATACTCGTCAAGTGCCCTCTTCCATTCGCAAGCAGCTTTTTTAATTCTACCATCATTGGTTGACTGATACTCCACTCCTGCACTGGTCTTTAAACCCACTGCCCACATATCACCAAACTCTCCATGACGATTGGTCCTAACAGCAGCTGTAGAAAAAGCAGCTGTAGAACGTCCAAAAATGAGACTTTTCTCTCGCAGTTTGCAATCCCTTGGTAGAGCCCATACCCGGATACTTGTGTTAGCATAAGCCTTATCCTTTGAGTTGTACACTTTTAAACCAAGATCAAGCATCTGTCCTTCCCTTGGTCGAAAAAGATATGGTCTCCCCCACCAACCATTTGTAGTATACAAGCTACCCTCCACAAATAGACACTTATTCCTGTACCATTGTCTCATAGTACGGTAGATCTTCAAAGCACTTTTTTCGTCCTCTATCACCTGTGATCCAAAGTGCCGGACATAGATGTTGTGGAAATAATCTGGTGGTAACAGTGGTGCTTTCTGGTGCAAAATGTCCAGTTCCAATCCACCCACTTTGTATATCTTCCTCTTTTGCATGCAGCTCATTCGCTTTGAACGTCCACCGGATCCGCCCGTCCGCCGCATGCATATGGTGCTTATGTCTCCAATGGTGCTTATGTCTCCAACGCTTTCAGAGGACCTCTCTCTCTTCTTCTGCCTAGCTGGATTTTGTATTTGTTCTGCCAGTCGTTTTTTCTTCAAATTTCCTTTTGAAGTCTTTGAAACCCAACCGCTCAACAAGAGTATACCTTTCTTCCAATCAACATGCCTCTGTCCATACAACTGGCCAATTTTTGAAGGATCGCACTTGTGGAAAATGAATCGTTTCATCCTTTTGTGGGGACAGGAAAAATTTGGATGCACCGGACCATACATGAAACACATCTGGCATGCGGTAGCCTTAACAGCATCCCTTGGTTTTATGCTTTTCAGTGGACAGATCTTCACCGAATGGCCCCTCCTCCCACAGACGAAACAGTGCCCAGTCATACACTTCTCACCATTACAATCTGATTTCACACAAACCAAACAAGCAGCTTCCATCTTGTTACATAGTATAGAAAATTCCATTTCAATTTCCCTCTCTTCCTCATCATTCATTCCCAACACACTAGTGCCTGCTGCATTCAAAGATGGTTTTCCCAAATGAATACTCTTGGCAGCCAATTTTTGCCTGCAGTTGTCGCAGCATCCACAATCACCAACGGCCACGCCATTTATCTCCCTGTTGAGAAACCCAATACGACACTGTGAAGTACCAAAGAAAGCCTTGAGCGACCCTCCATCCACAAACGCCGCCACATCTGGATGATCGATTCCCAGTTCTTTCAAGTGTTTCTTCAACCCATCAGTCCTGGGTATCACTGTTTCATTGGAAACAACACACCTGAACAAGCAATCATCTCTTTGGCCTGGCCTTAACCTCCCTGCTGCTTGCACTAGCGAAACTAAATTGTATACGTGTTTGTACACAACCACCGTTTTACATTTTGAGTTTTCATTTCCAACCAGTGCACAAGTAGTTGAAATCAGAACGGAAATCATCCCGCTATGCCACTTTCGGCTAACCAACCTTCGGTCATCCTCAGCCATGGTCGAGTTCACAACAGCATGTGATATGGTCAGAGCTCCAGCATTATAAAACAGTGCATGTTGCATTTGGTTGCACTCGTCAATTGTGGGACAAAAGATATGCACATGTCCTTTCTCCAATCTACCACCAAGAAACTTCAGCCACCTACTCCGATCCATGAGCGTAACTACTTCCATTGGCATGTTGTCAAGTCCAAGCGTAGCGAGTCTTGTTGCTAGCCCCCCATCAAGCCGAAGCCACTTTCCAATTGCCTCTTGTATTCCGTTTGGCAGTGATCCGATCATAGTTATGATCTGGACACCCTTTTTTGTTAGACTTGGAACATGCTTCCTCAGACAGTCGTACTTGAAACAAAAATCCATCTCAAGAAATGGAGTATGTACCTCATCAATGTATAAGCGAGCAATCTTCTTCTCTTCCACCCACTGGCCAAAGAACGATCCATTCTTCTCCATCATGTTTGCAAATGAATCAATTGTAAAAATTAGAATTGGTGGCAACGACTCTGGAATCACTCCCCTGCATACATCGGAGGAACGTATTGCCCTTGCCTCCACACCCAGTTTCACAGCAACTTCCAATAAATGATCCAAGAGAAAGGCATACGGTACCACAACGACACTGACACCATCATGAACGCCTGTCAACTCAGCAGCCTTGGCCAGTAAAAAAAAAATGGCACTCTTCCCACAGCCGCATGGGATTGTTGCATGCACATTTTTGGTAGGATTATCGACAACTAGTCGCAGAAACTCTTCTTGCCCATCCAAGAACTTAGAATTTTCCCCGTAAATTGTCCGTAGGATGTACTGGAAAACGTGATGACCGACGCCATGGAAACACGTGATGAACAAAATCAAATATATTGTAGAAACTACGTAGAATGTACCAGAAAACGTAATGTCGAATGGTGCGGAAACACGTAAAAACGGACGAAAACACGAAGACAAACAAGTAGACAAACAAGACATGACATGAGTTTTTGGACCATCTTCAGAGGTGGATATCTTGGCAACAATAAGCCCAAATTGGACGGTAATTTCGCCATCAGAAAGCGCACAGGCTCTTTTATTTTATCGTAGTTTTTCAATTTCGTAACTTAATCTAGTAAGAAGTTTGAATATAATAAATGAAAATGAACCAAATATCCAATAGTTCAAAATGCTATCGGCCATATCTTTGTAAATATTCAACCTTTTCAGTAATTCTAATTTTATAATAGATGTTAATATATGAATGAAGGGGGGGAGATGGGTGTTATAGTATTAGGTTTAGGTTCAGGTTCATATACCTTGATGGGATTCTCTTCTCCAAAGTGGTCCACCCAATACATGTAGATAAGCCGGGGCTCCTTCTGTCTCATCTGTTTTGTCACTGGGATGTAGGTCCGCTCATGCCTGGCAAAGAATACACCCCATTCCTTATCATTCAACTTCAACTTCTTGGGTTTAAGTTTTACTTACAACGGTTGTTTGGAAAAAGTCGAGACAAGCGTCAAAGATGTGGACAAGCGTCGGAAAAGCGTCGGAAAAGCGGACAAGCGTCGGAAAAGCGTCGGAAAAAGCGGACAAGCGTCAGGACAAGCGTCAAAAAAAGCGGACAAGCGTCAAAAAAGCGGACAAGCGTCAAAAAATTCGGCACGGAACATGTAAAAAACGTGTAGAAAATCCAGTATGTACACACGTAACGTAAAGACCGACAAAATGCGTTATATATTATCTATACACGTATAAAAAACAAAGTACAGACGTACCGATTACTTAGGAGATTGCAAAATGGTACAATTTGTCTCAGTAATACAAGCTGCGGCTATGTCTTGGATATGGTCGTCATCCAACTCCATTGCAATGATGAATGTTGTGTTTTACGGGATGGCAGCTTTGGCGGAAACTCGTCAATTTTTGGTCCACTTAGTCGTATCTAACGTAGAAATTACGTAGGATGTACTGGAAAACGTGATGACCGACGCCATGGAAACACGTGATGAACAAAATCAAATATATTGTAGAAACTACGTAGAATGTACCAGAAAACGTAATGTCGAATGGTGCGGAAACACGTAAAAACGGACGAAAACACGAAGACAAACAAGTAGACAAACAAGACATGACATGAGTTTTTGGACCATCTTCAGAGGTGGATATCTTGGCAACAATAAGCCCAAATTGGACGGTAATTTCGCCATCAGAAAGCGCACAGGCTCTTTTATTTTATCGTAGTTTTTCAATTTCGTAACTTAATCTAGTAAGAAGTTTGAATATAATAAATGAAAATGAACCAAATATCCAATAGTTCAAAATGCTATCGGCCATATCTTTGTAAATATTCAACCTTTTCAGTAATTCTAATTTTATAATAGATGTTAATATATGAATGAAGGGGGGGAGATGGGTGTTATAGTATTAGGTTTAGGTTCAGGTTCATATACCTTGATGGGATTCTCTTCTCCAAAGTGGTCCACCCAATACATGTAGATAAGCCGGGGCTCCTTCTGTCTCATCTGTTTTGTCACTGGGATGTAGGTCCGCTCATGCCTGGCAAAGAATACACCCCATTCCTTATCATTCAACTTCAACTTCTTGGGTTTAAGTTTTACTTACAACGGTTGTTTGGAAAAAGTCGAGACAAGCGTCAAAGATGTGGACAAGCGTCGGAAAAGCGTCGGAAAAGCGGACAAGCGTCGGAAAAGCGTCGGAAAAAGCGGACAAGCGTCAGGACAAGCGTCAAAAAAAGCGGACAAGCGTCAAAAAAGCGGACAAGCGTCAAAAAATTCGGCACGGAACATGTAAAAAACGTGTAGAAAATCCAGTATGTACACACGTAACGTAAAGACCGACAAAATGCGTTATATATTATCTATACACGTATAAAAAACAAAGTACAGACGTACCGATTACTTAGGAGATTGCAAAATGGTACAATTTGTCTCAGTAATACAAGCTGCGGCTATGTCTTGGATATGGTCGTCATCCAACTCCATTGCAATGATGAATGTTGTGTTTTACGGGATGGCAGCTTTGGCGGAAACTCGTCAATTTTTGGTCCACTTAGTCGTATCTAACGTAGAAATTACGTAGGATGTACTGGAAAACGTGATGACCGACGCCATGGAAACACGTGATGAACAAAATCAAATATATTGTAGAAACTACGTAGAATGTACCAGAAAACGTAATGTCGAATGGTGCGGAAACACGTAAAAACGGACGAAAACACGAAGACAAACAAGTAGACAAACAAGACATGACATGAGTTTTTGGACCATCTTCAGAGGTGGATATCTTGGCAACAATAAGCCCAAATTGGACGGTAATTTCGCCATCAGAAAGCGCACAGGCTCTTTTATTTTATCGTAGTTTTTCAATTTCGTAACTTAATCTAGTAAGAAGTTTGAATATAATAAATGAAAATGAACCAAATATCCAATAGTTCAAAATGCTATCGGCCATATCTTTGTAAATATTCAACCTTTTCAGTAATTCTAATTTTATAATAGATGTTAATATATGAATGAAGGGGGGGAGATGGGTGTTATAGTATTAGGTTTAGGTTCAGGTTCATATACCTTGATGGGATTCTCTTCTCCAAAGTGGTCCACCCAATACATGTAGATAAGCCGGGGCTCCTTCTGTCTCATCTGTTTTGTCACTGGGATGTAGGTCCGCTCATGCCTGGCAAAGAATACACCCCATTCCTTATCATTCAACTTCAACTTCTTGGGTTTAAGTTTTACTTACAACGGTTGTTTGGAAAAAGTCGAGACAAGCGTCAAAGATGTGGACAAGCGTCGGAAAAGCGTCGGAAAAGCGGACAAGCGTCGGAAAAGCGTCGGAAAAAGCGGACAAGCGTCAGGACAAGCGTCAAAAAAAGCGGACAAGCGTCAAAAAAGCGGACAAGCGTCAAAAAATTCGGCACGGAACATGTAAAAAACGTGTAGAAAATCCAGTATGTACACACGTAACGTAAAGACCGACAAAATGCGTTATATATTATCTATACACGTATAAAAAACAAAGTACAGACGTACCGATTACTTAGGAGATTGCAAAATGGTACAATTTGTCTCAGTAATACAAGCTGCGGCTATGTCTTGGATATGGTCGTCATCCAACTCCATTGCAATGATGAATGTTGTGTTTTACGGGATGGCAGCTTTGGCGGAAACTCGTCAATTTTTGGTCCACTTAGTCGTATCTAACGTAGAAATTACGTAGGATGTACTGGAAAACGTGATGACCGACGCCATGGAAACACGTGATGAACAAAATCAAATATATTGTAGAAACTACGTAGAATGTACCAGAAAACGTAATGTCGAATGGTGCGGAAACACGTAAAAACGGACGAAAACACGAAGACAAACAAGTAGACAAACAAGACATGACATGAGTTTTTGGACCATCTTCAGAGGTGGATATCTTGGCAACAATAAGCCCAAATTGGACGGTAATTTCGCCATCAGAAAGCGCACAGGCTCTTTTATTTTATCGTAGTTTTTCAATTTCGTAACTTAATCTAGTAAGAAGTTTGAATATAATAAATGAAAATGAACCAAATATCCAATAGTTCAAAATGCTATCGGCCATATCTTTGTAAATATTCAACCTTTTCAGTAATTCTAATTTTATAATAGATGTTAATATATGAATGAAGGGGGGGAGATGGGTGTTATAGTATTAGGTTTAGGTTCAGGTTCATATACCTTGATGGGATTCTCTTCTCCAAAGTGGTCCACCCAATACATGTAGATAAGCCGGGGCTCCTTCTGTCTCATCTGTTTTGTCACTGGGATGTAGGTCCGCTCATGCCTGGCAAAGAATACACCCCATTCCTTATCATTCAACTTCAACTTCTTGGGTTTAAGTTTTACTTACAACGGTTGTTTGGAAAAAGTCGAGACAAGCGTCAAAGATGTGGACAAGCGTCGGAAAAGCGTCGGAAAAGCGGACAAGCGTCGGAAAAGCGTCGGAAAAAGCGGACAAGCGTCAGGACAAGCGTCAAAAAAAGCGGACAAGCGTCAAAAAAGCGGACAAGCGTCAAAAAATTCGGCACGGAACATGTAAAAAACGTGTAGAAAATCCAGTATGTACACACGTAACGTAAAGACCGACAAAATGCGTTATATATTATCTATACACGTATAAAAAACAAAGTACAGACGTACCGATTACTTAGGAGATTGCAAAATGGTACAATTTGTCTCAGTAATACAAGCTGCGGCTATGTCTTGGATATGGTCGTCATCCAACTCCATTGCAATGATGAATGTTGTGTTTTACGGGATGGCAGCTTTGGCGGAAACTCGTCAATTTTTGGTCCACTTAGTCGTATCTAACGTAGAAATTACGTAGGATGTACTGGAAAACGTGATGACCGACGCCATGGAAACACGTGATGAACAAAATCAAATATATTGTAGAAACTACGTAGAATGTACCAGAAAACGTAATGTCGAATGGTGCGGAAACACGTAAAAACGGACGAAAACACGAAGACAAACAAGTAGACAAACAAGACATGACATGAGTTTTTGGACCATCTTCAGAGGTGGATATCTTGGCAACAATAAGCCCAAATTGGACGGTAATTTCGCCATCAGAAAGCGCACAGGCTCTTTTATTTTATCGTAGTTTTTCAATTTCGTAACTTAATCTAGTAAGAAGTTTGAATATAATAAATGAAAATGAACCAAATATCCAATAGTTCAAAATGCTATCGGCCATATCTTTGTAAATATTCAACCTTTTCAGTAATTCTAATTTTATAATAGATGTTAATATATGAATGAAGGGGGGGAGATGGGTGTTATAGTATTAGGTTTAGGTTCAGGTTCATATACCTTGATGGGATTCTCTTCTCCAAAGTGGTCCACCCAATACATGTAGATAAGCCGGGGCTCCTTCTGTCTCATCTGTTTTGTCACTGGGATGTAGGTCCGCTCATGCCTGGCAAAGAATACACCCCATTCCTTATCATTCAACTTCAACTTCTTGGGTTTCGATGTCTTTTTCCTCTTTGGCATTTTGAAATTTATTTGTGTTAGATTCAAACATTCAAAATGCCAAGAGACGAATTCAAAAAGTTTTACTTACAACGGTCGTTTGGAAAAAGTCGAGACAAGCGTCAAAGATGTGGACAAGCGTCGGAAAAGCGTCAGAAAAACCGGACAAGCGTTGGAAAAGCGTCGGAAAAAGCGGACAAGCGTTGGGACAAGCGTCAAAAAAAGCGGACAAGCGTCAGGACATGCGTCAAAAAAGCGGACAAGCGTCAAAAAATTTGGCACGGAACATGTAAAAAACGTGTAGAAAATCCAGTATGTACACACGTAACATAAAGACCGACAAAATGCGTTATATATTATCTATACACGTATAAAAAACAAAGTACAGACGTACCGATTACTTAGGGCCACGCTCAAGTTGACCCTGTTCGCAAAAATAAGTGACGTGTAGCACCTCAGCACCTGTATGTTTTGGATGCGTGGAGGAGATTTCTTGACAATCAGCCTCTTCAATAATTTCAACCAGCCGCCCACAGTGGTGAGGTCAAAGGTCTGACACATAGCCATGAATAATAACTCAAAGGATAGATCGCCAGCACATTCAACCTCTTCCTGTTCACTCCACTTTGGGAACAAGATGTCGATAGCTGATTCAATGTCCTTTTCCTTAGGAGTGACAGCCATATACTGGTTGTTCCAAAGCTCCTCATGACAGCCTTGTTTGCTTTCAGGAAAGTTCATAGGCACAATTGGAGAATCATTTTGTGATGCCATGCCCTTTTCAGCAACATAGACCACAGCGGTGATAGGAGCCTGCTCGTATTTTGCCGAGCTCCTAGCAAGCGACGACTCCAAATCTTTGGATGTATGGACTCTCTTTGCACAGATATTAGGCTGACAGCATGTAATGCTTATCTCACTGTCATCAGGTTCCTTTTCATTCTCAGCCAAGATGCCAGGCCAAATAAAGAGTGACAGGTTCAGCAACTGGTTCCTTCCAAGATGAGTGATCTGAGACTTATCAAAATCGAAGTTGTTGCTTTCTTTATCTTCCTTGTTCCATTCACTAGCAATACTGGATCCATCACCAGTTATAGCAGACAATGAATCAATATATTTTACTGCAAATTTCTCACTTCTGCTTTGGGGTTCTTTGTCTTCAGAATCTGATTCTGACATGCCGCTTCAAATGTGCTTTTAACACTTGTCTTTTTTTTATGGATCATTTGATTTTGATAGATCATTCATTATTTCATTACAATAAAGACAGATCATTCATTATTTCATTACTTGTCATTGGCCGTGGGCACATCATGATGTAGGTGATACTTGCTGGATCTCATTCTATTTGATGATTCAAAAGTTAGAGCTCTTGCTTTTTCCAATGGCGATGGATGGTAACATGGATGGAATATACCAAAGCAAAATATTATGATGATAAAACGCAGAGATTCTGATGTAAGTGCATATTGAATATCTGTGCAAAGAAAGAATGGCCAACCAGTCGCGGAAAACGAGTGGCCTATGCCCCCCAAATTCTGCGACATCTCAGATGTGGCGAATCAGTACTTGCTGGATCTCATTCTATTTGATGATTCAAAAGTTAGAGCTCTTGCTTTTTCCAATGGCGATGGATGGTAACGATGGATGAAATATACCAAAGCAAAATATTATGATGATAAAACGCAGAGATTCTGATGTAAGTGCATATTGAATACCTGTGCAAGGAAAGAATGGCCAACCAGTCGCGGAAAACAAGTGGCCTATGCCCCCCAAATTCTGCGACATCTCAGATGTCATATCTACTTTATATTATAATGTCATTTATTGCAAAACATTATTGCAGGGGGGGAGTGTGAAGTATAGTTCTGAAAAAACAAGGAATGAAAGCATGAAACATTTTGCAGAGAAAAAGTAGCAGATATAAACATGGAAATGCCTGGAATAAAATGTTGGGTATTAATTCAATTTACGGGTGCCAATGAAAATGTCAATTTTACGAACAATTATTGACAAAAGTTATTTCAAAAGGGGAGTGC
>CAKOGP040002039.1:0-10678 GCA_933822405.4 Cylindrotheca closterium
TCTGCACGGGAATACATGAGCGATAACGCACAGTGGTATCAATGCAGGTGAGAAACTTAGCATTCTCGATCTCCATGTGATCAATACAGACGGTAATAGATCGATTGTGCTGATATAATTCCTCTGGCGGACTGAAGAAGTCGTCGTACGTCTTCTTCAGAGTTGGTCTTATTGACTTGCCTTTCAATGTAGAGGCGTCAGGTCCAAAGATTGCTTCGGCATGATTGATAGCTTCTTCAGTGATAGGACACTTCTTGATGAGACCAGATTGGATTGCATACTTCAGACTTTTGGTGCTTGGAACATTGAGTATGTGCATTGCACTTCTCGCTTCCATCGCAGCCTTGACTTGTCTTGGAGTGAATCCTTCCTTTTTCTTTCGAACAGTTGCCATCTTGGAGGTCATCTCGAGTCCAGCATATCCATTCTGTTTGTTTGAAGAAAGTTCAAAATGCTAAAGGCACTCACAATAGAGCACATTTTGCTTTATTCTAACATTCAATCACAAAAGTAAGTTCAACGATTTTCCCTTGGAAAATCCCTTGTTTACAGAACTTGATTTGACCTCTACGACAATTCTGTGTTGAATGCAGTACTTTGGGACATCTTGTATTATTCCCTACTGCATTGTACACAACATCAAAGTCTCACCTGTATATGGTCATTCCCTTTTTCTGTGGATGTAGATTGTCCAACAGACTTGCGTCCGGCATACTTGCGTCGAATCCCGACATCACGATCAAAGTCCGATCGTACGTGTCAAAAACTTCGTACTTGAATAGTTTCTTTTCGGAACGTAAAAACTCATATTTTGTCATATCCCAACAGTCATTGCAGCAGTCTCTTGGGCGGCCTTCATTGCCTCCGATTGGTCACGAACGGACTGTAGGTCCTGGTTCAAACTGTTCTTTTTGGCAGTAATGGTCTCAATGGTCTGAAGAGCGGTCTGGAGCTGAGCCTGGCTCTCGTTCCAATCGTCAAGGTAACCAATCACGGAAAGACCGTTGTTTACGTCCGGAACATGTTTGGCGTGGATGTCGATGTGGAGGGTGCCCTCGAGAATCTCTACAGGGTCTTCCATTCAGAGAAGGAAGTCCATTGGGTCACGGACTTGAGGACCTTGATCGTTGGTGGGATCGTCACTACAGCGGGAGCGGAGCTCCGACGGGACCCATTCAATGTGAAGCTTGCGATTCTGGTAGGCGAGATCGGTAGCTGACCAGTTCTTGATAACTTGGATGAAATTGGGGAACGACAACTCGCCTAGGTGGAACTGAAGAAAAGAAGGCAGGTTGTCGAGCACGTTCATCGCGAGAGGAAGATAGCGCTGGCGGACCACCACAAGTAACATTCGTCTTCCTCTGCGGTTAAGATCATGACAAACAGAGGGTTTGGTCTGTCGTTGGTGAGGTCCATCTGAGCAAGCTGGCCGATCCAGGCATCGTCGTCCTCGGGAGACTTGGGTGCCATGAGGAGGGACTTTTTCTTGTCCTCCACAGGCTTTGGAGTGGAGGCAACCAAAGACTTTTTGATGATGGTGGTCCACTCAAAGGTTGGGGGGCCATTATCATCATCGTCGTCACCGGACGACTCGCTATCACTCAGCACCTCTATGGCCTTGGCAGGGGGCTTCTTGGGTTCTACATCCTCCGCCTTCTTGGCCTGGGCGCCCGTGGCAATGACGGCAATAAGGAATCGCAGGAAGGTGAGCTTCCCAAAGTTCTCAGTGACAGCAGAAGTCAGCATGCCCGGGAGTTTGATGGGAATCCGGTAGATTGCAGTCAGAACCCGCGTCGCCCAAGTCCTTTCCCGCATGGCTTCAATCAGGGACTGAAGCTGTGGGCACTGTTTGCCAAGGACCAATTCGTCTTTTGCCGCCTGCCAATCTCTGGTGTAATGGGTCGGTGCTTGGAAGGGAGCACAACTGGGCTTACGTAGGTCCAAGTTCGCAGCCAAAATCAGGTTGGCCTCGCGAGCGAAGGCTTTTGGAACAAAGAGGTGCCAGCAGGAGTCCTCAAGAAGACCCAGTGAATTTGGCAGAGAAGAACCGTGGATTGTTGACCCATTCTTGCATGAGGCCGATGGGGTACTGGAAGTTGCAGAGACGCATCAAGTCTTTGCAGTGCGGACCAATCGCCAATCCTTGTGGTAGCAACGGGAGGAAGCCAAGCCGGACCATGTCGGAAACCTGGATAGGAGTCGGGAAGACGCCCGCCCGAGGCTCACTGGACAAGACAGAGTGAAGTTCTTGCATGAGAATGGGAGGGGCAGTGTCCATCCCGAACCGCATGCCAGTCTTGTAGGTCTTGGACCCAGTCTTCCAAGGTTTGTTGAGGATGTAAGGATTGCCGATGTTGGGATCGAGGTAGATCTTCAGGTGGGCCCAATCCTTGGCTTTTTTGTCAAACCCCTTCAAGTTCCGGATCCACAGTTGTTGTCGGGTGAATCGGCCATCAGCAAAAGGTAGAAGGACGACCTTGGAAGTGATCTCGCCCCAGATACCGGAAGCAAACTGATGGAAGCCATTGTAGGCAGTCTGGACTTGATTGAACTAGGACGAACCGACGCCCTGCCAATCAAAAACAATGGACACGTTGAAGATGGTAATGTGCCAAAAGGGAGAGGCATTCCAATGGACAGCAAGAAGGCGCATCAATCGTTTGTCGGTGGTGAGAGGAACCGTGGGAGCGGGGAGAGCGGCAACAGTGTCTCTGTAGGTTGGGGCACTATTGTGGTCCTCTGCTCCATTTTCCGCACTGGTCCTCCCACGGTGGGTCTTGGCTACCACGACGTCGTCAGCTGGAACACTGGCTTCCTGTGTTCCTGTTGGGGTGCCAGCGATGACGTGAACGGCGTCAGACATGACCACTTGTTGGCAAGGAGGAGTGGCATCCAAAGGTGGAGTTTGTTGGCAGGAATTGGACGGACTTTTTGGTGGCGTCAGTTCCGTTTGCATTGGGACAGCGGGAGACGGGCGCGAATCGTGTGCCTTGGCACCTTTTGGATTCTCTGGAGTCGATGGAGGGCGCTTCTTAGACTTGGACTGAGCTTTGGCTATTTTCGACTCTTGGTCTAGTCGCTCGAATTCCTCCACAATGGGAGGAATGATACCCGGGCCTGTCCAAGGATGAGCGAAGAGTTCGGATGCCGCTAGCCACATCCAAGTCAACGGCTCGGCGCGTTGAACAATTAATGTCCAGTCGAACACGAGCGAAAATTCCGAAAAGCAAGGTGACTTTTTGTCCGTAGTGATAACGCGTTGGGCTGTTGCAAGATCAAACACAACAGTGGGGCACTATGTAGCGAGACAAAGAAAGTACTCGCGAAGAGCCCAGGAACCTTTGTCCTTGTCGGCGTCTTTGAGATCTCCAAGGGAGAACAGATTCTGCATGCTGGACCAAAGCTGTGGCATCAAACCGCCGGGTGAAGGGTCGTACGCCTTCAGGCCAGTCAGGATGAACTCAGCGATGTTGTCATAGATTTGGGCGTCGGAAGATGGATCCATGTTGACATCGGCCCACCAGCCAGGGCATTTGGAGATTGCCCGGCCAGAGTATTCTGCCGTGCAAGAGGACCAAGTAAGAATAAATGCCTGGTTTCTGAAAATCTCTTTCCTCCACGCCTTCTTGTAGAGCCTGTGGAACTTTGACACCTTGAGGTTCTTGTTGTAGGCAACGAGCGGC
Organism: Cylindrotheca closterium; assembly: GCA_933822405.4. Taxonomy (NCBI): domain Eukaryota; phylum Bacillariophyta; class Bacillariophyceae; order Bacillariales; family Bacillariaceae; genus Cylindrotheca; species Cylindrotheca closterium. Next base: position 3,684 of record CAKOGP040002039.1, read on the forward strand.
CGTCCTTGCACTGCGTCATCCTCGGCGGTTTTGGAAGGGGGGGAGTTGCTTGCGTTGACTCTTGATATTTGTGGGATCAGGATTTTCCTTGGTGAGATTGATCGACAAAGGAGTGGTCAAGTTCGATCGAGCTTTGGCCGTGAGGCCAACCTGACCTTGGGCAACTTCAGATGAGAGGAGCGAGCGACCTGTCATTGCGCCATCCTTGGCGGTTTTTGAGGGGTTTTGCTTGCTGATGCGCTTGGGATTTGTGATGGCAGGATTGTCCTTTGTCAGAGCAATCGACGATTGAGTGGTCGTATTTGATCGTTTTTTTCTTCTCAAGACCTCCCTGACCTTGGTCAGCTACAGTCATGATCGAATTCGGGTCCTTCTCCGGGGGGTGATGATGCTATCCTTCATATTGGCTTAAATTTAGTTCCTGTTTCAACGACAACAACTGTTTTCCTGTACGTACAAAACGCGTAGGACTGGTACAGTTTTGTTTTGGAGAAGTGTGTGGAAAAATATTTTCTACCTTTTATTTTTTTTATTTTATTTTTGATTTTTATGCATCATTTGATTACACCTGTAGTACCAGCAAGTCGCAAAGGTGTGTTAACGCTTCCCGCAACACTTGATGCTCCACTTGTGGATGCAGAAGCTCCAGGAACTATAGGTGGAACAGTAGCAACAGTAGCTGGAACGGTTGCTCCAATCTGATAAAGATTGAGCTTTTTCCCAAAGTCAACATATTGATCCTGATTCTTCCATTGGATCTTTGGTAGCAGTCTGCCTGGGCATTTTGGAGCCATATGGTCTTCGTTGCCACATACATAACATGCTGCCTTCTTCTTTCCATCCTTTGGTTTCCCTTTGCCTTTGCCTTTACCTTTATTAGGTTGGTCTTTTCCTTGGTACAGGTTCACTCCCGGATTTTTAATCACATCCATGTGAATCTTCAGCATAACTTGTGCTTTGCTGACCGGATAATAATCCACTTCCCTGCAATAGTTCGTCTGAAGATCCAGTATCAGAGGAGCTGTTCTCGTTCAATCGCAGTTGCACAGAAATCCTGTTGCAAGAACAGCTTCAGAGATATCATCTTTGAACTTGTCTTGAGCAGCAGTATCAGTGCTAGCAATAGCAGCATACGCTTTTGTCTTGACTGCAAAGTTTTGGAACCAGGCAACGCCATATAGATCTTGCAGGACTTCAGCCTGTGTCAAGAATCGTTCCTTGAAATGCATCAAGTTTTCGGTTGTTCCTTGTTTCATCGCAAAGAACTTTTGATTGGCTTCCCAGAAATCCAAGAAGTCATACTCAGCATCAGCACTCTTCTTCATGAATTGTTCAATACGGTTCAAGAGTTCGATTGGATCCTCAAGAGTAGTAGTGCAATCGGCTTCACCTCGAAGCTTGATATCTATCGTCTTTGTCACAAATTTCAGCATGATGTTTGATTTGACGGTTCTCTTGTTTGTCTTGAAGTAGGCTGATCTTTGCATGTTCTTGTCGAGCTTTGCAGAATAGAGAATCTTGTTTTGAGTCATCTCTGTTTCTCTTGCAACAGCTTCACTTTGAGTTGGAGCGTTCAATCTTGGAGCGATTGCATTGAAGTTGATCGACTTCCCATCGCAAATCAATTTCACCATGTCTTTGGAGCACTTCATTCTGGAAGCTTAGATGTAGTCGGTCACTCTTTCTTTGGCATGTTGGTATGACAATCTTGCCTTTCCATCGTTTTCATCTTTTGTAGAAAATAGATGTTTTGCAACTGTTGAACTTGTATTGCTCTTGACTTTCTGAGGAGTCACACGTCCTTTTCCACCACCGGATGAAGAACGTCCCATTGTCAATGAATCACTCACTCCTTTGTAGATAAGGCAGTGCTGTTCTTGACGTATTTTTGTTTTGTTGCCTTTTGTGATTGAATGTTAGAATAGAGCAAAATGTGCTCTATCGTTAGTGCCTTTAGCGCTCAGAACAAACTCTCTGCAATCTAAATTTGTAATCAACTATACAACACTTTCATGACAATAGTTCTCCTGTGTTAGGTATACTTTGAGTGAAATTGTTCCTATTTGATTAATATTTGGCTTGAATTGATGATTCAATCACAAAAGTAAGTTCAACAATTTTCCCTTGGAAAATCTCTTGTTGACAGAACTTGATTCAACTTCTACAACAATTCTGTGTTGAATGCAGTACTTTGGGACATCTTGTATTATTCCCTACTGCATCGTACACAACATCAATATCCCACTTGTATACCGTACATTTGGAAATTGGCGGGAGGAGAATGCGCTACAGCTATCTTCTCATGACAAAACCGAGTTATGCAATTATCGTTTTTTCAGCGCCACGGTGCATATAATGCTCTGCGGCATGGGGTACTCAGTTTTTTGACTTATGCAATATCCCAGGAGGAGATGTTGTTTCTAAGGTTTGCATAAGCAATTTATGTTATATTTGTGACTGTATGCTCGGCACACGCAAAATAAAACGACGTATTAAGTGGTCTGTCTGTCCGTCGCCACCACTTAAAGGAAATCTCCTTTGCCAGACCTTTGATGTTAAGTAATTGAAGAAACTTTAGCATCAAATCCCAGCGCTTTACCGTGGTTTTGGTTGATTTCTGATACCTCCATTGAAATCTACATGAAAACCTGGTCAAGTCTATATTTTCAAGTATTTTTCATGCGGTTGTTTACAAGTTTTTGTTCCCTAGCCTCCCGCCAATTTCCAAATGTATGGTAGGGTCATTCCCTTTTTGTGTGGATATAGATTGTCCAACAGACTTGCGCCCGGCATACTTGCGTCAAATCCCGACATCACGATCAAAGTCCAATCGTACGTGTCAAAAACTTCGTACTTTTTGGAACGTAAAAACTCATATTTTGTCATATTGCAACACTCTCACTCTGCAGCCATCCTCTATGGTTTGTCCGTTATGTCTGTTGGTCGCACGTAAACAAGCGAAGGACTCTCCATAGCCTCTCACTATACAGCCATCATCTATGGTTTGTCCGTTACGTCTGTCAGTTGCATGTAAACAAACAAAAGACTCTCCATAGCCTCTCACTCTGCAGCCATTGTCTATGCTTTGTCCGTTATGCAAACGAGCAAAGGACTCTCCATAGTCTCTGAATGCAAAGCACCAAACCAGAAAGCTGCCTTCTTGCGTTTTCCCAGAGTTGAGATATTGAGTCGATTGTGTCAAATAAAGCTTGCAAATACTTCTTCTTCACTCACACAGACTACATACACAACAAGCACTCCTATCCTTGGGACACACCACACCACACCACACCAACATCTCAATCCCTTTTGTTAAGAAATCCACCTCAATAAGAACAAGCACATAAGCTCGTAGCCAACAGGGGTTCCTTTGGTGACTAGCACCTGTGTATGTAGTCTACTTTTGGCTTTGCCATTAACCCAACAAAATGAAACAAATTCATCTCTTTGTCAACAATAAAATGAACAAGAACAGGATTTTTGGATCAGGGCTAGTAACTTGCAAAGCACAGTCTGTTTGAAACGCTAGTAGCTCAGCTTGTTGCCTTGCAATTACAATCAGCAATAAAGGCAACAACAGAGGACAAGAAGTTCATGAATGGTTTGGGAATTCAGAACAATCTACCACTTGCAAGTGATGAGAAACGGACATACATCCAAATATTCCAAAGTAGCTAAAGTAACCAATAAATAATTTAAATTTGAGTTACGGAGGTGCTTCATTTTACCATCGCGTGTTGTGCTTGATTTTGTTGGTACGATGATGGTTTGTCATTGCAAGGTTGTATTTTTGACGCAATCTCAAGTCTTGGAAAATGCGAGAAGGCAGCTTTTTGGTTGGGTGATTTGCGTTCAGTCTCAGGGAGACCCTTTGCTTGTTTACGTGCGACCTAGAGACAATGTGGATTGACTGCAAGACAATGACTGTAGAGTGGTTCAGAGTCTCAGAGAGTGTAGCCATCGTGGCAAAAATTCGGTGCTGTGACACACAATTTTAAAACCGTGCAGTTTTAAAACTGAGTGACGCAGTTTCAAAACTGAGATTATGGTCACAGCAATCTTAAAACTGGCACAAGCCAGCCATGCCCCAACCTTGGTTCACACCATTTCTGCAGAGGTTGTTATCTAAAGCTGTTTTGATGCTGTACTATTGGTTGAAGCTAGACAAGCAATCCCTCTGTACTGTAGTTGTAGGTCCAGCCCAGCACTAAAAACACAACTTCAGTTTTCATCTCTTGTGCTGCTGTAGCATGGCCTCACCGTTTTCAGAGTCAATTCTTGCTTTTTTATATAAAGAGTTCTTTGGAGTGTCCTTAAAAGTGGCCCATCTGTAGTAGATGACTAGAACCCGCAGACTCACTCTTTATTGAGGGAGAAGAAAAACGATCTCCAATTCCACGAAAGAGCATGTTGGATATTATGTAATAATTCATTTTTCACTAGGGAATCTGGAGATAGTTGTTCCTATTTCGTTCTAACAAGAGCATAGGTGGAAAATGAATCTCGATTTATATCGCGTAAAACTGCTTCAACCATGAGAACGACAGCCTGAAAATATGCAGCAAAACGGCTTTTACAGGGTTATCCCAAACTACTGGAAGGTCAACATGTATTACATGTGACTGTGGGTATGCGGTATTTCCGGAAGTTCGTAAAATGACTACGCCCGTCAAGCCACCATTTCTGAGATTGTGAAAGTTTTTTAGCTTTCTCAGTTTTGAAACTGCGTCACTCAGTTTTAAAACTGCACAGTTTTAAAATTGTGTGTCACAGTGCTATGACCTTGCACGTAAAACTATTTGGCGGAGCGACCGAAGGTCGCGAGGCCCACGATGAGATGCCCAAAGTAACCCGGATATACAAGATGATGGATGACCCTACAAAATCGTTGACCAAATCATTCACCACACACAGCAGCTACTTGTTTTCACAAGCTTCCTCATAGCGAATGACGAATGAAACTGAGGACGGGAGACAAAGAATAGATTCATGATGACAGCTGCCGGACAGTTGGCAATTGTGATGTCTTTTTCTTGTAATCAAACGAGGTGAAACCACAGTGCTGGCGAGCCCTGTTACCCAAAACCGAGCCATCAAATGAAGAAGAAGACAAGATTTGAACTGAAGCAGAGGAAGAAACATACGTTTCGCCAACAATCTACCGCCGTGGGGGCTGAAACGAACGAGCTGGATACTACTGGAGTCGGTGTTGCCCGCAAGGGGAATACTATTGTTTTGGTATCTCCTTCCTCGTTGGCTTCGAAGATCGGCATGAGCGCTGCCGTCCACTGTGCAGACTAAAAGAAATGAGAACATCTGAGATTTTCAGACGACAAAGCGGATGTAGGCAAACTCTTGCCAGCAAATGGAATGAGGTTGTTTTGTCAATCTTCTATTTGGCTTGCAAATCAGCATGGGCGCTGCCTGTCATCAACTGAGCAGAATGAAAGAAATCAGAACTGGGGAGCTTTCAGGCGAATTGTGTGAGATACCAAGCATGCACAACATATGAAGGTACTTGCGACTGCTGTAGCTGATGCAATTCAAGGTTTCAGGGGTAGCAGCAGCAATTGCTTGGCGACAATTCTTCAATGATTGCTACCTACAAGCCAGCATGCTTCCTCAAAATGGCGCTCAAAGATGACAAATGGAAGAGTAATGAGGAATGTGACAACCCGCCTGGCAAATCAAATATGACGAAAACCTACAGATCATGGCTGAATGATTGGTGTGCATTGTTGCTTGTTGCCCTATCATCAGGAGTAAGAATGACCAGGTTTCCAGTTGTATCTAGGCAACAACCTCCTCCCATGACATCCACAATAAGATGGAATACAATATTTTAACATTCGACTACAAAATTCGATCTAATTTTTAGAGAGTTGAATTGTCATTGTGGTGAGGAGGTTTGGGTATTTCACTGTCGCCGTCTGCACTTCGTTCATTCAATTCATGTTTAGCGTGAAAGTACTTTAATAGGTCCAAATCCACGCTAAACATTCATATAAATGTAATCGTTATGTTATTACGAGGGTGTTGACTTACGAAGTAGTAGATGTTAAAGATAGTAACGTAGATCGAATCGTATTCTTAAAAAGAGTGTTGTTATTGTCGTTTCATCGACAGGCTTCCGCGAAGGCCGATCCTGTTCACTTGCCGCCATATAAATGTAATTGTTATGTTATTACAAGGGTGTTGACTTACAAAGTAGTAGATGCTAAAGATAGTAACGTAGATCTAATCGTATTCTTAAAAAGAGTGTGGTTATCGTCGTTTCATCGACAGGCTTCCGCGAAGGCCGATCCTGTTCACTTACGGACACAAACCATTGCATGCATGTGCAATAGCACGGTAGCCTTCATTTGGTCCCCTCGAATTGGGTTCCAACTTTGGGACCCAGTTCGATAACTTGTCTAGTACGTCCATTCCCCAAATAGTTGCCCTCTCCTTGCTAGTGTCAATCGCTTTGTGAAGGCATCAGCGAGGTTCAACATTCCTGCAATCCACGATACGTCGACAACTCCTGCAGCCACATTCCACCTGGTGTAATGATAAGCAGTCGAATTATGCTTCTTGTTCAAAGTGGATTTGACCATTGTTGAATTTGTCACCACGCTCTCGTTGTCGCAAAATACGTGCGATGGTCCTTCTTCCAAAGGTATTCCGAACATCCTCAATTTGAACCTCAAATGAGTGATCGCCTCAATGCATGACTTCAAAGCAATGAATTCGGAACCAAAAGTACTCGCTTCTACCGTATTCTGTCGCTTGCTGTGCCATAAGATAGGTGCCCAATTGAGGAATATTTTTGTACCCCGTATGTGATTTCCGCGTTTTCGTATTGGCGCCGTGTGAAGCATCTACCCAGGCAGTACTTCCTACACTTTGTCCCCTTGGTTTGGGTGTGTTGTGTGGCATCTCTTCCGTCGCATCTCGGTAGTATGCCTTGAAATCTTCCCTGGAGGATCTCAACTTGGAATAGTCTACGTTTGGCG
>CAKOGP040002040.1:0-10676 GCA_933822405.4 Cylindrotheca closterium
ACCTAGACACAGGAGAACTATTGTCGTGAAAGTGTTGTACAGTCGATTACGAATTTAGATTGCAGAGAGTTTGTTCTGAGCGCTAAAAGCACTCACGATAGAGCACATTTTGCTTTATTCTAACACAGGCGACAGGCGTAGAACAAGCCGTTGGTTCCCCGAAAGAAATAAACTTGTCCCGTTTCACCAGCTGTCTGGGCGAAAGAAACCAAAGGATTCCTATTCGCTTCTGTTCTTGCTGAGGGCTGTCTTGCGCTATTATTGTTATTGCCGCAACCGCGTCGGGCGACATCGTTCGGCTTCCAATTTTCCAGAAGTTTCAAAACTCCAGGGACGTCTTTAGGAAATCCGTCCTGTGGGGTTCCGTTGGGCTTCTTCAGATAGTGGTTAGAGAGCTCCTTCATCAGGTCACCAAAACGCTCTTTGTTGGTCCGCTTAAGGATTGACATGGCAATGCTACGATCCTTAATCATCTTTTTCTTGAAGCGTCGGACGTCATCTTCTTGTTCCGTGGTCATAACATCGGTCCCTGTGGCCGATGCTGCGGTGAATTTGCTCTTGGCAGCTTCCACAGCTGTCTTGAGCTCCTTTTCCTTCGCCGGAGTCCACAGAAATGGGCCTCCACGGCCTTCGTAAGCCTTGATGGCTCGTAACATAGTAGTCTTCACAAAAGCTTCATTTGATTCGCTTCCCTTTTGACGCATCTTGAAGATCTGCTCGAGCGCGTCATCAAGCGCGAGCTCTGCGGGCGCAAATCCTTCTTCATATCCCGAGACGATGTCCTCAATGGTGCTCATGAGCCAAACCATATCTTTATTCTTGCTGGCGGCCAGATGGCCATCAGTAGACTTGATCTTGTTTCGCATTGTCCTAGTCACGTTGCTCATGATTAGCTGAAACATAGCGACAGTGTTAGCCCGAAAAGCGTCCTTCTGATCTTCGTATTTGTCCATCAACCGATCGTACGCTTTGACTTTTCTGGCGTCTGCCTCTTCTGCAGCTGTCAATGGATCAGGCTCCTTTATCTCAGGCTCCGCGTTTTCTTCTAGAACGTAACCCACATCACCTCCATCCGCCCACCTGATGATTACTTTGTCAGTCAAGCTTCTAAAAAAATCCTCCAGGTCTTGCTCTGTTCCATCTTCCTCGGGCGCCTTCAATTGTTGTTTGAGCCCCTTTACCGTAGTCGATCTGTAGCCCATAGAGCTCATGGCGATATCTGATCTTTCTTCTTCTTCTTTTTCTTTTTCAGTTTCCCACTTTCTTCAAGTTCTGTGGGATTCTCTTTATCGTTTGCGTTGCCGTCTTTACTGTGACAAACTTCCTTCCAAACGATTCGATTCTTCCAATCGTTTCCTGCCCTTTCTTAGGCTTCTTTATCAATACTTTATCACCGATTTCCAAAGTGATGGGAAACTTCTTCTCTTGTTCCTGTTCGTTTGTTCCACTTTTGTCGCTCCTCTCCTTGTCGAGGACTATTATCAACTTCTTGACCTTTGACTCTATTTCTTTCAAGTCTTGGACAAGTTCTTCCTTGCTCTTCTTGGTCATGTACTGTTGAAATGTAGCGATGTTGTTCAAATATGAGAAAATGTATATATATTCAATTTCAAAAACTCTTATGTTAGATAATAAAAGACCCTACGATACTCTGAGACAATCAGTCTTCAGTTGTTCGGCGTAACATAGTCCTAATACTGTGAACCTTAAAGTGGTTAATAAAAAAACTTGCTTTAGTTGGGATAAGAGTTTTCGAATGACCAAAGCAAACTCATGCTTTCGGTCATCCCAAAACTCTCTACGCAGTTTTAAACTACTGTAAATCAATCGTTCATCTTTCGAACAACATCTGCCCATTACTGGTTCTCCATACTCTCACGGTTGATGTATGACGGTATCTGACTCAGGGGAGTCGTCTGTACGACTTCCAACAGCTGCACCCACTGCACTGTAACAAAAGTATTGAGTCAGAAACACGCGCGATCTTCTCGCATGTTTTTCATCTTTTTTTATTTAAATTACAGTTCGTACCGGTATTAATACCGGTAGGCATAGACTAGGTTTCAACACAATATCAATCCAATAAAATGATACAATCATCCCTGCCACTTCAAAATTTATGCGCGCGGCTTCCCATAGGGCGTCGGAACCTTTCCGGTTTCGATTTGAGTGCCCTCTCGTCTCGTCTTTTGGAGGTGGTTCGGAGTGGAAGCTTAAATCCGCCCAATCCTGTCCTGAAAAGTTTGAGAAATAAGGCCGATGATTGTTGGCATCCTGAGTTTAGGAGAATGCTACCTTAGTAAGTTCTGTTGGACGATCTGTTGGATTTTTTCTTTCACATTCTGACCTTGGTAATCAAAATCAAATTCATACCATTTCAAGCCACCTTGAGAATGCAATTCAATCGACCAGAACGCAGTACTCTGTTGATTTGGCAGAGTTAGAAGTGGCAATCACAGCTGGTGTTGACAAGGAAACACAATGGAAGACAACATTAGATCTCTTGAATCGAATAGATGAGATTGAAGCGCCATTGTATCAAATTAAAGAGGTGGGTGATGGGATGATAACGGTTGCTTTCTCAACCTTCTCACTTAAAATCATAAAATCTTAGGTCGGACAATTGTTTTCCGAGCTGGCTGCTTTGCCAGATCAACAAAAGCAATGGCAAGAAGCACATAGAAAAACCAGATCTATTCGGGGGGCGCTCCGACCGTTCACAGGGTCCAAAATCATCTACCAGACGCTAACTGAGATGGCTGGTTCATCCACGGATGCTCACTTTCCGATTTATTTGCGACTTGCTTTTGAGAGAAACGGATTATGTGCGGATGAAGGTCATCCAGATAAGAGGCAACAATTAGTAGAAATCGATGAGAAACTGAAGTCGTTGAATCGTCAATTGCAGAGCGTTGTCGAAAGAAGTGGAGCCAACAAATCAGATCGACTCAGTATTGTGAAATATATGTACAACATCATTGGCTTAACCCATTTGCAAGCTCAACATCTTGGGTATTCCACAGTAAGCTCGATGATGATGCATGAACGCAATGCTATGTCATCCTCCGTGGAAGAAGTCCTTAATCAGAATGAGTCGTTGGCAAACATTTTAAGGCCGTACGTTCCAAAAGCATCTGTGACATTGGACGAAGAAGCTGGAGCTTTCCTGCCTTCAAGCAAGCCCAAAGCACCAACCGATAGTGAAAAGGAACTTTGGATAGCAAAGCAAAGCTTCAAGAAGCTTGTGTATCTAGATGGTACCATACAAGCCATAGTCGATTTTTGTGACTCGATTCTTGGAATAAACATTGTCGAAAACAAGGATGCATCCTCGCTTGGTTGGAATCAGAATGTCCGTATCTTTGATGTCGCTAATAAAACTGATGGATCTTCGATTGGAACGATTTTTTTTGACCCATACAATGACAAATACTGGAGGTCAAGTGAAGCAAGCGAAACTACTATGTCGCGCCTGTTCTCAATTCGACCAAATCAGACACGTTTTCCGGTCGCCGTGATCGGGCTGTCGATTGAGCCAACTTGGGATGATGTACCCACACCGCTATCCTGGAAAGACTTTCAAGATGTTTTGTTCCATTTTGGCAATGCATTACAAATGCTTTTATCACAAAAGGCCAAGATAGACAACAAGACTCCATACTATTTGCAACCATCAGATGTTTCTCATTTTCTCGGAAAGGTACGTCAAATTGGAGAAGGATTCTTTCCATGCGTCATTCTTCTCATCGATCCAAAGTTCATGGTATTGTGGCTGTATAATGACGGCTTCTTGGAAAGATTGGCGCAGCTCTCGCAGGACCAGTTCACATTTCAGCCTGAACTGATGAGGGTTCTTCGGCAAGAATTCAAGAAACAAAGAGCCACAAATTTAATGGAAAATATTTTTTTGTGCACACTGGAACTGGCGATTTTCACAGATTTCGATCCTAGGGGGGACGAGACGTTGGTGTCTCTACAGGGTCGTATTGCACGAAAATATGTTCCCTACGACATGCCTGATTCAAACGACCTAGGTCCAATGATTGAAATATTTCAATGCAAAAACCTCGACCCAAAGATTTCTACAAATTGCCCAGTGCATTCAGAAATGCTTGCATGTATGGCGTATAAAAGATTCATGACCACGGACTTGCAAAATGCTGGAGCGGTGGAAAAGTTAGGACAAGGGATCCGCAATCTATTCCTTTCTCCAGAAACTTCTAGCAAGGAATATTTTGAATCTCTGTGCGATGCAACGGAGATATCAGTGAAGTCACTTCGAGATGTTCACGATTTCTGAGAGAACGTGTTTGACTATGTTCATGATATTCTATTTTTTTAACGAACAAGGTTGTGACTTTCTGCTCTCTTTATTCGTACATCTATTTCTTTCCTTTTTTTGAAAGCTTCTTTGCCATGGCTTTCAACACCTTCGATGCTTTCGTGGCTTCAGAGTCGCCCTTGATGCTCGCTGAGATCTTGTCTAATATTGCAACCATAATGTTAGATGTTGCGGTCTTCAGGTCGCCCGGATGAAGCGATTCGTTGGTGAAGCTTGCTTCAAGATCGTTCTTGTTTTCGAAAACAATATCGCCACCATTATCAGCAGCGCGTTTGATCGTGAGCTTCCCGTCGCTATCAGCGAAATCAAAAGTGAAAGCGGAAGCCAACGAAATGGGAGGGCAGAATCCAATATTCTTTGGTTCGCAAAAAGCTTTTTTCATCTTTGATTTACCATGAACCTGGAAAGCAAAAGAGGGAATCTCAATTAGATATTCATATTTCAAGATCATCCAATATGCGAGAAAAAAGGCACGACTTACCTTCGGATCATCCAACAGGAAGTACTCGTCGTTCTCTGTTATGTGCGCATCTGATTCTCTTCGATGCAAAAGCAAACTTATTTCAGCTTTGTTGCTAATTTTTGGAACAGCCAGCATCGGCAATTTTGCTTTGAAGAATGATTCCACCATGGACGTCATGATTGCCGATGCGTTGGCCCCATTTACCAACGACAAAGTCGCTGGTTCGATACCCGCGATGTCGGCAACTTGCATCAGTCGGGCAATGACAATACCTGCTCCTTCAGAATCTTTCATATCAGGACCCATGACATCATTCAAACGGAAGTGGCGCCCAATATTGATGACGCTGATCCAATAATTGGATGGATCTGCAAATATTGCTTCACTTTGACGAAGAACTTGCACCTTAGCAATAAGTTGTGGGTCAAGAGACCGAAGAGCAGCCAAGAAAACGGTATAGAAAGCGTCGATTGCCTTGATATCGCCGTCGCAGCAACTACACACTCGAGCTGACCAATCCGAAAGATACAACACGGAAGGGGCATCACCACCACTTTTCAATTGGGTCAGCACATCCATCGCTTCTTGGAGGCTTGGAGCGGCATTTGGCAGGGGAGCAAAGACAAGGTGGGAATCGGCTGCCACTTTTTTCAACTCAATTAGATTCAACCGCCGCGGTTTGCTGTCTTTTGGAAGTTTCTCTTTCTTATATTGCTGCACGAGAGACAAAAGGTTCTTTGCATTTTCATCTTGGGTAAAGTGTGTTCGGACTGGTTCCAGCAACTCGTTCAACGCAGCGATCAATGCTTCTTTCAGCTCGGCTTCGGAAATCTCACCAGACAAGAATTTGGTGCGAACATCAGGGAAATTGGTGTATGTATTTTCGCCAGCCTTGAAAGATGCACCAGGGGGACTGAAGATGATATGTTGAATGTAGTCGAGACACGGATTCTTGATTTTGTCCTCGACCAAATGCATCGATTCCTTTCCAGCATCTTGCACTTCTTCCTTCGGCTTTTCGCCGTCCGCTTCTTCTTCTGTTGGGCAATAGGCATTCATGATCTTGCGTTCGACATCTTCGGCACTGTCCTCCATGAAAACAGCGGAATCTGGATCGGACTTGGACATCTTTTCTTGACCTGCTTTGAGGCCAAACAACATATGGTGGCTTAGAATGATTGGTTTGTTCTTAATTTTCGCTGCATCACAGTATTCACGGGCAAGCATGTTGACTTTTCTTTGGTCGACTCCCAATTGACAGATGTTCGCTTTTAGAAAAAAGACGTCGGTGCATTGCATAAGTGGGTAGAGGATTTGTGCCGCGGTCAGCGAGCCCTCCAACCGGCCCATGATTTGACAGCATTTCTTCACTCGGGTGATATTGAACCTTCTAGCAACATCTAGCATTATCGGCCAGTACTTGTCGGCATTGTTGGTGATTTCTTCTGATGCCCACTTAAATACCACATTTTCCAAGTTCATTCCAGCTGCTTTCCACACCTCGATTAAGTAGAGCCCTACGGTCTTGATTTTTTCAAGATCTCCCCCCATCTTGTCGTTCATCAGTGCAAACCAATCTGCAACCCAGAAGATGAAAGTTGCGTTGGTACCCTCCGCGGTGCATTTGTTGACATTCATTGCCTTAAAGACTCCCTGTGCAATATGCATACGACCACTCGGTTCAAAACCGTCATAGAGATTGAAACCGGCTTGGTCGGAACCTCTGCCTTTTGCAGTCATCAAAGCTTTCAGCTCAGATGCAGCTATGCACTCTTCTCCAACAGTAAGGATTCTCTCATAGTCACTTTGAAGCTCCGCAGTCCAATCTCGGGGAGGCTTTGCCGGCTCTTTCTGAGACCCTTTGGCCATTTTCACAGTACCAGACCGACAAGGACGTTGTACAAATGACAAAAATTCTGATGATAGGGATTCATTCATTCTTCATCACACAGACTGACTGTTAAACTCATAACCTGATAATGAGAAACACTATACTAGTACTTGACATTTCCTGGAACGCACCACAACGTGCAACGCACGCAATTTAAATGTCCGTTAATTGTTAAAAATGCTTTTTTATTAAAAAAAAAGTTAAGTGTCCGTTTCAATTTTAGCGCGGGCGCACTGTGGAAATCGGGCATGCCCCGTGCGTCAATTTGACGCAAAAACGGGCACGCCCCGCGTCAAATTAACACAAATTCGCGTCAAATTAACGCAAATCTGCGTCAAATTAAAGCAATTTCGCGTCAAATTGACGTTGGCGCGCTACGCACGAAACTGCGTCAAATTGACGCAAGTTGCGTCAATCCCGCGTCAAACTCAAGAAATTGCGTCAATCCCGCGTCAAACAGATGCAGTTGCGTCAATCCCGCGTCAAACTCAAGGGAGGCCAGAAACACAATGTTATAAGAGCACAGTACAGGCTCTGACGTCAGCTACTTCATTATGCTATGGGCTACAGTTCTGGATTCGTTTCTCAGAAGTACTTGGCTTCATATCCCAAAATTTCACAGTTCCAAGCTCGGCTAAACCAATTTGGATTGATACCAGCAGGAGGACAGCACCTGTCGCAAGCGTATGCTTATCATAGTTATGGATCCAAATACCTTGCAATGATTGGAACTTTTTCATCTTGCAAAAAACACATACTAGCTCGTTCTTTGGTGTTCAACGAGAATTCTGGATGCAATAAGTTCCTAAACAATTGAGACAAGGAGAGCAGAAAGATCCTCCTGAAAGGAATGGGAGACATTGCCAGATCCCTGGCCAAGTATGCCTATGAAAGAAAGATCAGTCCCAATATTGCCAAATTTGTTCTCAAATATGTTCTCTACAAGATTTTTGAGCAGTACTATATCTGGGGGATTCCTTTGATGAGCAAGACAGTGATATCTGTTGGTTACTAATTTCATCAAGGGCTTCAAACTCATTGATAAGGTCGTTGTGTCTTGCTTGGACAATAGCATCATCGCCATTATGTGCCCAAGCTTTGTCGATTTCCATCAGTTCCATTGTTCAAGAAATGGGCAACTCTCATTGGAATGAGAGTGGGAACTCAAACACTCATTCATTCACATACTCCAATCTTTTTGAAACTGATACCAGTAAGCGGGTTTAGTCCCGCGTCAAAGACACGCAAGCCCGCGTTAAATTGACGCAACCCGCGTAAGTTGACGCGGAATTGGCGTTAAACTTACGCAACTCTAACACAACTGCGCGTCAAACTAACGCAACTCGCATCATTCCCGCGTCAAAAGAAACATCCCGCGTCAAAGTCGCAGAGCATTTTAACGGACACATAAAAATTACTTAGCTTAAAAAACAAATTCTCAAACCAATCCAAACGGACAGATTTTGGGCGTGCGTTTGGGTGCGTCCCTGTAGAATGTCATCAGCAACACAGGGAGGTTCTGCTGAAACCCGCCCGTACGTCGTACGTCAGAATTCCATGACTCATCAGTTAACCGTTTTCTGATCAGAGGCTGATTCGAGGCTGATTTTTTAAAAGACGTAGGATATATACTTCTGACAACGATTTCCACTTACGGAGGCTTATTGTATCCTTTCTATGATATAAAAGAGTTTCTGCTATGTGTTCAGTTCTTTGGTGGCCATATTTGGTAAAGGGCATTTAGAGTTTACAATTGTGGTCGGTGGAGTCCATTTTACGTAGATTTTGTACCGTATCTTTCGAGCACGCCGCTATAGAATCTTTCGAATTCAGCCAACTGCTGAAAAAATTCAGCCCACTGCTGAAAAAATTCAGCAGTTGTCAGCAGTTGGCTGAATTCCCTGCTGGGATATGCCGCAATTTGTTGTGAATCTGAGCATGCATGCGCGACAGACCAATTTTCTCACTCTTTCTGCAGGGGTACCAAACCAAAAATCTCCTTTTTTCATGGATTGAATCGTTGTTTAACGCTTCACGTCCTGGTGGTGTTTTGATATTCGGACTTATATTAAAAAATATCTTCTCTTAAATCATAAATTTGCTGTAAATTTGCTGTAGATTTGCTGTAGTCATTACAGATGTTCCGAAATTGCTGTAAATGATGACCACAACAAATTTAAAGCAAAGAAGGGCTTGCGTGCGCGCATTCCAGGCCAGTATGTTGCTACACAAGTTCAAGCGGCCAGGGTAAACGGTTATACAGGAAAGTACGCTTGCGACAATTTTGCTGTAAATTTGCTGTAAATTTGCTGTAGTCATTTATAGATATTCCGAAATTGCTGTAAATGATGACCCCAAAGATTTTGATTTTACTTCTTTCGCTTAAATACATTATGTTGTTCTATAAGTAAAAGCTAATCGTAGAAAGACTTTGCTGTGAATTTGCTGTAAATTTGCTGTGAATTTGCTGTAAATTTGCTGTAGTCATTTACAGATGTTCCGAAATTGCTGTAAATGATGACTACAACAAAGAAAGGACTTCTTGTTGCTGTTAAGAAAACGTTATTCTAAATTTGAGGCAAGAGAAAGTGTGGCGTAACGTTAAACATTGTCCGAAATAGATAGCTACAGCATACTAGTCTATAGCCTAACAATAGGATATCTATTTTATTCACTCTGGTGGTACAGTTTTTGCTTCAAATATAGGATGTCCATGGTCCATCGCATACTGGACAAGAACAGCCACCGCTTCAAAAGCATAGACATGATTTTCGGGGTCGTGATGGTGCAGTATGTGTTGAAGAGGAGTCCAGTCGACCATTCAAACTCTCGTGCCTTGACAGTTAAATCGCGCGCATGTACTGCTGGCCACTCCGACGATTTTGTTGTGGTCATCATTTACAGCAATTTCGGAAGATCAAATTGCTGTAAATGATGACCACAACAAAATAATACAAACTCGAAAAGTCAAACCGATATATTTCACCTACTTAACAAGTTTTGTGAATGTTAAACATTTGAAGTCGTAAAAGGCACTAAACGATTTTTCCTAAGTAAAGCCTGAAATTGGAGTTTCGTGCAGAAGAGGGTGAAAATGACCACATGGACTAGTAAAAAATGAGAAAAATCTGGTTTTACAACAAATTGCGGGGTATCCCTGAACTGCTGAATTTTTTCAGCAGTTGGTCTGATTTCAAAGATTCCGTTTCATCAGATTCCTTTACATGGAATAAGGTGAAAAGACAACGTAGGTCCTGCCTAGAAGACAATATCTATTCGACAACTATAAATCATATATTAATTTCAGTCCCTTTAAAGGAATCGAGTGCAATGTATGAGTTCAAGCAATCAGATTTTACGCTGCTTGTCTCAGGTGGTGTTGAAGGTTTGGGATTGGCGATCCACACACAGAAGGAAAAGGGAATCTTGCATTTTTTTCGAACTGCTGAAAAAATTCAGCCAACTGCTGAAAAAATTCAGCAGTTGTCAGCAGTTGGCTGAATTCCCTGCTGAACTGCTGAATTTTTTCAGCAGTTGGCCTGAATTCCAAGATTCTGTTGTTGCAGATTCTATTGTGTAACTGGGTGCGCACGCATGTCACTTTTGTAACGGTGAAATTGTGGAGACAAAAGGTACATTTTTAGCTCTGGAACATCTGGAACACCTGGCAGAACGAGGATTTTTGAGTTCTTTGTGGATCGTTTATCCATATATATAAATACTTCCATCTCTTGCATCAGCTCGAAGGGCAGACGAACGACGCCAACCAAAAGATATCAGGACTACACAGAGATTCCAAAATTGTACATGTGCGCCCGGCAAGTCGGTACCGCTCTACTAAAGCCAAGCTGGAAGTGTTGGGAATTCACGTGCGCGTGTAAGAACTAATGAAGTACTGTTGGGACTAACAAAGTACTTGTGGAAAATCCAGGTTTATATGGATTAAAAGTGGTCTTCAGGCGTGACAAATAGATAGGATA
>CAKOGP040002041.1:0-10673 GCA_933822405.4 Cylindrotheca closterium
CATAATCAACAAGACCATCAAATGGGAGCTTGGCAGGCCATGTTTGAGCTTCAGCAACTCTGAGTTGCAGTCCTTCTTCTACTTCCTCTTGGGTGAGATTTGACGCATTTTCCGAAGGCATTGGAAGGTATGGGGGAGAAAATGGCAGGAGTTTTGTGTTGGTCTTCTAGGAAAATTGTTTTTGGTACTTTGATGATTTCGGCCAAGTCAACAGTCATTCTGCCGTTGGAGCCATCCAATATTGCATAGAGCTATCAAGGCAGGCATGCGGCCGGCTGGCAACATTTGGGAGAGTCTTATCTTCTGGATTTCGTCATATCGCAACATTTTTCCCATTGAGATTGATAGTCCAATACACCAAACGGGGGTACCTGGTAGGATAGTTGATCGCAAAACAGTGCAAAAAGTACGTGCTTTGTCCGGGTGTGTTACAATGTTTTCACCCTCCCAGGGTACCACCTGATACTAAGAGACCCGCCAGAAGAAATTTACACAAACTTGGTTAGCCATGTTCAATTTAGGCTGCATATGGCGCGAAAACCTTTTCATCTTGGAACATTTATTCCCAGGGATACCCCACGTAGTACTAATGGATCAACATCAAACTTAGTACTTTTGGTGGTCTCCTGACATATGAAACTACAAGTGGCCCACCCTCCAATCCTACTAGATTACAACCATGATCAGACCTACTTTTGGGTCTATTTTCCTACTACTGGTAGATTACAATAATGATCAGACGTACTTTCGGATCTACTTTTGGTCCAACATCCGTTCCTACATCCTAGCTTACTAGATATGAATCATTCGTTCTTACTAGCCGATGGATACTTCCTCCCACATATGAAAGTAATTTGGGTCCTACATTTGAAATTTCCATTGGCCCAACATGAAACCTTGCTAGATTACCATGATCTGGACCTGCTTTACTCGGGATCAGCACCTGCTGCTGGTCCAAGAACTTTCCGGTCTTTAAAATATGGTGACCCTGAGTAAAAGCTATTTGATCACCCATATTTACTAGCGGATTAACATAAAATTTACTTCAGGTCCTGCGTGTGAAACTACCAGTTGCTCAAATCAAAGGAACGAGCAGTTGGGAGGTACACCCATGAAAGGGCCTGGTAGAATCCCCCACTCCTTGTTAAATATGTAATACAGTATTCATTATTCGAAAAATAGGTTTCGTACTGGCTGGTGAAATTTTAAGCAGGGAATTTGATACATATTCAAGTTTCGTATCCTGTGTCAATCTTCATACGCCCTTGGGATAGTCGGCTGATGACACCTTGAAAAAACTCCACCGCCCAGATGTTTGCAACCTTTCAGTACCCACGTCTCTGACCGTCGAGAGCCTCCCAATCCAATTGTTTGTCACGTTGGGATTGGTTTAACCTTAAAGTGTAGATTTATGAGCGTGAAAATAAGGCATCGCAGATCTTGAACCAAGTAATGGAAAACCTTCATTCCTGCTGGATCTGGGCTCTTTTGTATGTCGACAAGGCTCAATATTTCACCGCATGTAAATGCAATGTGCTCATTTCCAATTTTTATCTCTAGTTCTTGCCTTGCATCAGGTGGCTCTTCCCAGTCCCTGTCGTCGACCGTTGTTATCTCTGATGTCAGAATAATACGCTTAATTTCTTCGACAACTCCAGGGTTAACGCACACCTCTTTCCGAATCATGGAGTCATGTCTGTAGTTTGAATTGTTTGCGTACCGGAGCTTTCCACTTGGAGTCAACTCGAATTCCTGGATAACTCGTCAAGTGTCAATCCTTGATTGAGTAGGCTCAACAGATGCACCAGCCCGTATTACTTACCATGAACTCGTGACCGTAATCACCCTTGTGGCCTACATAGTATCGCAAGTAGAACTCATCGTTGTACGCACGGCGTCCGAGATCCTCCAGACGTTGATCTATTTCGTGTGAAGCTTGGCGTCCCTCTGTACTTGCCATGGTTACTTCACCATTCATTCGTTCTTTAAGCACTCTACTGTATTTGTGTTTCGCAGTTTCGATGTTTTCCAAACTCGTCATCTGTGCTGCTGTTGTTCGACTAGTACGACTAACACAATCGTTTGAAGGATTTGCAGATAAAATTCAAAATACTGGTCCTACCTGGTCTCCTACTTATTGCTTTGCTCTCTCCCGTCTTTGCCAGTTTCTTGTCTTCTCGCTATTCATTCCTTGATTTACGGTGGCGTGTTAAGGGAGATGGGAGGAAAATCCGACTTGAACACAGTTCCTAATTCAGCCATTGCTTCGCTGCTTGACCAAGGTGTCAGTCTAGGATTCTTCCATACACCGCCTTCTTCGAACGATCTGAATGCCGAGCGAGACGATGTGGAAATGTACAAACAATTTCAGAAAGATGGTCCCTTGAAACATTCACTCGATATCAACTGTCAGCTCATTGAAGGCTGCCCCGGCAACTACTATAGTCAAGAGGGGATGGTAAATGTAATCATCAATGAACTCAATCGTGTAGGAGGGCGTGCATCAAAATTCCATCTCTGCCAAACACTGCATGTCAAACCAGTGTTTTTGGAAGCAAACTCGACCATCTTGAAACTGCTGCCGCTCTCGATTCAAGTACTGGGCACAGATCTCATTTCTGATATCTTTTGGACGAATCTTCGCGAAGCTGTTTTGCGGGAGGTAAGAGAGAATGGGGTACTGGATGTGGTGAAATTAGCAAACCAAAAAGGAATGCAGATGGAGGCAATATTGGAGAAGATTGTTTCAAATATTAGTATAGAAGGCGTCACGTGGATGGAAAGTTCTCAAGAGCTGGCGTCAGAAAAACATATTGAAAACATTCGTTCTTCTATGATTCAACATTTTCAGTCACTGGAGGAGCCCGTCGTTGTCGCAAAAGTATGTACTGAACGTTCCTGGGACGTGAAACTTGCTCTTGATTGCCTCGTCCATCACACGAAGAACGAAGAGATTAAAGGAGAAATTCACATGGATACGGAATCCATGAACCTCGCCACCGCCACATTTACCCCCTCCTCCTATACCAACAAACAGCAGGATGAAGTCGCGAACTTTCTTGAAGCGAATGGCTTCATTAGCAAAGCGAGGGCTTTGCGTCACGGGTTATCGCTCCTCAAAATTGAGCAGCTTGCAAAGGAACGTCACCAAGACGTCATCATACTAGAGGATTTCCTGATTGCTGAACATACTGTTCTTCAAAAGCTCCAGGCCTCTATTGAGTTGTGTATAGAGAATGGCATTTCGGATCTACAAGAGTACATCCCTGCCGAACTAATTCGCCAAGACATCATCTTCGAGCTTTTGAAGCGTGTAACACAATCCTCAAATCAATGCATCCCAGTGATATGTAAAGGTAAAGCAGTACTTGTGGCGCAGCATTTTCAGAACGAGATACGAAATACTGTCCTAGTGCCTCTTGTGCAGAGTTTTGCCAAAGCAAAAGCTGAGGAGATCATTGATGAAAACCGGAAACGAGAGACAGACGACGACGAAGACGAAATCACAAACCATGGTGGAAAGAAAAACAAATCCAGGTCGCGAAAACAAAAAGAAAAACATAGCAATAAACATATTGACGGCGTTGGAGTGGTTCCATTGCAAAATGTTGCTCAACGAATGATCGATTTATACACAACACTTACAGTAGTTGATGCAGATGTGGAGGACATTGCGTCTCTTGGTGATAGGTTTGAATGGGAGGATGAAAATGATAGCGGCTTTCTCTTGATCGAATTCTGCAAGTGCATTCTTTACACGGATGCTTTTCAATCACAGTGTCAGTCTGCTGTTCTGGCGGAGTTGAAGCGACTGGAATCAGCCAAAATTTCAAAGTCTTGTCTCAGCCGCAAGGAAGCGGCTACAAAAATTCGCAATGTAGACTCTGCATTTGAAGATTGTTTCACGGATCTTTGCTATCTGATACAGGCATCCTCAAAGTTCCATTTGTTCGCTAGTGGATACAAGGACGTGTTCGACGTAGCCACTGTGAAAGGACTGCAAAATGAGTTGCTCTTGGGGTACTGCGCCGATCTAACCAGCCGAATAACTCAATACTGCCTATACAAAAACGAAGAAGAGCCTCTTTTCACATTCAAATCGGAAGTCGAGGAGGAAAAGGCCAAAGAGGAATCTTTGATTCCGAGTTTGCCACCTTTCTGCATGGAGCTGGATTTTACCGCAACTCAACCCATTCGAAGTTATCTCTCGTGTCCGCCACCAAGAGAGCCGCTTCCTGTACTGCGCGAATGCCTAGATAGCAACAAGGGGGTGACTCTTGCCAGGCAGTGGATATTGTGCGGGGGTGAGTCCTATCGTGGAGGCGTTCGAATTTCGGAAGAAGGTTCATCGATTGTTCGAGAAGGAACTGTTGATGGTTTCCTGAACCACGTGCAGGAGAATTGCCTAACACTTTGTGGACTCCCGTTTAAAAAATTGGACAAGAAAGCGGAAAAGCAACTTCTGTTTCGTCGCAAGGTGGCGCTAATGACGATGCTCGAAGAGACCACGGATCCTGCCAAAGTTTTAAATTTGACGATAATGCTATTATTCCAACAAGTAAAGCACATGGTTGTCTACGGCAAATACTTGCGAGGTTCCATCTTGAATGCTTTGGTGAAAGAGAGAAAAATATCAGAATCAGTCGGCGATGTTCTACAGGGTCTGAACGACAGAATTGAAAAAGGGTTGTCTATCAGTGAAGGGTACTTGAATGCCGCGAAAGGATGCGCCCTTTGCAAAGACATTGGAAAGCATGAAATTGACTTTGCAATAGAGTGACAAGAGACGAGTAATGGCTTCACTTTGAAAATCACGATCCCGGCTGGTCTATTTCAGTGAAATGAATGGACGCCTCATTTATCGCATTTCATCTTCACGGCTATGAAATGAAGAGTTTTGCCATGGTCTTAAAATCTCAGAGTCTATTTTATATTAATGAGTTTTACTGAAATTATTCCCTAAGGTACTACGCGATCTGTACCTGACCAGATGTGCAGATTCACTTCTCGACGAGAAACTACTTTGTTTCAGCAATGGCCGTGCTCTGGTCCTTTCCCAGTTGCATCAGGGAATCGTCCACTTGTTGCACAATCTCGGACGTGGAGTAGGCAGCACCATCGCCTCCCTCCTTTTCAATTTCACCCTTGATCCAGAAGTAGGTCTTGCGAAGGCCATCTGCGATCTTGATTTCAGGTTTCCAGCCCAATTTCTCCATGATGAGCTTATTGTTACTGTTGCGACCACGAACCCCCATGGGTCCTTCGATGTGCTTGATAGGGAGCTTCTTGTTCTCAAAACTGAGAGCAATGTTTGCAAACTGAATCATGTCGACCATTTCAGTGGATCCCAAGTTGATGGGAACATCACAGTCGGAGAACATTAGTCGCAAGACACCTTCAACACAATCATCAATGAAAGTGAAACTACGGGTTTGCTTTCCGTCCCCCCACATTTCGAAGTGGTCAGTGGAAGTAATGGCCTTACGGCAGAAGGCTGCTGGTGCCTTTTCACGTCCACCCTTCCAAGTTCCGCGAGGACCATAGATGTTGTGGAATCGGGCAATTCTGATCTTCATGGGGAAGTCACGACCGTAGGCTAAGGCCATTTCTTCGGCGTAGAGCTTTTCCAATCCATACATGTCTTGAGGTCTGGCAGGCCATGCATCAGATTCAATCAAACCTGGGTTTTCGGGATCTTCTTGCTTTGCTTCGTTGTAGACGCAAGCAGAGGACGAGTAGAAGAAGTCCTTGACCTTGTTACGGCGAGCAGCCTCGAGCATGTTCATACTGATGGCGGTGTTGTTGAAAGCCAGGACAGATTCGTTGGAAACAATGAACCCCATTCCACCCATATCGGCAGCCAAGTTGTAGACTTGGGTACATCCTTCGCAGGCCTTGCAGGCAACTTCCAACTTACGAAGATCGTCGAGGATGAATTCATCACAGAACTCGCTCTTCTCCATGAATTCGTTCTCCTTCCAATCGACGACGACTACATACCAACCGTTCGCTTTCAATCGCTTGGCAATGTGACTTCCAATGAATCCGGAGCCTCCACCGATGCATACTTTTTTACCCTCTCCCTTTGGTAGAATGAATTCAGACATTTCGCTTATCTTGTTATCGTAGTGATTTGTATCTAATCAAACTTGTGATGGCTGATTTGTAACTTCGCTTGACGAATGGTTTTGAATTCAGTCACAATGAAAATGACCGAAAGAAGAGAGAAGTTCAGTCCCAGAGCTGAGGGAAGAAGATAGGTACATTTTTAGTGGTTTCTAAATACCACAAGAGCTAAAAAAATCCAAGTCAACAAAACTACAGTACTGTGGTGACCGTCTGTACTGTATGAAATTGAAAATGGCCAGTGCTTTGTTCTACCGCCGGTACTGGAACAGCAAGTCAATGCAAGCACCTCAATGTCGAAGGATTGCTGATTGCTGACAAGTAGCACCGTGCAATTCCAACATGAGTCGTCGAGATGGTCCTATTGACGAAAAATGGCTCGACAGACCACGGGCCAAACGCAGCTCTGATAGACCATCTTCAAATGTCGATGATTCTTCGAAGAAGCATTGCCATAAAAAAGCTGGCGAAACTTTGAGCGAGAGTGAAAATAGTCGTTGGACCGAAAAGCTGACCAAAAAGGGAGATTCCCCAGAGGTGTCAAAAAGCCAAAGGGATATTCATCAGACAAATCTCTTTAGCTTTTTCTCCTCTTCGTCTTCCACAAAGAAACAATCGATGCAGCATGAAAACGACAAGATTTCCCCCCAACATGAAGGAAAGGCTAAAACTGCAACAAAAAAAGCCACACCAGCTCAGGAGAAAAACGCATTCTCGCAACCAATTTCAGCTAAGCCCGCTGAGCCACAGCTAGATCAACCAGGAGCAATTTCCGATGCTATTCCAAAACCAATGATACCCTCCACAGTTTCTCCGCCTCAAAATGTGATATGGAATTCTCCCATGGATAGTGTGATCATTCGCAAAGTGCGGGGAGAGAAACCAAGAAAGAAAGTAGCAGCAATGGATTTGGATGGCACATTGACCGTATGGAGAATCAGTGGATGGCCATCAAGATTGGAGCACTATGAATTATGGAGCTCTACCATTCCGTCACAACTTCGATCGCTCCACGATGACGGACACAAGTTGGTCATTTTCAGCAACCAAGGGGCGATCCGCAAATCGCACGATGGAAAAAAAGCTACATTGGTGAAGAATGTCATCAATTGGATCGCTGGACTGGTCGACCGACCAATTCATGCGGTGATGTCGACCAAAAGCTTAAAGAACGACCCAACAAATTCTTATCACAAGCCAAGCGAGAAAATGTGGGATGTTGCCATTCGATTTCTGAACAATCGAGAGCCATTCGATGTCACCAAAAGCTTCTTTGTCGGCGATTCTGCCGATGTCAACGACGAGCAAGGTGGTGTGGATTTACGCTTCGCTGCTGCCATTAGCATGACACATGGTGGCGGCTCGCAGCTCCAATTTTGTGAACCATCACAATTTTTTGGGCCAAGCGACGCTAGTCGTCGGGCTTCGGCAAATGCTATAGGAAAATCTATTCCACCTCCGCCCAATGAAGCACTGAAAGCGAGAGCTGCTTTTCTCGGTGGATATTATCCACGAGTTCCCATCATGTTGCTATTGTGCGGAGTCCAGGGTAGTGGAAAATCCACTTTTTGCAAACAACTACTCCGTGTCAATGCCGAAAGCTGGATTCATTTGAGTCAGGATACGATCAACAAAGGGAAACCAGGGAAGCGAGAACAAGTTGAAGCGCGAGCAAGGGCCGCAATTCAAAATGGAAAATGTGTTCTCGTTGATCGCATGCATCTAGATCCAATGCAAAGGAAATTCTTTATTGATGTGGCAAAATCTGAGAATGCCCCGGTCCATGTTGCAGTGTTCAAGCCACCAAGAAATGTCATTCTGGAACGTGTTCGGAACCGAACGAATCATCCTGGAAAGGTGATGGGTGAAAGCGGGGTTCGACAGGCGTCAAGAGCTCTGGACAAATTAGAGATGCCATCATACTCTGAAGAAATCGAATTGATCACCTGCGTTTCCACAGCACAAAGGGTCGGGTGGCTTGCATCTCTGTACGGCAACATGATGGGGGGAGCGAGTGGGTTCTACTTTCCTCACTGTGAAATTCCTGCTTCGGACAACTTCAAGATGCCAACTATTTCGCTCGGAACGATGGGCATGGGCAAGCGAAAAGCCAAGGAAATAGTGCTTTCAATGATTGATTCTGGTTTTGGCTGTATTGATACAGCCCCAACCTACAGGAATGAAGAAGAAATCGGAAAAGCGTTGTCTTTTTCTAAAAGCGATACACTTTGTATCGTGAAAATTCCGAAAGCTGCCACGACCACAGAAAAAGTTCGTCTGTCCCTAGATTCAACACTGGGGAAGTTGCAACTGAAGCAAGCGGATCTCCTTCTCCTACACTGGCCATGCGACGTCATGGCGGCTGGAACCCTGTCAGCTGTATGGAAAGAAATGGAGAGTTACTTGAACGACGGTCTTTGCAAAGCACTTGGCGTCTGCAATTTCAATGTTGGCGCCCTTGCATCTCTCCTTTCCGTTTGCACAGTTCGACCTGTCGTGAACCAAGTTGAGCGCCATCCGCTCTTGGCTCAATGGGATCTACTTGATTTTTGTACACAGAACGACATTTTTCTGCAGGCACATTCGCCATTGGGGCAGGGCAGTGATGAGCTATTGAATCAGCCCCTACTCAAGTGTATTGCTAGCGAGACCTCGATGTCAACAGCACAGATAGTGATTCGTTGGAATCTACAGCACGGGGCACTGGTGACTCCAAAATGCTGTACGCCAGATCACGCAAATGAAATCTTGTCCACTTTTGCGCTGTCATCAGATCAGATGAAAACCATTGATTCGCTGGACAGAGGGCGACGATTTGTCAGCCCACCGTTCATGTATGGCACGGCAGTTTATTGTTGGGGTAAACAAATCCGGACATAGTGACAAAGTGCGTGTCTGAAGTTGGAAATAGAAGAAGTAACTAGCTCTGAACGCAGATGGGAATTTGTGAATTCTAATCTGACTGCTGCTCTTGGAAAGGAGCTCAATCTCTTCCATCATTGCTTCAAAAGATTGTGAGATTGATTTTTCCCCCCGTAATCATCGTCTTGAAAAATGTTGAAATGCTGCAAAGAACAATGCCTAGAAGATACGAGACAACGACAATGAAAGCGATTGTCGTTGTCGTTAGACGGGTCAGCCATCCCACGGTTGATAGACCATCAGAATCACCATCACTTGTTTTGGGAATGTCAGAGCTGACAGCTTCTTCTAGCTTTACATAAACTGGTCGATGTATGAGAGGTGATAAAACCAACACACCGTGATACGCCTGAAAAATGATAAATGCTGTGTAGTAATAAGCTGACAAAATAAAGTACTATCTCCTTCAACTGAAATAAAGAGTTTAGCAGAAAAGTCATCCATGGATGGTGTTTTGCTCGCAGGAACCCAGAAGATCTGTGGATTCTACCAAAAAACGGTAATTATAATAACTGAGACATTAATTGTTAATATGCTACTCTCTGGGCATTCCATTGCCGGTTCATGTCGGCTGTAAAGGTCAGGTACTGCTGAGCGATGAGTCCGCAACAAGTTTGAACCATGTGAGGCATCTGTAAAACAGAAGTTGCTCAAGTCGTATGGAGGTCAGGGACGACTTCTCCCGCAGCTGGGCGGGGTGAATTCGGGGCACTTGAGGTCCAGCGAAAGGGTTAGTCAGAGTCCGGGAGGATGGAGGGAGAAGAGCGTCTGAAGACTTTGGTGTTGAGCTTTCAAAGACCGACGGTAATCCCTGCGCTCCTGTTGAAGCAACGCAAGCCAAGATTCCTTGTCCATCAGAGATTTACGGAGGACTTGTCGACGACAAGTGAGCATAGGCTTTATTTCCGGTGGTAAATCATCCGGACCCATATCAAACTGGGAGTGAATACCTTTGATAGCAGTTCGGTGACGTGCAAGGAGCTGGACATTATTGTCCGAGTGTTGAACAGAGTTCCGCTGCTCCCACATATAGAAGGCGAGTGCAATTAGTTCCTGGGAGAGCTGAGAAGCCCAAAGAGAGACGGATCGACAACCTCGAATCTCGTCAAGGTAGTGTTGTTGGAGGGGGAGCCAAAGCAAAGCGATCCTGCCTTCCAAGAGGCCTTGGTAACCGATAACCTGTTGTGCCAAGAAGGCTGGCTGAACCGCCGGAGAGATAGCCTGGATAGAAGGGAGAATGTGGTCGCGAACACCCCCGAGTAATATCAGCATCAACGTTTTGATGGAGGGATCCGTCAGGAGCATATCCATCCATGTGGATAGAGCGGAGACCCGGCGGTCCCATTCCTGTGTGACGGAGACAGCGTGGCATCGAGGGACGTGTAAATGGTCCTTGAAGGAACCACAGCGTGGACAAGCCGCCGCCTTCTCTAAACCCCAGAGTACCTTGAATTTACCGGTGCCACACATCCCCACCCAGGGTTTGGTGATCCAACGTGTTGGATTTCGGTTCTGGCGGACACCAGACAAGCGACAGGCTTGTCGTCGTCCAAACCGATTGACAACTTTGTGGCCCATAAAGCCATCATTGCCAACCAGCCGTGCCAATATGCGACCCATCAAGT
>CAKOGP040002042.1:0-10632 GCA_933822405.4 Cylindrotheca closterium
TCATTGTCAACAAGTACACGTACCCAGTACGACGGAGGAAAAACACCATGCAACAATCATCATAAGATAAAAGATGGTAGATTTACACGCTCTCAAAGGCGAGATGATCCAGATTTTTGCTGGAAAAATATGCTGGCCATGAAGCATGGATGGATAATTGGCAGACATGGCATTTCAACGAATGAACAGATACAGCGAAAGGGACTCGTGCAATCAACCATCTGGAAGAGCTCTTTTCAAGGTTTTGACCCCAATGCAAGACCGTATGGATAAGCGGATCAAAGAGGGTTGCTATGGGTGATCGGGAAATCTTTGCAGAAGATGGAGGGCTACG
The DNA here is from genome assembly GCA_933822405.4 of Cylindrotheca closterium. Lineage (NCBI taxonomy): Eukaryota > Bacillariophyta > Bacillariophyceae > Bacillariales > Bacillariaceae > Cylindrotheca > Cylindrotheca closterium. Next base: position 335 of record CAKOGP040002042.1, read on the forward strand.
GGAAAAGGTTCCAAAAGGAAAAGTTGTTGTCTGCGACAGAGTCTACACTGACAAAAAGACGTCAGGCAACAACGCAAAGCTTGCCCTCCCCAGCCTTGCTGATCCTGGACCCTTATTCGAATTCAAATCCAAGTTGTGAGCAAGTCAGGAGAGTTTGAATTGAAGATCGAATCCTTGATGCGACTTATCATCATGATCCGAAGAACCATGTGCTTGTGCTAGAGGCAGTTGCTGTGCTTGTTCAGATGCTGTGGATCATGGACATCCAATTTCCCCCGCAAATACTGGTGATCATTACCCAGATTCGGATGTTTAATTAAATTGGGATATATGAAATAAATTAGACTTGAACTATTTTAAAATATTTGATATTGCAGGCCTCACTTGAAAAGGCAACACAGTGGCTCATTTCGATTGATTTGTTTCACGTCATGCTTGCGCGCGAGCCGAGAATTCTCTCTACTTTTTTAGTTCTGTAGTAAATTTTGTCGTAAATTTTGTCGTAAATTTTTTTGTAAATTTTGTTGTAGTTGCTCAGTTGATGGTAAAGAATTTACGACAAAAAATTACGACAAAAACTACGACAAAAACTACGACAAACTACGACAAACTACGACAAAAATTACGACAAACTACGACAAAAATTACGACAAAGTTTTGTCGTTGATCAATCACCAAATGTTTTCGGAGAAATAAACTATAAATATTAGTTTTGGGCCCTGAAATAGTTAGGATCCCCTTTTTAAATGATGAACATACATTGTTGAGCTAGAATTTGATAACCCCGTGCTGCAGGGGTGCAAACCGAAATGGGTTTCACACCGGTATCCCAGGTGTATTTCATTTATTATTTGTCGTTTGTTTGTCGTATTGCGTTGTACTGGTAGTGTGAAATCGACTAATATGATCAGAACAGTCGTGTCGGTGGATATGAGCAGCGGGCACAAAGCATTCTCGCCATGGACTTCGGTGCTAACATCGACGAGTTCGCGGACCTATTTGGAGAAACGAATGAAAGTTATTCCCTTCCAATGTTGCCTTTATCCTCGACGGTGGGGGCTGCAGAAGCGCATTCCCATTCTGAAGAACATTTGGGCACAATGTTTCGCCCTCCAAGTCAAGCTGAAGTTGATTCCCTCGTTGCTAGAGATATGAATGCCCTTTCGAGCAAGGACAGGGAGCAGATACTCCACGACATCCATGGTATCGCAGATTTTCCTGATGAAGACCCACAAATGCTGCAGGCTAAACTTGATGAACTAGATGCTGCAATAAAGGCAATTCCTCAGAAAGCTGCTTACGATCGAGCCCTGGCTGCGTCCGAATCATATGTCAATGATAGATCGTTCCGCCTAAAGTTTCTTAGAGCCGATAGACTGGATCCACAACGAGCCGGAAGACGAATGGTGAACTTCTTTGACTACAAAAAGGAACTCTTTGGTCCGGAAAAACTTGTTAAGAGCATTGTAATGGACGATCTCAATTACGATGACATGGCTGTGATTCAAAATGGCCACATGCAGTTTCTTCCTGAACGAGACATGGCTGGAAGGATTATCTTTTGTAATATCCAATCACTGCAACGGTGTGCAAGTGACACGAACTTGGTATGTTGTGGGACTGCGTTTGTAATGTTGTTTTTGGAACTAGTTTGCTGACAAAGTATTGCAGCTACGTGCAGTCTACTACATGTTGATGACCCAAGCTGACGATGAAGATTCACAGAAGAAAGGTGTTGTAGGAGTCCTTTATAACTTTAGTCTCATGGCGGAAAGATTGGACCATGCAAAAATCATACAGTCTGTCCGGCTTCGAAACTGTTTACCAATTCGATTTGTCGCTATGCATTATTGTTTCAATCATCCCAGTTTTGTCGATTTCATCAATTGTGAAAGGAGTGCTTTTGATGAGCACACCCGAGCGAGATGCAGGGCCCACCAAGGTAATTAATCCTCACAATAACTGTTTGTCTTCAATCGTATCTGTCCTCACATCTCTTTTTGTTGTTGTACCTTTAGTTTCGGCGACAGATTTTCACTCTGAGCTGGTGTCGTTTGGCATTGCTTCTAGGTCCATACCAGCGTCGCTAATTGGAGGCCTGAAATCAAAAAGCCACCAAGACTGGATATACATGAGAAGAAAGGTAGAAGGGAACCAAAAGGTGTCTTCAATAACAATACCCCCCACAGTCGTCGCGACAGGCCCGGCGAGGACCGCTGCTGTACAACCAAAAAAGAATGCTGTAAAATCCACCGATTTATCTACATGCCGCAAAGGTCAGCCCAACGTGATCGAAAATATAGACACTTCAAGTGATTCCGAGAAGTCCCCTCCTGCGAGAAAGATTTATTCTTCTCCTTCTCCGGGAGATGTGCTTTTTGGAAGAGGAAAAGTGAAGGAGCATCCCGGCAACGTGAGGCTCCATCAACTAATCGAAAAGCGGAGAAGTAGATATGAAGTTGCAGAGAAGTGGGAAAAAACGGTAATTGCCGAAGAAATTGTGGCGATAATAAAAGAATGCTCTGGACGATTCCTCCGACCAACAGTAAACAGTGATGGGTGGGTGGAAGTTGACAAGGAGATAGCACGCGAAAAAGTGAGCCACACGTTTCGAAGTCGAAGGCCGAAGCTTCAAAAACGACGAAGGGTGACTGCTGCGCAAGCAAAGCCAAAGCTTTTCTTGAATACTAACTTCAGATACTAGTTAGTCCTAACAAGGCATTTACGTCGTCTTTTTATTCGTATCAAAGTTATACTGCTGATTGGCCCTGGATCATTCGGCCGGAAAGGCATTACTTAGGCGTTATTTGCAACGGTGATAAGTTCTTAAAATTATTCATTTGAAATGGATGCAGGATGGGTTGGTTGGAGAAAGAATCGCCAGAGAAACAAAGAGCTGGAGTAGCCGACTACTTTGCGATCGTAGGAGTTGGGGAAGACTTGATATGGAATCATGCTCAGGCAAAGTCAACAAATGACCAGAACAGTGCACGTCCAGAAGAAGATGAGGCTATGCTGATAGAGCGCTTTTACAGGGAGATTGTAGACTGCAGAATTGTGGCTGTAGAAGCGAGTAGAGAAGCATATAAGGACAACGCACTCTCCGCGATTCAAGGACAGTTTGTTCTTGGGGTACCTTCGCCTAGCCTGTCTAACGTAGCTTCGAGGGGTGGAACTGATGATGGAGAGGTAGAGTTAGGAGGATGGACAGTACTGAAGGAGACAAAGCCTATGGATGTTGATGCAGCATTGGAAACAACGAGCGTCATTTGCAATTCGCAATCTCGAAAAGGTGAAGTCTACCATGCAAATCTGGACCCAGTAAGTGGACTTGCGGAAGAACTTCAAAGCTCGTTAGAAGCCCGGCTACAACTTGAGCAAGACAGTCGAATGTCCAAGTCTACGCCATTGAAGGATTTTCGCAGAAAAGTCACATCAAGCTTCGCACAACGTTTGGTTCTTGCTGATACCTATCAAAAGAAGAAGTTCTATCTATCGTACAGGCGGCGAGCGCCTGACGAATTCAGTGAAAAAGCAATCAGTCAAGTGCAACTTTTGTATGCTCGAGTACATAAAGTAACTTTGGATGCAACAATAGATAATAGATCAGCAACCGAAAGTGCAGTTACTACTAGCACAGTTTCACAGAAGGGGGCCGCGGCTCTGCTAAGGGTTGCAGAAGCCGGGAAAAATGTTATGCAAAGTCGAATCCTCGGAAGTCCACAGATTATGACTCGAGGTTCGATGGATATTGGCGATCTAGCAGCAGTTGCTTTGGAAACACTGCTTGAGCTTCCTGCAGGTTTTGATGCATGGTCGATTCCTGAGCCATATCAAACGATCAATCTCCCGTCTCGACACGAGTCGAGAGCAAATCAACGTGATCATCAGAGCACGGTGGACACCCATTTTGCGTCCGAAGGTAGCAGCAATGTTGAAAATGAACAAAATCGAGATTGTGCCTCGGATTGGCAAGATATAGTTCGACCAAGGATTGTAACCAAGGCGTCTGAAGTTGACGAAAGCTATATGTACATTCCAATCCTTGCTATTCGTCGACAGCGTGTAGGTGAAGAGGAAAGATTCAACGAAGATCCAGCAATTGTAGATATATGTGTCAGCTTTTGGAATAGAATGGGAGAGCCGTCTCTTCCTGTAGAAAAGATCGACCCTTTCGACGACGAGGAGATCAAGAGCATATTGTTGCGAAGCACGGAATGGAAGGCTGCTGCTTTACCAGTGCAATCAGGAGTGTCATCACAGTATTGGAGACCCCCTGCCTTTGGAACGAACTGTCTGCTGTTCAAACGAAATTTACCCTTAGGTTTCTGTGATGCAACCTTCAAGGCTACAGTGCTAGACCGATTCCCGTACAGGAATTACAAGGGACTACCATTGCCAGAGGAAGAGCTGCCAATGTTTTGCTATCCAACGGGATGTCATTTGTATCGTACAAGGTTCAAGGATGTCCCTCTCCCCCAATATTATGGATTTGTTGTCAAGAACGAGCGCGGAGACTCAATATGCGTTTCCTGCGTCTCCTTTATGGAACCTCTCACAAAGGAGAAGAAAAGGCAGCTTAGACAATTGTCAGCAAGGCGAAAGCGTGCGTCGCTACCACACTCAATTCATGTCAACGAAATGGCATCGGGATCAAGCAGTGCCGCAATGCGTCGAGATGAATTTCCTGATATGCTTACCGCTTTTGATGAAATGACTACTTTTGAAAACAAGACGATTTGCCTCGTTAGTCGATACCCATACTGGACTGCTTTTCGAAAGTTCCTGTCGCATCTACATTCAATTTCCTGTTCCTCTTCTGCCCTTCCCTTAGAACGGTATATTTCTCACCTGTTGCTTGCCGTGCCAGTTCCAAAGCCAGGAGGGCCTAGTATCCTGATCCCTTTGCCTTCATTCAGTGTCCCGATGGCACTTTCATCTCCGCCTTCCAAAGATCTGCCACTGGTTGATTTATCTTATGAAAGATTGATATCATGCCTTGATATCCCCACAATTGTTGCTATCGTCCTTGGTTTCCTTGCTTTGGAGAAAAAGGTAGGTTGGACGTCGTGAAATTAGTATTCCAACCACAAGGTTCTCATGTTGTGGTAGATCATTGTAATGTCATCTCAACCGTCACTGGTTTTGGATGTTTGTGAGCTTCTCCGGTCACTTCTGTTTCCCTTTGATTTGTGGTGAGTACTCTTGTGTCTGCTCCATGTCGCTGAAAGGTGACGATTGTTCTGCTAACGTACTATTTGTCGACTCGAGTGCACCATACGTTCCGAGGTTAACTGAGCCTTTCATGTCGTGTTTGGACTTTCCTGGAGCAATATTTGTCGGTATTCACGACGACAAGAAGCAAAGCGGTCTTGCAGCAGTAGTTCGTAGAAATATGCCCGAAGACAGCACTATTGTTGACTTGGACTCTGGAAGTATTGATTGTAGCGGTGATAGGTCAGTAACTTGCACCATATATCGATCTTTATTTCAATTTGGCAAAAACTTATGTTGAAATCTACAGGGTAAAGCTACTTCAGAGTTCTTGGGAAATCATCCCCCAAGGCCCTCGTGGATCGTTGGTTTCCGAGATTGAAACTCTCTGCCGAGATGTTGGTATGGTCCCTGGAAAAACGACTACTGGCTCGGATGCGATTGTCGACGTATCGTCCGCCACCGCATTTGTAGATGATCACAATGGCTTTGGAAGTGTCAACGGGGAGCCATTAGATGATCGTGCTATTCGGGATGCGTTTCTTAGGTTCTTTTGCTCCATTATGGGTGGCTATGAGCGGTATCTTGTTGTCCCAGATGCTGACTTTCTTGTCAGTGGAGAAGACTGGTTTGATTCCAAAGGGTTTGTTTCATCTGTCTCCGAAGACAAAGCGCCTTATCTAGGTCTATTTGTTTCTACTCAATTATTTCAAGCCTACATCCAACGCCGAACCGAAGCAAGCGATGTACATTGTCTCTTGTTCGACGAGTGTGTTGTGGAGTATCATTCCTCGATATCCCATTCTCCGTATGGAAGACTGGGAAGTGAGGTCGAAACTTTGCAATCACACGATGACGCTTCACCACAGTTGCTTTACAGTCTTCTCGTCGATCAATCGGCTTCCGAAGCAAGACTTCCAAGACCGGAAATAATAGGTGACACAGATTCGAAGCACGGGAGCGAAAGTGACAGCTCTGCGCAACATTCCGAGAAGACTAACAACGGCGATTTTGCGCTCAATTCAACGGGCGATTTGGTGACTGTGCCTTCTGCTCGAGATATTCCCGACGCCTCTCGGTTTGTCTATTGCATCGACGGAAATACAACATTCCCTGATCGTTTAAACGCAGACTTTTATTTTCCCCGAGAACCAGAGTCATGGTTAGTTGAAATGTCGACTGCCCCAACTCCAATGCTTACTCGAAGCGAGCAAGAGATCGAAGAGGCTGACCGACGACAGAAGTTGGCAATATCGTCTCACGGGCTACAAAGCCAAAGAAGATGCCTTTGGCAATTTCCCAAGCTCATGGTAGGAATTTCCTTGTGCTTCGATAATCAGTCATCTATATCTCATCTTCCACATATGCTTTTTTATACAAGGGGTCGCACTTCTTGGGTGCTTGGTTGTTGTGTATGCCAACATTCGTCGCCCAAAATCATATTTCGCATCAGACCCAGTCGAAGTATCTTCTGTATGCACTTGGGGGCCTTCGACTTCTCCGTGGAAAGCGGCGCATTGTGCCGGACGAAGCAGCGTACAGAGCTCTAATCGTTGCATGTGGCCGAACAAAGAGCGATCGTAGGATGGAACTTGTCAAGATATTTGGTCTTCTACGGTCAGATGGTATTTTTCCCAGTGCAGTTACTCTCGGACAATACACCAGAGCCCTTGCTGAGGGGTACTCGAAACGCTCCATTGGGACAACAGAAGAGAGCATGATACAGATTGATGACCCCATAACTGAAAATGTGAAATCAGAAAAAGAGGCAAAGACCCCAAAAGTTTTGGAACCGGGATTGTTTCTTAGTTCTCTTGATAGCAACCTGAATAGCCTTGAAGAAGCTGGTCGGCGTTGGCGACAGAACAAATACAAAGATCAAGATCCTGTTTCTAGTCAATTTGAGTCAGCTCTGAACGATACTTCCCAATCAGTTTTGGTCGATCAAATAAAAAGGCGGTCGAACAAGCCATGGCTGCCAGTCTCGATGTCGTCATCATTTTTGGTGGACATGAGATCACCAGAATCTGTTGCCAGCTGTGGAAGGCTGGAGAAGGAATCGATCCGACTGGTTGCGATATGGTCTCGAACGCAAGCCTGTGAAGGTATGTCCATGGTTCCTTTTGTATATCTTTTTCTTTGTCTCACTCATTTTTCCAAAGCTTGTGGATACATACTCTTTGACGAAGAGGTAAGGACTTTCTCCAATTTGCAAATTTATCTAGGATATCCTCTCACAGTAGATAGATTCAAGCTGGATGGGATGCTATTCAAACTAATGACACCAGCGGCTCAGTGAAGTGCCCTCGCTGCAGGCATCTATATATGCCGATGCTAGGATACAAGGAGTTTTCGATTGAAGAAGCTCTAACTGCTACTGAGGCTTTGAAGACACCAGGTGATCGGGACAATAAAATGAAACCTCTCCCGCCGCAGATGGGGTCAGTATTCAGCCATACCGATGCGGCCTATGTTACCTACATCAGTCCTGCGTCAATGAGATTGTCCCTTGAAAAACAGATAAAGGAGAATGGAGAAGGAATTTTGGAGAGAGATACATTGAAGCGACTTGATCCACAGCTCTACTACAATCTCTGGTGGTACTCTGCTCGTAAGATTGATCCTGTTGAAACGATCGCAGCTTGATTTTAACTCTCTAACGGCAATTTTGTTCTCTGTAGGCTTTTCCTTGCCGTTGCCCCTCCCAGTATCCGACTCAATGAGCAAACACTATTGTGCGTTTGCAGCCTGGTGAGTTGCGTGCTCGTTTTTTTGCACAATACTTTACGTTGTTTGTTCGTTGCTTGTCTTACAACCGTATATCCAGGGACTATAACGTAGCAGTTCGTGCCTGCCATAGTTGTGCCCGAGTGCTTTATCCTTTCTCAACAGAAAGGCAAACCCACCACGAGTTGACGATTGCAAGTGCAGAGTCCCTTGGTGATGATCCACTTTTGAGTAAATTCAATCTTCAAGGTTACTTCTCACATGTATGGGATCACGAAGATTTGTCGGGCATTTTGGTGTGCTTGGTTGAAGCTTGTGATAAGCGTGATTTTAAGCCTGCCATTGAATGTTTGATTGGCTATAACGAAAGAAGGCGCAAGAACTTGGCACTCCATTCTACGAACAAATACGGCGAGACAAAGTACTTCGAGGGCGGCACTGTTGTCGACCAAAGGGACATCGAATACGATTTATATCGGACAATATTGTATCTAGCGAAGTATCAGTGTACAACAGCCTTTCATGTGTTTTTTCCCGCAACACTCAAGCCGTGTAAAGGATACCACTTCTGGGTGAGTTTGAAACGGAGAAACTGAATCCTTCGTCGACCTGTCAGCTAACTTTATCATATCAGTGTCCTGTTGCCCCGATCCCAATTTTTGACCGTCTATTTCGAGATGGATTGGAACGGATAAGATCCAGCAAACAGAACGCACATCACATTGCCAATGCAAGAGATGTCTCTGATGTTGCCTTGGCATTTCGATCTGTTTTTGGTGAGTCTCTTTCTCTTCGATTGCTATGACACATTTTACCACAATCTAATTGAATTTTCTAGGTCACATAGTGTAGTTCTATTGATTGAAAGTGAACATTGTTATATAGTATTAAGCCCTCTTCCACCAAAGCATAGATTAGCCTTACTCATGAACTGTGAGCACTCTAATATTTTCAAACAAAATAGCATGATGCTTATGAAACCATCGAATCAAGCCGCATGCCGAGTTCCATGCCTGGATCAACGCTCTAATTGATGTCTCTCATTCAATGAATGCTAGAACATCCATCAATTTCCTACACAGATAATGTCACTGATCACACAGTCGAAGCCTTGCTTGGAATTGGACAATTGTCGGACCGCTCAGAATCAACAGCATCTTGCAATCCCGCTTCAATAATCAAACTATCAATAGCTGGACATTCCGTTAGAAGAAAGTCTTAAACAAAGATTAAATGAAAATAGGGCTTCACGTACTATTGTCAAGGCTATCAAGCCGCGATGATATTTTTTGCATTCGACCAATGATTGATTCTTCAATGGAGTCAACCTCCGTGCGCATATGGTCCATTATCTTCTTTACCATTGCTTGATGGTCAACAGTCGGATTTCTTGCAGAATGGTCATCAGTTGCTGATCTTTTCACCATGCTTGTATCTACCGGCAAGTATATATACAATAAAATACCAGGACAAGGTACGAACAAACTAATTTTGCGCGATTGGTTTCCTTTTCAAATAACTTTTGAATCAGCGTCGCATGTCGCATTTCAACAGGTCGGCACTCTATAGCCATCGTCTGTCATTCGTCCTTCACGTATGTCGGTCGCACGTAAACGGGCGAAAGGACTCATTCTCTGGGAGCACCACAACGCAAAACGCGCGCCTAAAATGTGTCCGTTAACATTTTTTTAGGAATGTCTGTCTGTAGTATCGTCCTCAAACGGGCACGCCCCGTGCGTGAGTTTCACGCATCAACGGGCACGCCCCGCGGGTGAGTTTCACTCGAAGTCGCGTAAGTTTCATTCGACAACGGGCACGCCCCGCGTGAGTTTCACGCGACAACGGGCACGCCCCGCGTGAAGTCGCGTGAGTTTCACGCATAAACGGGCACGGCCCGTGTCATTTTCACGCGACAATGGGCACTCCCCGCATCGCTTGAGTTTCATGCGAAGTGGCGTGAGTTTCACGCGTCAACGGGCACGCCCCGCGTGAGTTTCACGCGACGTTGCATGTGGTTTTGAACTAGTCGAACAATCCTTGGTTAAACCAAGCGTATGCTAAACCCCAGTAATCCCCAAGTCAATGACGAAATATGAGTTTTTACGTTCCAAAAGAAACTATTCAAGTACGAGGTTTTCGACACGTGCGATCGGACTTTGATCGTGCGTGATGTCGGGATTCGACGCAAGTCTGTCGGACAATCTGTATCCACACAAAAAGGTACAAGTGGAATATTGATGTTGTGTACGATGCAGTAGGGAATAATGCAAGATGTCCCAAAGTACTGCATTCAACACAGAATTGTTGTAGAAGTCGAATCGAGTTCTGTAAACAAGGGATTTTCCAAGGGAAAATCG
>CAKOGP040002043.1:0-10601 GCA_933822405.4 Cylindrotheca closterium
AAGGGATTTTCCAAGGGAAAATCGTCGAACTCACTTTTGTGATTGAATCATCAATTCAAGCCAAACATTAATCAAATAGGAACAATTTCACTCAAAGTATACCTAGACACAGGAGAACTATTGTTGTAAAAGTGTTGTACAGTCGATTACAAATTTAGATTGCAGAGAGTTTGTTCTGAGCGCTAAAGGCACTCACAATAGAGCACATTTTGCTTTATTCTAAGAAACTTTGACATGAAGCCAATTATCTCACTACTTTGTATGAGAACCCAATCGAGCTGTTGCATTGCATCAAGAAGTTCATGACTGTTAGTGATGCTGTGGACTACCCAATGTTTGTGGTGATCAACGCAATTATGAAAGCAATCAACACACGTCAAGTCAAGAACAAGACTGTTGCCAAATACAAGAGAAGAATCGAGGCCAACTTCAGTGAGATGTATGCACATACAGGTCATGATTTCCTCAACAAATTCACCAAGACAACAGAGGAATACATCTGTAGAGCAACCGATCCCAAAAAAAATCTTATCTCAATTCCACTTCAGAGCGTTTGATGGCAAGTACGATGCTGTTGAATTTGTACAAGCCTACTCATCAATCCTTGACTGAAGGATTCTTGAAGACCTACTCTTTGAATCACCTTCCAGAGAGTCAAAGGAATCAATTTGCTACAACTATGGAAACTTGTGGTATCGTCCTTGAGAGGAACGAAGCCATTGTGCTAGAAGCTGCCAGACGCAAACAGACACCTAACAAGGGCGGCGATACGAAAGGCAAAAACAGAGATAAAGGGAAGCCCGACAAAGAAGCACCCTCTGGTGCAGCCTTTGCCCAACATGGGGGCAAAGGAGGAGGAGCATCTGGTGTCACATGCTTTTGTTGTGGCAAGAAGGGACACACTTGTGATAAATGTGAACACAAGAACAACCCGCCAGAAAAGTGGTTTAATCCTAGCAAGTTCAAGAGATATTCCATGTTGCACGGGTGGGATGTCCAACTTGCAAATTGGAAAGGCACTGGTAAAAAGGCGCTGCATGAAACGATTAAGGTTTGTGGCGACACATGATACTTGGATGATACTGGAATTACAAACATTCGTAGTTTGTCATCGGCCATCAAGAAAGGATACAGAGTCCAATTTGACTCTGACAAAATGAATGCATTTGTTGTTACGTCTCCAAGAGGTCTCACTGAGATCTATTGCCATCATCCTAATGGATTGTATGTGCGTCCACTTATTAATTCACCTCCAGAATTCGATGATCTGAATCGTGATATCAATATCAGGGCAATTCTTATGCAATCTGGTAATGATGCAAATGGGCCCAACCATACTAATGATAATAATATTCTTTCCGGTTCCTCTGGACTACAAACGGTTGAGAAGAACATGGAAGGCTTCACTGACAGAGAAGTGAAAGCTGCAAATGCTGCAAGAGCCGGATACAACATAGCTGGCACACCTGACATTGTGAAATTTCAACATGCGGTGCAGACAGGTCTCCTTAAGAACTGTCCCATAATTGTGACGGACATAAAGAACGCTAACGCGATCTATGGTTGAACCAGCCTAGAAGAAGAGATAGGAATGGGTCACAACAAAAGTTATTACACTCTTTCCTTCTATGATCAGAACCAGTCGATTGATCATACACTAAAGTCACAAGACGTCCTTACATCCACTTGATCCTCCATTCAACTTCAGAGGTGATTCTTGACGCAATGGGCGATGCAAGTATATCGCCCATTAGACTTGACGGAACGGCACAAGCCGTCTGATGTTGATCCTCTCACGGATCGCATTTGTGCGCTGAATTTCCACTGTACCATTAGTGTAAACATTTGTAATAGGATACGGACCTCTGTATTTCGGATCCAACTTTCTTCCATCAGTATTCTTGATCAAAACTTCTCCACCAATTCTGTAATCAAACTCTTTTCGCTTCGCGTTCTGTCTCCTCAAGTTTTCATTGATCTTATACTGTCTCTTTTGCTGCATAGAAAGTAGATCAACAATCACAGGAATGTTTAGTAGCATGTCACGATGAAACACAGTCTCACCAGGAGTATTGTTCATCAAAGCTGTCGATACAGCACATCTCATTGCATGGTTACAAGCAGCAAGAGCTCGCTTGACTTCTTCAACAGCAACTTGAAAGTTTGGAGCGGCATTATTGTATCTGGTGCGCAAAATGTTTGCCACTGTCAAATGCATTCTTTCACAGATCGCATTTGCGGTCGCATTCTTGCTAGTGGTTCCGCCATCATGGATTCCCCAAGTGGCGAGTTTTGCTTGGAAGGCTTCGCCAATGAATTCACCCCCTTGATCGTGAATACATTTGTATGGTCTTGGATACCGCGACAACCACAGCATTTCAAACACGCTTGCTACATGTGTTGCAGTTTTATTCTCGATAAAAGCAAGTTCAGTGAGATTTGTCACGTGATCAATACAAGTCAACGCGTTGAATTCAAGTTCTCTACCGTTGACGTCAATTTTCCATGGACCAAATAATGAACCAGCCTAGAAGAAGAGATAGGAATGGGTCACAACAAAAGTTATTACAATGGTCCTGGGGTATCTGTGCGCAAAAGAAAGCAGACGCGCCCAACGCCGCTACGCGTTGTTGACAATCAAATCGAGATCCTGCGCTCAATCATCACACGGAACAGTGTCCAAATGTGCATCAATCTCGCGTTCATTTCGATCGGATTCCGCATGTGCATCCTGCTATGCGCGAGAACAAAAACTGCACTACATGGCGGCATTGATAAAGCGCTTTGCATATATAATCATGCTGGGATTGAATTTGCAACCATCTTTTGTGATGGCAATTTTGCAGCTGTTTTTGATCCTGTGAAGGACAATATGGACGTCCACATGAACTATTCTAATCCTGGTGAACATGAGCCCACAGCGGAAAGGAATAATCAGACAATCAAAAGTCTGTTTTGCACTGCGTTTCACCGCATGTTCTATAAGGCAATCCCCCTTGTGATCACTGAGCATCTCGCTCAACGCGTCAGAGAAACAGTACTTGGTACACCCAAAAGGGAGGAATTTCGAAAATCTACAGCCCTAATCAGATCATTCACAAGAAATCGGTGGATTTCTTGAAGGAGTGCGTAGCTGAAACTGGAGCTTACGTCCAAGGATTTGGACATGAGACTCACAATAATCAGCGATCTAGAACCATTGACGGGGTATATCTACGCCCAAGCACAAATATGCAACAAGGTCATTGGATTCTCGACTTGAATTCCAAAAAAACCCTTTGCCGACAGAGAGTCGAGGTTTTCCCAATCACAAAACAAGTGATCCAGAAGATTGAAGGTATGGCTGCCGCCAAAGGCGTCACATCTCTCAAATTCTATTATAAAAATGGTGAAGTCATCCTGGATGGTGATTTGCTTGAAGGAGTGGACCAAGACAATCTGTGGGATGAAGACTACACACCAAGTGAAACAGAACAAGAACGAGCCCGTGACAACAATCTGAGAACTACTGAAATCCCAGATGAAGAGCTACAAGATCTACAAGACGATTTTGATGAGCACTTTGGATCAAGTGACAGCAACAGTGATTCTTGAATCACTACCGAACTGGTCAATTGCAAGAAGAAACAACAAAACGAAAGCGGTGATGACAGTGAGGATGAAAGCGACTATGAAAACAAAGACAACGACTTTGATATAGAGATGTACGAGCAAGATCACGATACAAGTCGTGGCAATGATGAAATCGACGACCAACTTACCAAACTCATTGATGAACTTCAACAGATGAAGAATTCCAAAGATGAGATTCAAAGAGTTCTTGAGTCAGACAATGAAGACGAGAACAAGAGTGAAGGGGAGAGACAAGACTCCGATAAAGAGTCAATTCCATCAAGTCACGGCCATGATTCCGATGATGAAGACAATGACAAGGGTGGAGACGATACACCGACATTGCAAGCAACGCAGACAAGATCCCCTTAGAACCTCCGACAAGACAGTTACTGGTAAGACCAGATCTGGAAGAGGGTTCTATCAAGACGGTGTCAAATTGAGACCTACTCTAAGACACAACTATGACAAGGCCCAGTACCGACCTTATCTCAAGCGCACAAAGTCCAAGCCCAACTTGACTAAGAACCGAAAGATGATGAGACGCAAGAAGCGCATTAAAAAGGCGTGATTAAATCTACATCAGATCTTGCGCTGGTGGAAGGTACGACGCCCAAAAGCAAACCTTTGAAGTGGTAGCAATGGCAATAAGACTATCAGGGGACACGACTACAAGCTGGCACTACAACAGATTGGAACAGATCACAAGACAGAATATTCTGTCAACAAGGTGCAACACATTGTTCAATTCATGCAAGAGTTATGTAGCAAGGTCAAGACTCAAGGAGTGTCGTTTATTCAACAATACTACCTTAACAAAGGGCTAAAGCTATTCAAAGATTGCGGCAAAAAGGCTGCCATCAAAGAATTGGATCAGCTTGTCAAACAACAATGCTGGGATCCAGTCCATGTTGAAGAGTTGACCAAGAAGGAAAAGGAAAAGGCTGTTGGAGCAATGATACTCCTAGCCAAGAAGCACACTGGTGAAGTTAAGGGACGTTGTGTCTACAAAGGTAACAAAGCCCGGGACTGGTGGACTTGAGAACAGACATCGAGCTTAACTGCTTCCTTGGAAGCTGTTATCACCACGTGTGTAATTGATGCCTATGAGGAACGAGATGTCATGTCGGTTGACATCCTGAATGCCTTATTCAGACTGAGATGCCTGAAGTGAAGGATGGAGAAGAAAGAGTGGTCATGAAGATCACCGGTATCATTGTGGATTATCTCAACTAGATAGACCCAGGATACTGCAACTATGTTATGTACAAGAAAGGCAAGAGGGTACTCTATGTTGTAATCTTCAGGGCTGTCTATGGTATGCTGGTCGCATCTCTACTCTTCTACAAGAAATCCGTGCAGATCTCGAAGGAGTTGGATTCAATTTCAATCCTTATGACCCCTTCTTTCCATGTGGACGATTTGTTGTCAAGCCACACAATGCCAAAAGTCAATGGTTGAATGAGACCTATGGATCTTACAAGGAATGCACTTCCACTCGTGGAAAGGTGCATGTATACCTT
The DNA here is from genome assembly GCA_933822405.4 of Cylindrotheca closterium. Classification (NCBI taxonomy): domain Eukaryota; phylum Bacillariophyta; class Bacillariophyceae; order Bacillariales; family Bacillariaceae; genus Cylindrotheca; species Cylindrotheca closterium. The sequence goes on from CAKOGP040002043.1 coordinate 5,136, forward strand.
GGGATGACACTAGATTTCTCGAAGGAAGGCAAGCTGAAGATTTGCATGGACGACTACAGAAAGCAAATTGGATGAGTTCCTGGTCAAGTTTGGTGAGAACGATAATCAAGAGACACCAGCAGGCAACGCGCTGCTGGATGCTGGAAATGGACAAAAGCTGGACACTGCAAGACAAGAGGTGTTCTGTTCTTTTGTAGCCATAGGACTTTTCCTATCTAAGACAGCCCGACTTGATATTCTACCTACAATATTGATCCTGGCGTCACAAGTGCATGAGCCAAATAAAAGCAATTGGAAGAAGATTGTCCGTCTTATGAGATACTTACACAGCACTCAAGGATGGCATCTTTCAATCAGTGCTGATTCACTGCGCATCATGAAGTGGTATGTCGACACATAGTTTGCGGTCCATCCAGACTTCAAGAGCCACACGGGAGGCTCCATGTCTATGGGGAAAGGTGCAGTTCAAGTTGCTTCCAAGAAACAGAAGCTGAATACATGCAGCAGTACTGAAGCCAAGCTTGTGGGTGTTGACGACGTCATCACTATGATCCTGTGGACCAAGCTGTTCATGGAAGCTCAGGGTAACCCAATTGACAAGAATATCCTCTCCCAGGATAATCAAAGCGCTATTCGTCCCCTCCAGTTAACAACTGATCTTCAGGAGCGCCATGCCACAATTCGTCCCCTCCAGTTAACAACTGATCTTTAGTGGCACATGCCACCTCCATGTTTTGCGGAAAAACAGGAGCGCTAGCGCTAAGTCCTCGAAGATCACCGGCTGCACACCACCTACCAATCTACTGTTTTGGTGTGCCTGGCCAGTGGCAACATGGGTGTGTACAAGGGTGCAGCTCATGTGATGTTCCAGCTGAACATCACACTTTTGGACGTCTCTCCTACTCTAATCTTCAGAGTTAGGAGCATGTTGAAATTGCTCTCTTGGAGACCAACTCCTTGATGGAAGCAGTTCGACACGTCTGATTGGACAGACGTACAAATGTCCGTTTGGTCCGTTTCTTTGGGGATTCCTATGAGTCGGTTTTTGCAGGGAATCCAAAAACATGGAATTGTGCGCTTGGACTATCAAACTGTCTGAGCACCATGAAAATCCCATACTGAATCCTGCGGGAGTTCTGTACATGGGTTTTGTACTGGCCTTTCTGGATTGCAAACATCCAGTAAGGGTTTGGGAAATTTGAGTTTTTACGCAAGGTTTTTGCTTTGCCCATTCCATGTAGATAACAAGTCTTTTAAAATAGTTATTTTTCTGTAGAGATGATTATTTCCTATTAGACAGATTGGAGATCGCTATGGTCAGTGCCTCTGCATGACAACTTGATGGGTCGCATTTTGGCACAGCTGGTTGGCAATGATGGCTTCATGGGCCACAAAGTTGTCAACCAGCCAGTTTGGACAACGACAAGCCTGTCGCTTGTCTGATGTCCACCATGTCCAAAAACCAACTCCAAGCCCCAGACCCAAGATGTATGATCTGTTGCAGCAGACCCCATAGTACAAGTTGACCCAATACAAAGCCGCCATTAACAAACTACTGCATGTCGCAGCATACAGTGACTGGCAGAGTAGCAGGAACGACAACTAAGACTGACCCTCCTGTTCTGACCATTGTACCTTGAAGCACCTAGTCAAACTTTGGACCTGGACGCAACTGTCAGACGCTTGAAGCAGCTTGTCAGCAACCTGGACATCAGAGAGAAGTCAATCCTCCAGCCCAATTTGCAATTGAAGGTTCAATGGCAATTTTTCTTTGGCTACCTTGTTTGATGCCAGCAGCCATTCATCAAGAAGAAGGAGGTGAAAACAGGCCAAGATGAGACGTTACAGCAGAGTCGCCTAAATAGAAGAAGAGGGGATGTAACATGACTGACTGGACTGCCGTGTTCCAAGCAGATGTATTAGAGCAATCAAAGGCCAACAGTCATTGCTGAATATTCAGCCAAAGATCAATCATCCATCATCTACTCACAGCTGCTTCAGACCCCCTAAAAACACCCCAATACCAATCACTGTCTATCATGTCCAACAGTAGTTACATCAATGCACTAGTACACTCTCTCTATGATGAGAGTCAGGAGCACAACAAAAGCGCGCTTTGGTTTGACTGTTCAACTTCTGTTTCTTTGAGATTATTTGTAATCCTGGTTTGATTGAACCATACTTTTCATTCATCCATTCACAAAAATCATCATTCACTTTTGGATCGATGTGGCTTGATAATAGATTGTCCACGTGAAATCAAATAGTATGTTGTTTGCCGTTCACAATCTTGTTGGTAATGCATCCATGGTATGGATTGAAAATAAAACCATGTTTTTCCATGTCTCCTCTCAACTTTTTGTACCAGAGCATTGAGGCCTCTAACATCCCATAGATGGCTTGCAATACTCTCACACAAATCACTTGTTTTCTGTTCTCAATTACAACAAAATCACCAAAACTTGGCTCCAGTTGTATCATCATATTGACCAATAATCCAGTGATCTTCATCATCACTCTCCATTTTGCATCTATCGGCATGTGAGTTTGAATAAATGCATTTGGAATATCCAAAGACATCATATCTCGTCCTTCTCATGCATCAATATCACATCAGATCATGATCGCATCCAAGGCTGCAGTTGGGCTTGAAATATCCTCTCAAGATAGCCATTCTTGAGTTCTATCTCCTTTGTAAACACACCAGTATTTGTCTCAGCCAATAACATCATAGCATCTTGAGCTCTTCTTTTTTCCAAATCAGTCATATCTTTCACATGAATTGGTTTCCAACATTCTGGTTGTACCAATTGACCAAGCTCTTTCACTACAGCTTTATCACCTTCTTCTTTGAATATTTTGAATCCCTTATTCAGGTGTATTGTCAGATTTTGAAGGATGAATATATTCCAATTTGAGGCTTCAGTAAAGGCTGGTAGGGTTTCTACGTTGGGGTATAATTTACAATGCTATTTTGCAATTCCTCTTCGTCAACTGTGTGGATTGGCCTCAGGAGTCCACTATACTATTCGGAAAAGGGTCAGTCTTACCAAGATACTCTTGGACTTACTGCCTTAGCTTGCCTTAGCTTGCCTTAGCTTACCTAAGCCCCGCCAAGTCTTGCCCAGTATTGCAGTTCCGTTTCAATACTGGATTTATTCGTGCATCCTTCACTTCAGTCAAAATGTAATCATCATAATATTTCTTTGAATCAATTTGTATTCTATCAAGTATTATCATTTCACACAAACAACACTAAGTCAGTACCTGAAGCAGATCAGAGTTGGACAGTCTTGTGATCCGCAATCTCAGGTAACCAGACCTGTCTATGCTACAGCTCTGAGTGGTTATTTTTGACCAATATGCATCTGTGGAGACATCCGCCAAGCTAAATCCAACCAACAAGCTCTCCAAGTCAACAGATTTTGAAGTACTTCCCTAGCTCCCCGAGCACCAAGAACTCCCCAAGTGTCAAGAGCTTTCCAAGCCAGATACGCTTTCCAAGCAAGTTGCACAAAAAGATAGATCCTGCTACGCCGGATAGAGATAGAGTTGCAGCAGAGTCCTCTGCTGGATCTACACCCCAGTCCCTCACCCTAGTCGATCTTCCAGACGACGTCTCCGAAGAGTTTTCAGTAGGTTCCAACTTCACTGAACCTAGCATAGGAGAACCTCGCAGTTCCGAGATGGCAACGCCAAGCAGAGCTGGAGCCGGTGGATCCAATCCACCAACACCTTTTCAAGTTCAACAGCCAACCATGGGCAAACTGATGCTCATTGACAGTGATGGAAAGCAGGTGGCTGTTGTTGGAGGAGGTGCCCCAAAGGATGACTGGTCCGCCCTAGACCCAGCTCGACTTGAGCCCTATTGTGCAGGCCAGATCTGTACCATCCTCTATGACGGCAAGCATCGAGCCTACCATGTGAAAGGACTTGAGACCAAGTTCAACCTCAAAGGAAACCTGCGAATGTTTCAGCGTGACGTCATTCAACATTTTGTGGCAAATGGACTTAACACAATCGCCTACGTACCTCATTGCCAAACTGGTATACCTGTGCATGTTGTCGAGGAGCATCCCTCCTTCACAATTGAGATTGTGAGAAAGCAAGTCTCTGCTCAGCTCCTCAAGTACGACAAGTATGACTCCGCCAACGAATCTGAAGCCAAGCTCTTTCTTAAGAATAGTTTGGAACCGTGTTTGCTTGAGAAGTTGACAATGCGAATCAAGACAACAGACTCATTCCTAGTTGTTTTCATTACCTTGATGTACTTGAACCGATCTCAATCAGTTCACCGTTTTGAAGCTATCAAGGAGAGCATCAGAAAGCGCAAGCCATTGAACTACGCTGGAGAGAACATTTTGTTGATGTCAGAAGATCACAAGATTGACGCCAAGGAATTGGTCAAAGCTGGTCAATACAACATATCCTCACAGGGTCCATGCTGGACGGTTATCTCAAGGCTGGTCCAAAGGATCACAACTTGTACCGTCACAACCTGTTGAGCGAGAGTCAGAAACTTGAGCGCGCATTGTTGGACATTGGATACATGGATAGAACTGCAGCAGACGCTCATATGGCCTCCGAGCGTCTTACCTACGAGGATGCCTCTGATCTTGCAGAGGACAACTACCGCAAGCTCAAGGACAAAGGTGAATGAACCCCAGCTCTCTCCACCGTCAGAGACTCCAAGCGTCCTCCTGCAGCTTTTGGCAATGCCGCTGTGTGTATGACAAAGGAACAGATGGAGACTCACATCAGTGCGCTTGTGCAACAGTAACTTGCTACCTCGAGCAGCCAAGCCAAACCTTCCGACAAGTGCAACAAGTGTGGAGGTTCTGGTCACTGGGCCCGTGATCCTGTGTGTCCTTTAGCTGGAAAGAAGGGCAACAATCGTGGTAAGAAGGCTGACAACAACAAGCCCAAGGGCAACAAGAAGGAGGACACAAACTGGAAGAAAGTTGCCCCTGGTCCTGGTGAGCCCCAACAGAAGGTTGTCAATGGAAAGACTTGGAAGTATTCTGCCCATTGCATTTGTTGGTCTACCACCCACGGCACGGATGGGCATACTGGTCCAAGAAGGAGTTGATGGGTGAGCCGCAAGCTAACTTGTTCATGTTTCCGCATGCTTGGCATGTACCTTCCATGGAAACGCCGTTGGCTCTTTGGAATGTCTTCCAATGCTTGATGCGCCGCGCCCTTCGGAACATTCCCTTGTTGATTATTGTGCCCTTCTTCAGTTTCAAACTTGGAGCCCAGTGGTCGGTTTTGAAACCTCTTCTAGCTCAGATCCCGCCAATGTTGTCTTTTGGATGGTCAGCTGTCTACACTGCTTTCATTGCGTCTTGGTTGAACATGTTTGCTCCGCTGCTGTGGGCTAGTCTGTTGGTATTCGGGACCTTACCCCATCACCTTCAGCACCAGCTCCTCGGATACCAGTCGCCACAGGAGTTCAAGCCTTTCCGA
>CAKOGP040002044.1:0-10597 GCA_933822405.4 Cylindrotheca closterium
GGCTCGGCTTTTTTGCGAAAAACTGATGCGACCCTGAGTAAGAGCAGTAGAATTAACAGGTTTAGCAGCGATTGCCACTTTCTTGTTGTTCTTCGACTTTCCCATTGTCAGTTTTGATGCAAAAGGAGGAGCGAGTTTCGTTTCGCTACAGAAAATCGTGTAGGCGAAGTACCGAAAGTGATGTTTTGAGGACCCGGAGATGCGTGTTGTTTTTGTATTTTTGTTTTTTTGGAATATAAAGACGGCAGCACAGCTTTGTCAAACAATTGACTGCAAGGTACAGCGAACTGATAGCCCTTGCAGCTCGTTTCTTCATGAGGAGCCCCCAGAGAATGAATCTAGATTGGAACCAAGAGCCATTAAAGGATGGGGGAGTTGCCCCTGGTGGTGCCAGGATTTCTCTAGGGTTCAGCAAAACAGGACCAGGAATGAAGTGGCTTGATGGCAGCAAAACTGAAGGAAAATGCAGTGTATGCACACCGCTGCTCTTATCACGGAACTATAACAGCTACGCCCGGATCGCTTGCCTTCCACCATGACATGATCCTAGATCTTCCAATGCAAGCTGACCTCCAGCTCATTCAACAACATCGACGACAACTCATTGACAAAGAATTGATAAGAGCAAATTGTCGTCGATTTGCCTATGATTACCAACCTGGACAAGAAGTTCTAAAGCTTCGCTATAAGCCGAACAAACTCGAACCTCGAGCCGATGGACCATATTGTGTTGAACGAGTCCACGCTAATGGTACCCTTACCATTCGACTTGCTCCTCATGTAATTGAACGCGTCTCTTTACGACGAGTCAAACCTTACCGACGATGAAGTGGTTTCATCCTACTTGCAAGGTTCCCTTGTATCTCCTTTGTCGGGTCCTCTGGAATCTAGAGGATAACCTTGGGTGGCAGAATGTCGTGGCTCACATTAGTCCACTAGTCCAACTAGTCGAATCATATCAGTCGAATGAACATCGATTACTCTTATATGAGTACTCCTACAAACGCCCCCTTACTCAGCATCTACAGTAGTCTTGTCAAAAGCAATCTTGCCAAATGTCGACTACTTCTATCACCTATGCTACGAGCCAACAATGATGTGGCAATGAGGTGGCGACAGCCTGACGAATACATTCTTATCAAGACTGCAGTGGAAGTTGTGTGTATCCAGTACACACCTTCTCTTCTGATGTCAGTATGGCTACCGCGTTCTGCCCAGGGAAGTAGTTCTCCATAAAGCCCATAATATCTCTTTAGCAATCTTTCAATCGCTACTGTGCCTAAGTTAGTCCTCAGCCTTTTGCCGGACACGGCAGCGTGTCCCGGTAGGGTCTGCAGATTGGTCAGCAGAAAAGCAGACATTACTGTACTTGCCGTGAATGCCAAGAATAGAATGCAGTGATATTTAGTAAGCAAAGCTGCCCTGGGAAAAGAAGACGGGCCACTTTGCAGACAACCAATTCAATGCAAGACCTGCAATAATCTACTGTACTATTCCAAAATGCTATACGATACAAATGGTAATATCTTTTGAACGTTCAAGTGCTCATTGCAGAACGGATCCTGTCACTATTCACTCTGATCTCAAATGCCGTGCCACAAACAATTGGGCGAGGTCAGGGTCAAGGCCCATGATTCCGCCTCTAATTTGCTTCTTCTCCATGTTTGCTGTTGCATGTGACAAAGATAGCAAATCGATCCTTGAAAAGTCAGTACGAGCCCGCCCACCAAGGCTTTCGTACCATGATTTGCCGCTTTCTCGAACTCCTGAGCTCAGTGCTTCATAGGCCGCCTGAACACTCTCAAAGCGAGAAGCTGCTGCTTCTGCGTCGGAATTATCGTCCAGTCGATCTGGATGAAGTTTAAATGAAAGATTTCGATATGCCTTCTTTATTTGTGATTTGTCGTTGCCGTCTTCTCCTTCAAGTCCAAGTATGTTTCGGGCCTCGGATTTGGACATACCCTTCGTTTTACTATTCTCTTCCACCACCTGCTCGTAGACATGCTTGAAAAAAGAGTCGATTGGCTCGGCACTATATTGCATATCATTTCTTGCTACCGAAGAAAAAAGCGGAGCACCCATTCCCGCAACATGAGAAATCTCACGGCAATATGACGAGACAGCTGTTTGCAAAACATCCTTGCTATTCTCCTCGTCATGGTAGCTACTTTCGGGGTAGGAAACACAAAGCTGAGCAATTGGAACCCAGTCGTCGATTCCTTTCTTCGAACTGCTTCGTGCAGCAATCATAAACTCGCTTGTAATAGTGTCCTGGTCTTCGGCATCAGTTTCACTCGTCCAGCGAGGATCTTCGTCCTGTTTTGCAAGTCTCTTGGCGGAAGCTAGCATCATAACATCGTACTTTTTCTCCAACCTGACGACTGATGCACTCAAATCGAATGGTGCTTGCTTAATTCCTTTCTTCTTTTTATTATTATTCTGTTTTGATGCGGTCGGTGCACCAAACCCTCCCATCAACTGCATAGACGTGTCCCTTGTATCAATCATCTGTGGCGGCGTGAATGAATGCACCAGATTAGTGAAATTCAACAGTACAACAACTAGTACATTGTAGCGACCTAGGCAATTCATTTTGTAATTTTGTCGTGACTGTGACGAAATGCTGTTCTGATGTTGAAAATGTTGTTACTTCGTTCTCTGCCAGTGCTTTTATGACTATTTTGGGTGGTTGTCACGGGATGATTGTATGTAATGTGACGTCATGTCATATTTACGACTCCTTCGACCGTGCAAGATATCCAACCGTTAAATGTCTCTTCAGACAGTGGCACAGTTTTGTGGTTCTCGTACGAGCTACCAGTACAGTATCCGATAACAGCCTCCTTGAACAACACAAACTTTGGTGGTCTAACAGCACGTTTTCTTGGTGATCAAACGTCAAATCTTCCAGCGTAGTGAATCATTGATTGCATTGTTTTGAAGAATATCTGAAGTCAGCAAGTGGTCGGCCTTCCAACATCAAATTCGGAAGCCATTGTAAATCAAGAATAAGTACCAGAATACGTAGATTGTACGAAAAAATCTTTCAATCAAATCGCAATTTCAAAACCAAACACAACGAACCTTTTCCCTTCTGAAAAGATATTTGAACAGCCACAATGGCATCTGTATCCCAGAACCCATCTCAGAATGGCAAGTCAGTTGTTTCCGGCACAGGAACATACCGTGATGGTCTCGTCGCACCCTCAAAAGACACTCGATACAAGACAGAAGATGTCACAGATACAAAAGGACGCGAATTCGAGGATTTTTTTTTGAAGCGAGAACTATTGATGGGCATTTTTGAAAAAGGATTTGAGAGACCAAGTCCCATCCAAGAAGAGGCAATCCCAATTATTTTGCAAGATAGGAACGTGCTTGCACGAGCGAAGAATGGAACTGGAAAAACTGCAGCTTACATTATTCCGTGTTTAGAAAAGACAAATCCAGAGCAGAAGACCATCCAAGGTAGGTCTCCTAGGTTGCAACTCTGTTTTTTGCTATGCTGTCAGCCCTCGAAACTCACTTAAATGAATCGATATCACTCGCTTTCACAGTGATAATCCTCATTCCAACACGAGAACTTGCTCTCCAAACATCGGCAATCGTGAAGGAAATGGGGAAACACATGGGCATCCAATGTATGGTGACGACCGGTGGAACATCTCTCAAGGACGATATCATGCGTCTCTACAATACAGTCCACATTATCGTGGCTACTCCGGGTCGAATTCTTGATCTGTCCTCAAAAAAAGTTGCCGACTTGAGTGAAGTAAAAACAATAATCATGGATGAGGCCGACAAGCTTCTATCACCTGAATTCCAACCTGTTTTGGAACAAATCATTAATAATTGCAATGAACAGCACCAAATCTGTCTTTTCAGTGCCACTTTTCCGGTGACAGTCAGGGGCTTTTGCAAAAAGTTTGTCCCCAATCCATACAGCATCAACCTAATGGACGAACTCACGCTACGAGGCATCACCCAATTTTATGCCTACGTCGAAGAGAGACAAAAGGTCCACTGTCTCAACACGCTCTTCTCGAAATTAGAGATCAACCAAAGTATCATCTTTTGCAATTCTGTCAACCGTGTCGAACTGCTGGCGAAGAAGATTACCGAGCTTGGCTATTCCTGCTACTACATCCATGCCAAAATGCAGCAAGCAAACCGGAATCGTGTGTTCCATGAATTCCGAAATGGAGCCACAAGACACCTTGTAACATCTGGTAAGCTTTCTGATCGACGAGAGCGCGCTGTGTCGAATTTGATGGTTCAACCTAACACCCTTCTTTCGCCGACAGATCTATTCACAAGAGGTATAGATATTCAATCCGTAAACGTTGTCATTAACTTTGACTTTCCCAAAAACAGTGAAACCTACCTTCATAGAATCGGGCGATCTGGACGATTTGGCCACTTGGGTCTTGCCGTCAACTTGATTACCTACGACGACCGCCATTCTTTACGACGTGTGGAACAGGAGTTGGGAACTGAAATTCGCCCAATTCCTCCAGTTATCGACCGGAGCTTATACGTCGGCTAAACTGCCCCTTGGGAGAGTGACGACTGGGTGGTGTGGGGTGGCCCTGAATTGAACTTGACGTTTGGTTATGTCTGATGAGGGGATCCCCTCACCACCAACTCTCTCCCAATTTTTTTGACGTCTGCGTCTTCGAGTTTCAAAACTCGAAAACAGAAGTGTATATTTTATTACAGGTAGTAAGAAATAATCGAAGACTTATCCGTTGACGTTGTCCTATTCATAGTTAGTGATGCCGTTGGGCTAGGAAGGAATAATGAAAGAAAAAGCCATTGTTTTCAGAACAAATCGAAAGAAGGAGAGTCAAATGCATCTTCCATGTACAAATTCAAGGTCATCGGGTTTTCATCTGAAAGGTTGAGCACTTCGTCTACTGTCATACCTGCAAAGATTTCACGTGAGAATTTGATTCCTGTTGTTGCTATCTCTACCATCAGGGTCCTCTTCCCTTGGGTCAATAACTCGACCTCATCTGGAGGGAATGAAAAAACTCCAGAGGCTTTATTGAGTTGAGCCATTGCCATTATATCCTTCATCGTTTGCTCTTCCCTGTTCTTGAAAGGTGCTGGAACATCCATGGAACAATCATTTCGAGTCAGCCGAAAAGTACGAGACACCGTTGCAGACACAATAAAGTCAGAATCGCCAAATGGAATTGGGTTCTCTACGCTGGGACTGATAGAGGTGTCGGGCATAATTACTTCCAACGCTGCATCCATTTTTTTCTCGTCTGCCAAAGCTTCCCGATGCCAAGATGACAGTATCTCGCTCACCCCAGAGAAAGTTGTAGCGACAGAGTCTGCAAACTCTTGTGTCATAGCATCGGCGAGATAATTATCTGCTCCAATTGACATTTCGATAACTTCTTTTTCCGAAACTTTACGTACAAAGTCTTCCAAGTTCAGGCTCCTACCTTCATCTTGTTCGATGCTTGTTTTGGGTAGCTTGTCTCGAATCAATTCTTGCGCCCATATTGACCTCATTCTCATGCTCTTTGCTGCTACAATATCTTTCGAAAAATCATCGCCAATGTGGACCCAATATGGGCCTACGACATCTTCAAGATCATCTTCATTGTCGGAGGCTGTCCTCCCCAGATCCTGAAAATCTGGATGTGACACGACATACCGAACAGCGTCTAGGAATACCCGTCTATCTGGTTTAGAAACACCAACGGACTCTGCATTTACACAAAAATCAAAGTAGTCTTTCAATTCATCCACATTGCGAGGATCTGAGTTTCCATCTGTTATTGCACCAATCAACAAAGGTGTGCCATCGTTTGACCGAATTGATGATATTCGTTGCAAGCATCCCAGAACGTCACTGGCAAAGTGAAGTGGTATTGCTTCGTGTCTTGCAGCAGTCCAGCGCTCGAAGGCTTTGTTTGCGAATGTTTCAGCCTCTTCTTCGGTATATTCATTCGAAGTCATCAATACCTCCTTCAAAGCGTCTTTCCGGAGTTGTGTCAACAACACTGGAGCTGTTGCGTTTTCAGTCCGTGGTGCATATACCTTTTTGTTAGCCTGGAAAAGTTCTCTCATTATTTCCTCGATACGTTTTGGTTGTTGGACGTTGTGTTTGTCTAGATAGGACGCGAGGGCATCATTTGCTGCACCAATGCATTGCTTCGTTTTCCACAAAGTGTTGTCAAGATCAAAAGTGACAACTCGTACAGCACTTCGTATCATTTTGTTTTGGTCTATCAGGTCTCCTTTTTCTGCTTGTCCAGCTTCGAAGTACATTTGTTCCCAACGATTCAAAGTCGTTTGCTCTTCGTCGTCTGCTGGCCCAGGTGTCGGAAGTAGTGTATTGTCTAGTGATAGTTGTCGTTCAGTAACACCTCGCTCGATACGACAAGAAACTCTCCACCTTCCTATCTGGCTCTGCAATGGTTCTGCTGGGTGAAAGAAACAAAAACTAAGAAAAACAAAACCATAAAATACCATTGGCTGTAACATCGGCTGAATCATTGTCTTTCTCTTTTTTAAAATTCTCTTTCTGTCGTTTCTGACTTTTGGGGGAGACGTTCTGAAACAACAATGATGGGGAAGAATGACGACCAGATCGGGTGAAGGACAGACGAAAGTCTCATCTGCAGCACATGAGTCATGAGGAGGAAGCTGTGCAACACAAACCACACACCATTCTCGAGGTTGTTGTGCAACGTTTCGACCTGCTTGACAGTGACGAATAGTGCGAATCATTCACCATCATGAGTGTCAGACCAGATGCTAATTTCAAGCCGATCCAGGATATGGGTCCTGCAGGAGGCTGGGCCAAGGTACGAGATATAAGAACAAAAAGAAAACAACCCAGTCGTTGGCTGTGACTGTTACTAATATTTGGTGTCAAATTTGACCTCTTCAACTTTGATTTTCGTCACACATAGACTCCTCTTGAACTCTCAAGAGGACGACGTGGACCCAAAGGCTGGCAACTGTTTCTAGGAACCTCAGTTGCAATCTTCTGGGGCTTCTCCCGTGTGGGTGCTGGAAACAAGAAAAGGAGTGAGCAAAAGCTTTTTGAGCGACAAGAGCGATATGCACTTGCTCCTCTACTTCAAAACGAGGCCGACCGCGAATATCTTTTGAGGGAGAAGAAACTCCAAGCTCAAGAGGAAAATATCATGAGCCAGGTTCCAGGATGGAAGGTTGGTGAATCTCAATACCATGGTTCACGATGGACCCCTGCCCATGTTATGGATTCCAACAAGAGCAATATCAAGAAGTAAAGTATTGATCGTCTTGTCATCGAATCAAAACTTAATGAAAGTCTAGCTATCATCGAATATTTTATCCTTCGTATTTTCTTGGTACCGTCAGCTATCGTCCACTAACTTGAAACTAGTCGTGTTTTCGTGAACACACCTACTGTAGACCTAGGGCGGCTGTAGCAACGCCTAGACCATTATCTTGTCTCGTCCGCAAACAACCATACCGTCCCTTGTACAGCATGGTTCGCGATGTAATGCGTTATTACCCGATCGCCCGATACACGTACATGTAACTGGTGTACTTACCAGGTACAGTACCGGTACTGAGGCAGTGGGAATTCCCCCTTTTCATTTTATTTCATCCCCGCTATATTTAACGCGATTTCCCACAACTACAGTACGTTGTGGGAACAGTTTTTTGCCGAAAATTCCCACAACTACAGTACATTGTAGTTGTAGGAATCGGAAATATCACGAAAACAATATGAGTTTTTGGAAACATCATATGTAGTTGTATAATTTTAGTCAGTACATATCAAACGTTGTTTTGTGCGTTGTGGGAATTCCCTCAACAGTTGTGGGAAAACTGTCATTTCTACACACAAAACCACGTAGGATATGTACTGAGACAAATTTGAAGTTTCCCACAACTCTAATTGTAGTTGTGGGAAGTTTCCCACAACTATAATTGTTTTATTGGGAATTATGGGAAAACTGTCCGTTCTACGGAAAACTGTCCGTTCTACACACCAAACAACGTTTGATATGTACTGACTAGAAATTAGACAACTACATATGATGTTTCCAAAAACCTCTAATTGTTTTCGTGATATTTCGTAATACATTTAAGGGAAAAAACGGACAGCTGCGCAACGGAAATTCCCACAACTAGTTGTGGGAAATTCCCACAACTAGTTGTAGGAATTTCCCACAACTATTTTTTAAGATTCCTACAACTAGTTGTGGGAATTTTTGGCAAAAAACTGTTCCCACAACTACAGTAGTTGTGGGAAATCGCGTTAAATATCGCGGGGACGAAATAAAATGAAAAGGGGGAATTCCCGCTGCCTCAATGTGGTAATACCGTCGATCTATGTGCTATGTGTACGCATTATGTTACGCGAATAACATGGTACACTATGTAAGCATGTCGCACCTTTCCAGCCAGCTGCACATTTCCAGCCAATCAAAATGCTCACCCAAACCAAACAAACTGGACGGTCCGTCCGCCGCTCAAGAAGCCCATTTCATCTCATCGGGAGACCCATCTCCTAAAATCACCCACAGACCTAAAATAAAGTTTTTCTCAAAACAAAAGTCTTAGCTTAGGTCCTTACCTTGCATCTTATTGGGTGGGGCTGTCATCATTATGCTCAGGGAAGTCACTGTAGCTCTAAAAGTTGCCACTAGGGCTGTTGTGGACTGAAATTGAAAATTTACAACTGCCTGAAATTCATCAAAGAATGCTACAATCAAGCTATTAATCGGAACTCAGATTGCCCATGAGTGATATCAGGTCACACTGTACTCATAAGGCACCAAAACAACCAATGATCTGAATTGCTGTCAAAAGCATCAATTACTGTACCTTCTCGGCTGCAGTGAATGTCTAGAGCATAATCGTGATGACCCCACCCACTGGCAATAGGATGTAAGATAAGGACCTAAGCTAAGACTTTTGAATGGAGAAAATTTTTATTTTAGGTCTGTGGGTGATTTTAGAACCTGGGTCTTCCGCCATAATAGGGTCTGACGAGCGGCGGACGTACCATGGAAACACATCAAAGAGGAAAATTGAACAAGACAAAATACCAGTGAACTTTCCGTCTACAATATCTCTACATAAAAGCAAGCAATCAAGCAATCAAGCAGCAATTACAGCATACAGTATAAACCATATTCATAAAACTAATGCAACTGTTACACTAGATTTGAATGGAAGATTTTTGTTCTCTAGCCGTGAAAAATCGTGCAGGCTTCAGCCGACCAGCAATCCTATGCTGATACTCCCGCCAGAGTTCGTTTAATGATCTGGGATTGCCAAATAGAATAGCCATGTTCAGAACTTCGATTGGACCAACATCTGCATTTGCTCCGCTTGCTGGAAGTGGTAGTGTATCAATCTGCGACCAGTATTTGCTTGTTGGAGTTGGATTCGCAAGCCACCTTCAATTGTTCCGCCATTTGCACGAATGTTGTTGTTTAGAATTCGATCACGATGCCGGATGTAGGCTCTCAAATCTTGAAAAATTTGTATGAGATCGAGCAGCAACTTTGCTCAATTGTTGTTGCAGTTGCTGGATACTTATCTGGATGCTTTGGAACAAGTCTCCTAAGTTGAGTTCCCTGCCACCACGCCTCCACCAGCATCAGTGCCCCCATCACCGTCTATAATAGTAGCCTCATCAATCGTGAACTGGTCGTCCCTCCTTTTTTGGCTGGTTGTTGTATATCAGGCAGCAATATATGAGCGGCACTGTGGATTATCTGATGGCATGATTCTGCCAATGCCAAGTAGCCTAGTCTTCTGGTGGTGCAAAGCGCCTCCTTCCAGCGTCCGAATGGTCGTTATTGGCTGCTGCTTCCTCCATCACGACGTCACTGTCCATATTTGCTTGTTCTTCTGCAGTTGTTTGACCCTACATCTCTCAAAGAAGAAGGATTGAGAAAGTGTAATTTTCCTTTTGTGGATGAATAATACTGTCTTGTGATGAATATACTGTCAGAAAGTTATATAATAATACTTGTGATACGGTAGAATATTTTTAAAAGGCGAAAAGTAACTTTTTTGTTTGAGCGATGGATATCCTGCCTGAAAATTACTTATGGTACGACAAGAATATTTATGGCAAAGAGTAAGAGCATCTCCAGCCAAGGCCGTCAATCGATTAGATAGAATAAATGTGATTGGCTGAAATCGGAAGACGCGCAGACGCTTTATGACTTTGCCTGGAAAGAAGCATTCGTCAGTCTTGCCGTCTATCCAAAACTGAGGGAAGTGCCTTCCAGCCAAAAAAACTTTGTCAATCTCATGAATCACACTCCGTTCAAGAACATAGCCCTCTTTTACATAGCATCGTAATGAACGAGAAGAAGTATCATGATCTGCAATATGACCTATTTGAAATATAGATAGTTGGAGTTACAATTAAAGTAATATCCTATTTGAGCAAAATTGTTAGAATAAAGCAAAATGTGCTCTATCGTGAGCGCCTTTAGCGCTCAGAACAAACTCTCTGCAATCTAAATTTGTAATCAACTGTACAACACTTTCACGACAATAGTTCTCCTGTGTTAGGTATACTTTGAGTGAAATTGTTCCTATTTGATTAATGTTT
>CAKOGP040002045.1:0-10586 GCA_933822405.4 Cylindrotheca closterium
TTCGATTTTGATAAGTCTCAGATCACTCATCTTGGAAGGAACCAGTTGCTGAACCTGTCACTCTTTATTCGGCCTGGCATCTTGGCTGAGAATGAAAAGGAACCTGATGACAGTGAGATAAGCATTACATGCTGTCAGCCTAATATCTGTGCAAAGAGAGTCCATACATCCAAAGATTTGGAGTCGTCGCTTGCTAGGAGCTCGGCAAAATACGAGCAGGCTCCTATCACCGCTGTGGTCTATGTTGCTGAAAAGGGCATCAGCATTGCATTTTTGGCTGGGAGGCACCCATCATTGCATTCAAGCAGAAGCTGTTGTCTGCAGAAAGCCCCTTCCCACTTGATTATCAAATTTCTGCTCATCTTGATGTGCTGAAAGAAAGAAGCCTGGATCAAGCAAAACTCAAGCAATTCAGTCACGAGCAACGAGAGCATTATGCCATGTCTTCTGAGACGGGATCGGTCAAAGATCTTGTAATGGGCTTTGTATTGACATCCATTGAAACCAAGGCATCTTTTTTTGATAGTGTCTTTGAAGACACGCCACCCGAAGACTACTCTGGGCTGATGATGGGAATTTTCAAAAAAGCCCTACAAGCTCTCCTTGGAGCAACGAAATACAATTCTGATGCCAAGAGAATTGTTGAAGATTACTTGAGCGACCCAAGAAGACAGGGCAAAACTCCTTCTGAAGTTTGGAAGGACTTGCTTCACAAAATGGCGGACATCAAGTTTGCACCTTTCACGAACACAAAAAAGGCACCCAATCAAGAGGCCACTGCAACAGCCTGTTGCTCTGTGTCTTCTGGTGGATGCCCTCCTAACAGCAAACAACTTGCAAGAAGGTGGTGCCGTACTAGCAGATATAACTAAATCCTGGGTCAATTACCCCAGTGGCGATGGTGTCTCTCATTGCAGTTACATTTGATCTTGTGTTGACACAAACCATTCTGTTGGTCTTGGTGCTCAACACAGTGAGATGTGCAATGGCAACAAGTTGATGGATAGTCTTCATGTCTTAGTGTCCCGTGCATTTGGAGCAAAGAGGGTGTCCACTACAATCAGCTGTAATGCCAGAAGGAGTTCAGAGTCAGGACAAAGGTTCTTTGCTGGATCATTGTTGATAAAAAGCGCTTTTGCTGCCTGGGGTTCCAAGGTGTTACCAAAATAATTTTTGTAGACTGGTTCTAGCTGGTGCTTATTGTCAACGAAGATGAACTCAATCGCTTCCAAGGAACTGAAGTTGTCGGGCTTGGACGCGTTCCAAAACAATCAACAGTCGATGTGTGAATGAGATGGGAAATGCATAAGGGAAGCTGATGAGTGCAGACTTGTATTGCACTGGCAAGTGAGTATTGGTGTTGTAGTAGCTTGTTGGCGCAGATAGACAGTAGCGTTACAAAGGGCTTTAAAACCTGTCGTACTAGTAGATATGACTAAATCCAAATGCAATGCAAATGTAGATGAATGAGAAATAGTGAGCTAGATAGAATACGGTAGATCTATGGAAAGTACGGTGACTGTAGGTTGTATGGTGAACCAGGATAGACCTTGCACAACAGGTGGCTACTAGCCAATTCTTCCAGGTTGCAGAACAGAGTCGGAGAGGGAGTTGAAAAACAAGCATGCTTGCAATATCTAGAACTGGCAGCTCTTTTGTTTTGTCTTCATATTTTGGAACTTTGATTCAGCAGAGTCTGCTTAACGGTCCGTCCGCCGCTCAACAGGACATCTGTAGGTGGAAGACTGATGATCCAAAACCCCATGCAGAACTAAAATCAAAATTTCTCCCATACAAATGTCTTAGCTTAAGTCCTTGGCTTTCATCCTATTGGGTGAGCACCTCTCTGCTATGCTCTAGTGAGTCGCTTTAGCACAATGTTATCAGCTCCTTTTGATTGATATCCAAAGGATTTATTGACATTTTGCGCTACAGCAGCTCTCTAGAGCATAGCAGAGAGGTGCTCACCCAATGGAATGAAAGCTAAGGACTCAAACTAAAACATTTGTATGCAGAAAATTTTGATTGTAGGTCTGTATGGGGCTAAAAATCTTGGATCAGCAGTCTTCCGACAAATTAGTATGAAAATGATCTGTTGAGCGGCGGATGGACAGTTATAGTAATCCTGAAGTACAGTAGAGGTTAATGTAGTTTTGGACTTGGTGAATTACACACTTTTTCAGTGAGAAAAAGCGCGTCAACATACACCATGGATGAGGGTCAGGGAACTATGCCTGCAGGCGTAGGTGTGCTGGCGATTTACTTGTAGCTCCACTCGGCTGGTTGTATGCCGTTATGGTCATTTAGAGATGGTCAAGTTGCTACTCAAGAAGGGTGCTGACATTCATGCCAAGGATCACTATGGAGACACATCATTACACAAGGCATCTTTTGCGGATCATTTTAAGACAATCGAGTTGCTACTTGAGAAGGGTGCTGACGTTAATGCTAAGAATCACAATGGAGACACACCATTTTACATGGCATGCGAAGAAGGTCATTTTGATGTTGTGAAGTTGCTACTCAAAAATGGTGCTGACATTGATGCCAGAAATCTTTTTGGACTTGCACCATTGCACAAGGCCAGCTGTGACGGTCGTCTAGAGATGGTCAAATTGCTACTTCAGAAGGGTGCTGACATTGATGCCAATAATCAACATGGAAACACACCATTGCATGAGGCATGGTCATATGGTCATTTAGATGTAGTCAATTTGCTACTTGAGAAGGGTGCTGACGTTAATGCCACGGACAATCATGGAAAGACATTATTGTACAAGGTAGGAGAGCATGGTCAATTGGAGATGGTCAAGTTGTTACTCGATCAGGGTGCTGATGTGAATGCCACAGATGCAGAAGGAAAGACGTCATTGCATATAGCATGCAGTGAGGATCATTTAGACCTGGCCAAATCGCTTGTCAAGATAGGCGCTGATGTCAATGCCAAGAAAATAGGTGGAGAGACACCAATGCATTGGGCATGTGGGAAGGGTCATTTAAAGGTAGTCAAGTTCCTAGTTGAAAAGGGTGCTTGTGCTCATGCCAAAGCCACAATTGGAATGACACCATTTGAAATGTTGTGTTGCAAGGATGAATTTGACCTGGTCATGTTGATAGTCCAAAGGTCATGTTGTGATGGTAATTTGGAGCTGATCAAGAAGCTACTTGTCTAGAATGGTGCTGATGTCTTGTCTAGAACCCGGTTGGTGTCTCAGCATGCAAAAACAAACCGTGCTAATGAACAATGGTTTGAGGTTCTAACATTCTAAATTATGAATGATACAGTGAATGGAACAATTGTTCAAATACAGTACCCTGCTTTCCGACTAGTAAAGCTTGCATGGCATGAATGCAATGCCTACAACCATAGGTGGCAATCTTGTATTATCGATCAATAATCGCAGAATCTTACAAATGCTGGCAACAGTGCAGTGCTATGATCTGGTAAACATAGTGTGTTTAAGGTGGATTTGGACCTATTGCAAAGTACTTTCACCATGCAAAACACACCCTTGGGCAAATTATTGTCAATTAAATTCTAGTCAAATGTCAATACATTGCATTCTACTTACTTATCGGATGTCATGGGAGGAAGTTGTTGCCTAGAAATATCTGGAAATCTTCTCATTCTATTTCATTCTAGAGCCAATTCAGCCATGATCTGTAGATTTTTGTCATCTTTCATTTGCCAGGCAAGTTGCTGTACAAGCAAACACATTCCTTATTGCTACTCCATGCATCCTCTTTGAGCGCTTTGTGGAGCAGGCATACTGGCTTGCTGCTATGTCAAGAATTGTGAAAGAATTGTAGTAGGAATGGGACTTGTTGCTTTTCTCACTGCATGTTGTGTTACCTGAATTAATCTCTATCATTGTCTATCTATCTACTTTCATTTATTTCTGTCAGATTAAGAGTTGCACAGCTAACTGCATTGTTTTTCCTTGAGAAAGCCGCCTATCATTTGCCTTCCTCCAAATCAACTTTTTGGAAATTGTCTCATGCTGAAGTCTTAATGATGCCTTTGTTTAATGCCACGCCCTGTGTTGTACACTTCCATGCATTATTACAGCTTTTTGGCTACCTTGAAACACATCCAAGCCACAAGAATGTCATAGATTCTGGATATATATATTTTTTCCTGCTTTTTCTTTTGTTGCTTTATCAATTCCCCCAACAATTGTCTTTGCAACTGTACTCAACACAAGTAAATCCATCAGTGCTACTCTTTCCCCATCTGTACTGACAGTACAGGCCTTCTTTTTGCCGGAAACCTCAACAAGGACTTCATGCACCAAACGAGTGTTAAACATGGGAAGAATGTGACTCCAGAATATCTCCCAGTTTCCCTTCACATGAGTCTTGACTGCTGTCTTGATTTTTTTCTCATGCTCCTGTTTGATCAATCTTCTAACCACATCTTCCACTTTTGCGGCAAGCTCTATTGTTCATGCTGAGGGCTCTATTTGCACAGTTCACGCTCCATCCATTCTCATCCAGCATCTCAGAATCAGACTGCACAACATGAATTTGCCACTTTCTGGGTTCAATCTTTACAGCCATTAGTCATAAGTCTATTGGTTTGGAAGCCCTACAAACTTTGATTGATATGTCAGGTAAAGAGATGGTGACAAGGGCAATGAATTTGCAGGCTTTCGTTTCAGCTAGCACAACCTCATGATCCCAAATGTCCTTGCATGGGTCAATTTTGTTACCACTTTCAATGGTATGTATTGAACAACAACTTGTTGAGCTTCTGATGTTGCTTTTGGCCAAGCTGATCTTGTTTCTGGCAGCTCCTCCAGCCAATTGTCAATCAGACTTGAGGTAATTTGATAGCACTTTGCATAGAACTGATCAAGGGCAGAGTTCATAGATTTGATTGGCGTGCCTCCATGTCCAAGATTTGCCCTTGCTTCATTGATGATCTTATCGTGCTCTGGAGGTGGAAGAGACTTTGAGGCTTGGTCACTAGGCATGGAGGCGACATAGAGCTCAAATGGCTGAATCTTTTTACCATTCAGGACACCATATGTCTGGAGGCTCTCTGGGGGATAGACCAGTCTTTCACCCCAAGCTTGAGTAGTTGAGTTTGACCCACAGCTCATGAGTTTATGGCGCTCTTCCTATTAAAACTCAGTCAGAGCTGTCTCCAAGCCTTTCCTGGGAAAGCTGCATTTTGTCCCATGCATTTGCAATACACTGCTGAAGGAAAGAAATCACACCGTTGTCTTGTGGTTGCACAACAATGCTTAGGTGAGAAGGAAAGTGAATTGGCATCACTTTGTGTTCAAAGAGAAGATTCAATGCAAGGGGACTCCATTGTGAAACATGGCTATCAAGCAGAAGAAAGCTCCAAACACCGCCCTTCCCCTGACCAGGTGGCAGATGAATCACAAATGGATACAGGTGTCCACAGATGTATCTTTAGTCATACTTCCATTGTGAGTTGCTCAAACCATGATTCCCAAAGGATTATTCTGGTCAAAACCTCTTGTGTAAGATCCTCAAATACCAATGTCATTGTCTATTGTCTGATTGTACATTCTTGGCATCCGACTGCCATGGATGCCATTGGAAGCATCATTGTAAACCCCATCAGCTCTGGAAAATATTGCCATCGTAATGTGACAAGGCATTTGATCTCCTTCAGGTGTAACCTGGAATAGCTGATGTCCTAGTTGACTGGGAACCAAGCAATTGTTCTCGTGTTCTGTTGAGTCCAATCCTGCTTTGTCCATATTGTAAATCTTAGTCCCAGGTAGGCTCTTCCATTCAGTCTAAGGACAACAGTCTGGATCCTGGGCAGGTAATAGATGTACTTGACATTTGGCAAAATTGCTTTTGACAAGACTACTGTAAGCTAAGGCTATCATCCTCCAAAACAAGTCAGCACCTTCCGGGCGACCCAGCCAATTGGAGAAAGGCGAAGTCCTTTCTCGTCCTTGACGGCGTTGTATGGCCAAAATCCAAAAACTCCTCCATCAGAAACTCTTTGAATTCGTTTGCTGATGAGTGACAGCCCCGAGCGACTTGCGTGTTGAGTTGGCTCTGGCTCCATGGCTCCAAATGAACCACCACAGGAGCCCCATTTTTCATTACTTGGTGTAGCATTGGTGCGGTAGGGTGCGGAGGCTAATCAATGTCTGGTGCAGCATCATCTGAACAAAATAAACGAGCAGTGACTTGCCAACCGTGTTTTAAATAAGTTTCATTTGCCAACGCAACCAGCTCACCTATAGTATTAGCACTACCTCCAATTAAAGTAGATTGTAACAAAAGTGGGTCCAATTGATTTGGCCTGCAAGAATCCGATGATTCCCGGCCTCCATCTCAGTTATTCTTATTTACATAATCCTTCATTGCAGTTGCTTCCTCGTCAGTCAGCTTACAATGAGAATGCTTGCGTTCACAGTGCTCCTTGCATTCGCCCTTTCTGTGCCAAATGAGGCACAGTTCCTTGCCGTTGGCGTGCTTTGGAGGCTGTTCGCCTGTCTGTTTGATTAACTCAGTAGTAGTTCTTCCGGGTAGCAATGCTCTTCAATCATGTCAGGCCCTTTCCTCCTCTCTCTTCAGCTGACTCTCAGTCTTGTCTCCTGTTCCACCATGTCTCCATGTAGGTGCCCAAGTCGGGTAGGTTCTCTTTGGCGTTTGTGCCAGATCTTACCAAGCGCTCAAAGTAATGATCAATTTGGGAATAGATTCCAAAGAGAAATCTCTTGAGTGCTCGCTCCTGCTAGGACACTCCCATCTTTTGTGCAATTGAATCCACATTCTTTGCAAACCTTTTGTACACCGCTGTCAGTGGATGATTTTTCCCAAACACTACACGGTAGAATACCCGCATGCCATTGACCATCTCACAGAACTGCATGGGATCCTATGGGAAGATAGCATGCTTGATCTTGTCATGGGCTTGATGATCCTTCATTGAAGCGGTCGTCTTTTTGCCCGTCAACCAATAATCGCTCTTGTTGTAATCGTTGATCGTGTTTGCATTTTTGTAGTGCTGGAAACAGACACTGTTAAACACGTTCAAACCCTTTTCAACATCGCCGCGCGAACAAAATTCCAATTCCACCAGCAACACAGGGAGGTCCTGCTGAACACTGCCTGTATGTTGTACGTTTCCCTCCACGACTGGGTCAATATTGAAACTAGCATAACGGTTTTTTCGCCAGCGTAGCATTTTCTGAGCATGCAGATACGGAATCTATTTATTCCCTTCTCAACTGCTGAATTTTTCAGCAGTACTGCTGAATAAATAGATTCCGTTTTTCAGATTCCGCCAGCAGGTAAAACAATAGAACTGATAGTGTTGTTGCAAGACAAAAATGATTCACAGTAGTACTATTAATATTTTATTGTAGACTAGCAATCGTAAAACTAGTCCTTTAGGGATACGAAATCAATGAAAGGATCGTAAAAGTAATTGTCGTCATCCTTATATCGTTTTCCTTGATGTTTTGCAAGTCTCTTCTCCTTTTTCTTCTTCCTTCCCAACCAGTATGCAGAATCCTTGTTTCGCCTAGTCTCCTGATAGATGTGGGCCCAGAAAGGTTTCAAGTCAAACGCTTTGTACTCATCGCGTTGTTGGTGGAGCATTTTGGGCTTCATGTCCTTGTGCTTGCCATTTTGGACATCAACTCTAAGGGAAGCTTCTGCTGGTGGTGACCAATGCCAATCGCCGTCCGTGTCTTTGGCTACCGTGCAGTTACCCAGCATAATCTTTGTTGGCTCTTGCTGGACATCTTTGAACATCTGCTTCACAGTCTTTGCATCGGCATAGAAATCGTCAGTGAAGAAGCTTTGTCGCCTAGTCTTGGACTATCTATCGATTTGTTTGTTGCTCCAGCTGCTTCCTAGAACCCTTCCTAGTTTCAGGAACTCATCTTCAGAAAAGAGCTGCTCTGGCAGGTTGTATTGCTTGTCAGAGGCGTTGTCAAGAAGGTGTTGATGGTGGTTTATATCTGACAATTGATTGGCGATTAATATAATGGAATGACAAAGGGAATTTTAAAATTCAGCGAACTGCTGAAAAATTCAGCAGTACTGCTGAAATTCAGCAGTACTGCTGAATAATTAGATTCCGTTTTGTCAGATTGCGTCGGTTTCAGTTGGCGCGCACGCATCTCAATAGTTTAACGGTAATAATTTGGGATTCCTAGGGTACAGGTTTAGTGCTACGGACGCCGGAAGGACTATATTCAGCAGGACCTCCCTGTGTTTCAGGCTCTTGATTACTCGGGCTGAAACGATGAATTCCAGATTGAGGTTCAGTTTTTTGGCCTCATTGTCCAGCAGGGACTGCACAATTCCAATTGATTCGTGCTTCTTACACTTTGCTAGCTCGTGCCAGAGAATGGGAAGCTGAGCTGAGGTTGTAGTACCAGCAACTCTCTTCAGGTAGGAGAGCCTTGTGGGCCACTTCTTTTCCACTGTATTTGGGGGCGCCTTGTCCGATGCTTGTCCCTGGATACCCGCTACCACTACCTCCGAAAGCGATTCCACGGAGTTCTTGGTCGTCTTATTACTCTCCTTGATGGCCGCCAAGGTCTTGGTGAGCAGTTCGTAGGTCTTGTCGGTGGAATCTCCAGTTGAGTTCTCCGAGTCCAATCCGCAGTGAGAACAGCAGGTTCTCTGACGTTCTTTGAAAGCTGATCTCTCCCGACAACCGTTTTTGCCATGCGCCAATGGTCCACGAAGTGCCGGAACTTCTCCTGCACTTCCAAAATTTTTTCAGGCTCCTCGCTGTTGGCGAGAATCTTGATTTTGTCAATCACCAATCGCAAGACTTTGCGTGCGTACGATCCGTCCCAAGTGATATCCAAGATCTCCTTGGGAAATGGGCATTCGCTTGGGTGTGACCAGTAGGTTGTAAGCCGTCTCAGGATCTTCGTCGGTGATATTCTCCATCACAAACAACTTGGAGCAATCCTGCTCGAGCTCCTCGTTTATCATCCACGCCTCCAACTTTGGAACCTTAACCAGATGGGTTTTTGAGAAGGCCTTTGCCGGCCAAGAGAATGCCAGTGGGTCGCTCCCGTTCTCCAGAACGTCATGGTCCAGCCAATTTATCAAAATGCTGCTCTTTCTTTTCGCCAACCGTTGTGTACCTAATCATTGGGCAATGCCAAAAATTAAAGTTGTTCACCTGTTCCTTTGGCCATCCCGTGTACCAGGCCGGGGCCTCCTTGTACACCCTTTTTGACAAGGCTGTTTAGATCTTGCAACTGAAGGTCCTTGGTAGGATCAAAGGCATTGAGGACCGCCTTGGAATCATGGTTTGGGTAGCTCCCCTGAGTGGTGAGGTAGCGGTAGCTCTTTTTGCGCACGGTGAAGTCTGTAATGGTCATAATGATGGGTGTTACAGGTAGAAGAGCCGTGTGCTTTCCTAATCTTAAAAACGATCTATTCCTAGACTTCAAATTCCCTCTGTCAAATAAAGAGCAGTCTTTTCAAAAGGAATGAGCTGCAACTGAGCTGCAGCTCATTCACCAACTTCTTTCACAACCTCTTTGGTATGTAGCTTTCCACTGTCCTACTACTGTACCTTCTTTGCATTCGTACTTGGGCGTTCCAATCCGTCCGTCCTTCGCTAGCCAACACCTGCAGTGCATCGCTTTTTTCCCCGTTTCTATTCGGAAAAAAAATACTGCGCATGCAGCAATTTGGAGAATCTTGAAAGTCACTATGCGAGTCGCTGCAGCGTTTAGTATTGTTAGGCTCCCGTTCTCCAGAATGTCATGGTCCAGCCAATTTATCAAAATGCTGCTCTTTCTTTTTGCCAATGGTTGTGTACCTAATCATTGGGCAATGCCAAAAATTAAAGTTGTTCACCTGTTCCTTTGGCCATCCCGTGTACCAGGCCGGGGCCTCCTTGTACACCCTTTTTGACAAGGCTGTTTAGATCTTGCAACTGAAGGTCCTTGGTAGGATCAAAGGCATCAAGGACTGCCTTGGAATCATGGTTTGGGTAGCTCGCCTGAGTGGTGAGGAAGCGGTAGCTCTTTTTGCGTAATGGTCATAATGATGGGTGTTACAGGTAGAAGAGCCGTGTGCTTTCCTAATCTTAAAAACGATCTATTCCTAGACTTCAAATTCCCTCTGTCAAATACAGAGCAGTCTTTTCAAAAGGAATGAGCTGCAACTGAGCTGCAGCTCATTCACCAACTTCTTTCACAACCTCTTTGGTACGTAGCTTTCCACTGTCCTACTACTGTACCTTCTTTGCATTCGTACTTGGGCGTTCCAATCCGTCCGTCCTTCGCTAGCCAACACCTGCAGTGCATCGCTTTTTTCCCCGTTTCTATTCGGAAAAAAAATACTGCGCATGCAGCAATTTGGAGAATCTTGAAAGTCACTATGTGAGTTGCTGCAGCGTTTAGTATTGTTAAAATTTGGCATCCCGCATCGCACAATGCTACGACATGCTCTGTGTTGGAACACTAGTTTCACAACGAGGAATATAAAGATCATGAGCACACCAGTTGCGATATCAAACAAACCATGCCTTTGTGGATACGATTCATCCTCATGTGGAGGAGGCCACATGACCAGTCAATTGAATAATAGCAGTCGCAAAAGGA
>CAKOGP040002046.1:0-10585 GCA_933822405.4 Cylindrotheca closterium
ATCAACAATGATCTCCACAAGCAGGTACAAAAAATCTCTTCCGGAAGCCATCTGCGTCAGCTCTCACCAGCTGTCGCGGCGTATAAAGCACATACGCACATGTTCTTCACGAACTAGTCACAGATCTGGATCTACCTTCAATACTAATCCATCTCTGTACATACTCAAACCGTACTCCTGTACGTGTTTGATACCACGAATGTCCGACTTCACTGTCCGACATGTTCGACTGTTCTTTTATCTATTAAGATCCCATTTCACCAACAGCATTAGAGAAAGCGGATCGGAATCTCCGAGCTGTGGCAAACTGAATGGTGTTTTCGTTCCGGCCAGGGTCCAGAGATCTTCTAAGTAGGCAAGCTGCGATGGCCATGCCGAAAGTGTCTTCCAAAGGAAACGGGCCCATTACCGGGGTTACACTTGGGATTCCAAACATATCGGTACCCACCTTTTCCAGTCTTTTTACTTGTGCAAAATTTGCCTTGACCGTGCTTGACTCGCGGGACCAATTGGCATTTATGTTTGCGTGGCGAATGTCTTGCATGAAAAGCATATGCTTCTCATTACAAATATCTGGGTTCCGTTTCATGACGTTTCTAAAATGACAAATGTCACACTGAAATGGAGTCATCAAAAAATCCCCGACTCTGGACACTCGAAATCTATCTTCATCTCCATCCATTGCTACCTCAAAGCCGTCTTCATCAGTTGCTGTTCTTATAGGATAGGGACTTCCAGCTGGGACGGTGTAGCATTTCGGACACCACACTTTCCGGCATGCTGGAAAGTTTCCACGTGTGAAAGAAAAGTTCCCGCAGAAGTTCCCCTCTCCGTTCTTCACCGCATTCCCGCACAGCG
Organism: Cylindrotheca closterium; assembly: GCA_933822405.4. Taxonomy (NCBI): domain Eukaryota; phylum Bacillariophyta; class Bacillariophyceae; order Bacillariales; family Bacillariaceae; genus Cylindrotheca; species Cylindrotheca closterium. The sequence goes on from CAKOGP040002046.1 coordinate 859, forward strand.
CGCAGTTGCCACTCCAATGTTTCCAATAACTTTGTTCCTCGCAAACTCCAAGGTCTGTGGGGTATAAGAGGAAGATAGACAAACATTGTTAGTGGTTCAAAGTCTTTATGGCCCCAGCAACTGGAACCCAATGGTATGGTGGTATTGAAGTCGGTTTGTCGCGTAAGTAAACGTCTCCATCTCCCCGTCATTAAACGTGGGACGATGGCAATATGGCACGATTCAGGGTGCTTATGCCTCGCCTCTCCTACTTGCTCTGCCACCACATCCGCGGCCGCCGGAGGGGGCGTCCACAGAAAATTTCCTCTTCCATGGCCCTTTGTGAACCAATCATCTATTCCCAGATGCTCCAATTTTCCCAATCTTTCCTCCCATATGTTTCTCATCCAATCAAGCACTGACGGAGATCTATCCACTGCAGAAAGATGCAAAGGTACATAACTCAGCATATTTTCTCCCGTCATGACCCCTTGGTTCAAATCTCCCCTTGAGCCGCCATCCGTACCCTGCGCTATCATTCTCTTGCCCGACACATGCAAGAGGTGAAGGATCAAGTCAGCTTCCTGCTGTACTCGCCGCAACCTTAGTATGAGATGAAATAATCTTTTTGATGAGGAGTTCCCATTGTAGAACACGCTCTCGGCGGTAGAATTGTCAGTGAATAGAAAAATCTCCACACCATACAATTCGCCATTTTGTACTCGCATTTCCAGAGACTCCATCAGATTCAGCAACTCCCTGTAATTAGATGATTCCTCGCTATTGGTTGTGCACCAGTGCCCATACCGATAGTGTATTTTGTCTTCCGCGAAGAAGCCGCTTCCTTACTTAGAGAAGCGCTGAAACGTGCTGCAAAATCCAACCGCTGATGCGTCTCCAAACCCATAGAATACCGTCATCACCCTCTTACTGCGTACTCTCCGAATCGGGGGGCTCTCTGAGGCCGTGAGAGCCGATAACGCAGCCAAGTCATCCTTAAGTCTAGGTACTGGCTTCACATATTCCGGAGCGTCTTGTGAAGTCGGAGTTGGCGACTCTCCCTTGTAACCAATAGACTTCCATCCCTCATCATCTCGACCTGGTCTCCAAGCATCAAGGGTCAGATGTATTCCTTTCAAGTAGGGAACCATCGTTGGGTAGGTTCGAGTAACATAGATTAGAAACCCGCGCTTTCTCTCTAGCGCCTTGTGCTTCAAAGACCCCAACGTGGACCCACTAAGTTCTTCCGCGATCTCCTTGACCTGCAGCTTGGTCTTGTCCCATTTTTCTTGAGACACGAACACACTTACTGAATCCTCAGTGGTTTTTACCAATGATCCAGCCCAGGCTCCCGGGTTTTGTGATCCCCATCTTTGTTTTCTCGCTGCCTCTTGAATACCAAGTCCATTCAAACGACTAGCCGCCTGTCGAGTTGCCTGCTTACATTCCAACTTATTGGATGCTGTAACTCGGCCATCGTCAACATAGATGAACAAATCCGCAGCGATTTTACCATCAGACCACCGGATCTTGAACACCCAAGGCAAGCTGGGATCATACGTACTTGAACCTGGTAGGTTCAACTTGACTTCGTCCCACCTAAATGCGTTCTTCGGATCCTTCCTATCTCCCAAGGCAATCTCCTTGGCCACCATGATGGCTTGCACAGCTTGGAACGGTGAACTTTTCAATCCCATTGCGGCTTGAACCCAGCGTTCCCACAAGATATCACCTTCTCCGAAGTATTTAGTAAGGTCCACTCCGCACAAAGATTGGAGAGTCTCGTGCAATACGAAATTTAGAAAACAATCTCCAATGTCGAAATCACTCATGACAGTATCCTACGTGATCGCCCTTAGCATTGTATCAACAGTTGGCAGGGGAAACTCCGGCACCCACAGAGAATCGTTTAGTCCTGATTTGGTACCGTCATACACCATTCTGATATCGAACAGGCCTTTATCCACTCCAAAGAATGAAGTCAATGACTTGACGAATCCCTTCGTGATGTACCGCTTTGCTCGAACTAGCTGAAGTTTGATCTTCATCAGTCCGTGAGCTTTAGGATTCTGTCCAGCCCGCTGAGGTTGGGTCCAGGCTTTGGGTGTGTACTTGAAACGTCCTTCGAGACCATCGCATATCGTACTCTGGTAAAACCTCGGCCACTTCCAATGCATGCATCTAGATCCGTCCTTCCATTCCCACCAAGTAGTATCAGAGAGACGACTTAGAGCATCCCAAGCCGCTTCTGCTTCCTTTTGATCCTCCTCATAATTCTGTCTCCACCACTCTTCATATAAAGTGCGGCCATTCTCAGTCCAAATATATCTTCGGTATTTTTGAGCAGACTCGCCATTCTCTCCCATATGTACGTCCCACCGCACCGAACCTTCTTTTGGGTTCTTTGTTGGACCACCGCGTTTCCAGTCAAAGTACCCTTCGTGGTCTTTCTCTTATACCACTTCAACATCCAATTGCGAAACGAATTTAGAGCTCGGTCTTCCATCCAACGTGTCACGATCGCTAACGCTGGATGTACTGTTGGCAACTCTGGAGATCTCAGCGTCCGAATGACCTCTTTGTTCCACTTGGAAAAATCCACCTTTGCATCATCGCTCTTAGTGGCCTTAACATCCACTTCTTCCTCCGAGTCCCAATCTTCCGGCCCTTCCAACTCTGCTTGCGTCTCACCGATTTTATTTGATGCGGATATCCGTTTTTGCTTCAGCTTTTTCGATTCCTTTCTCAAGGAAGTTTCATTCAAGCTTCGCGTAATTTCAGCAATCCCACGCTTTACCGAGACTCTAGTTGGGGGTTCCTTTTCGGCACGTCCAAAGGTGAGTAACTTCTTGGAAATCCGCCCATCTCTATCAGTTACACCGATCCCTGATAGCAGATGGCGTAATCCATGTTTCAGACACCGCCCAGGTCTTAATGACTTCCACAGCCGGTTCATATCTTCCCCTGCCTCTTGAGCTAACTTCACTATTCTCACTGGCGCATCCTGTACTGTCCATTCTTCCACCGTCGTCAACCTTTGCCTTACCCATCCATTAACCAGGACCGATCTCAATATGAAAAACGGCTTTACTCCTGGCTTTCCATCCAATGGGTACAAACCTCCCCCATGGTAAGTGTTGGGAGCTATCCGTTGGACTCTCGATTTTCCCATCAGCATCGAAACCTTTGGCCCTGATACCTTAGTACCCACATCAACTGTGTCACTGGCCACAGAATAAACCGTGGTGGGAAGAGTCTGCAATGGGGTCGGTTGAATCCATTTTCGATCGATTGAGCTGTAGGCCTGTAAGTGCACAGAAGCTGTGGTCAGTCCTCCCAACTCATTGTGCGTCATCTTGATCCTTTTAGACCACTTGGACCTCAAAAAGCTACCATCCATTGTAGATACGATCAAGTTCGCTTGATCCCAGGCCGCCAACCAGCTAGGGGGTTTGTGCTCACATAGAATAACATTTACTGTGGATTACCGGTTCCGATTAGTCGTCATAACTACTCCCGGCAATTCTGATTTCAACCAAGTAGGAAGCCAGTCTTCCTTCTGCGCCCAAACCCAACTAACTGTCATTCCAAGGCTCTTCACCACCCACAATCATTCTTCGACTCCTTGTACTATCAGGCCAGCCGTGGGACGATCACCCAAGGCCTGCAATGATGGCACCACTCCCAACAATTCCATATCCACCTCCCCTTGGTCGTGATCCCTTTCCTCATGCCCTGTACCATCCTCTCAAGCGCCCCTGTCCTCCTTCTTGGCCAGCTTAGCATTGAACGTGGTCATTTCCCTCTGAAACTGAGAAAGCTGTGCCTTCATAGAGTCCAAGTTCTTGGGGGTCAATCTGTGACGAAACAGATGACTCAACGAATATCCAGAGAGCTTTGGATGTCTCGTGAATTTCAAATCAATAAAGGAATTCATTAGCTGATGGCACCGCAGGACAGCCCACATCATTCTTGCTGCATCATCAAGGGTAAGTCGGCCGAGTTTTGATCTCATTGCACCCACACTTCGAACGCGATGAAGCTCCATGAATACACCCTTGATAACTTCACAAGGATACACCCAAGCCTCAGCTTCGTCGTCACTCTGCTGCATGCAAATACCTCTTTGGTTAGTGAGAAATGAAGAGATAGCCATCCAGTGTTGCTTGGAGTCGAGCACCAGAATGGTAAACACTAGCACAGCTTCAGGGTGATGTTTTAACTGAGCTCGGATCCATTCAGTGGTTTGATTCACCTCGTGGTCCACCCCTCTGGTTATCTCATACCGAAGTCCTCGCATTCCATCCTGTTCGTCCCACTTAGCAAATGTACTGATGGCCGGTAACGGGTGATTTCCTTTCCCAGCAAGAGGGATTGGATGGGTCTTTGGATGGACAAGTACAGTTTGGCGGCCATGATGTTATCAAACCCCGCTTTTGTTGCATATTCGTCCCTCCTCAGGACATCTGTTGGCAGCGATTCTCCCCCCTCAGTTGTCACGCCGTCCACAATTGAGACAACATCTGTACCAAAGAGACCACTGGACTCGGAGTCAAATACCATCTTGGTATTTAAAAAATGTCGACAATCTGCCACTCCTCCGAAAGAGAATCCCGCCACATTAACCTTCTCGTTGTCTTTTTGTTCCAAATGAGAGACTCATTCTTTCAGCTGTTGGAGCATAGCTGTCGAAGGGGCTGGGGACAACTCTGGCTGAGGTGCTGCGTCAGCAGTTAGTCTGGCCACTTCTTCTCTCAATGAGGCGTTAGCCATCTCCAGTCGTTCGAGCCTGGCCACGACTGCGTCGAGCTGATTCGCAGAACCGCCAATGGCTAGGCCTCTTCTATCCACAGAGCCTGTGTTGCTTAAGGAGCTCAACAGGTTGGTGCCCGCAGAGCGGGAGTTGGCTTGGGTCTCCAGAGACTGAACTTGTTGACCAAGAGTTTTTCTAGGATCCTCATAGTAATCCTCCTTCATTTCAAGAATGTCACCAGGTAGCACGTTCTCACAGAGAGAAGCCATAGATACCTCGAGTGATTTCTTGACCTCCTGGATCTCTTGCTGGCCTAAGATCAACATTCCGTGATCGGCATCCAGATCTTGGACCTTCGTATTCAACACTTCAACCTTGGTCTCAATGGTCGCCAGACCATGTTCCAGACCGTGATCGCTCAATTCTGCTGCAGACTGAACATCTATCATACGTCCAGTGGTGGCCACAAGATCCCGGTAAATACCCATCAATCCATCATAAATGGTGGAGAACCCTGCTGTGTTCTCAAATTCTGCCCCGTCGCCAATTCGTCTTTTGAAAGTATTGCAAACCACGGCCAGAGCATTTACCTTGATGATCGTATCAACGGATCTTTTGTCGATCACGCTGGTGAAGTTGTTGACTTCTTCGATCATCATCTTTTGTTCCAGTAATGCATCTTGAAATACCTCCGCGAATCGATACTCAGAGGTCCACGGAATGATCATATCTTTAAGTGATGATGACGTCGGAGTTTCGGCAGAAAAATCAGCTCCATGATCACTAACAAATTTGTAAGACGATTCGCTTCCCGTCACGTTCTTCTCTTTTTTTACTGGCGTAAACGAATTTTTCAAGATCGTGTTCTCATCCACTTCAAACTTAAGTGTTCTGGAGGCCTGTGGAGGCGGGCTTCCGGTCGCACTTGACGTTCTCAACTCGTGAATGCGAGTTGTCCACCCGGCCTTGGTGTCTTTGTCGGTAAGCCAAGGAGCTGTGTTAGCGGAAGGAAGCTCACTGAATTTCACATGTGACATAGAGTCCCAATAGAAAGTCTCCCCTCCTCTTCCCAGCTTTTTGCAGCGGCAGTACAAAGCTGGAAACTGCAATTTATCAATCGGGACTAACGATCTGTGCGAGGCAATATCGCACAAGTTCGTTACTGGGTCCTTCTTCTCTCCACAAGCTTTTTGCCCTCCAGCGGATGAGGAAACTGACACACAGCAAATAGATGCGCCTGGTGCGTCCTTCAAGTAAAACAAAGTCTTCCTATCCGACGCTTTCCCTCCCGAAGTTTTCTGCTTGGTTTCGGCCTTGACCTCGCTGCTGGAACCACCCACCTCAATACCACCAATATTTACACCAGACAGAACATTTTGTCTCATACCTTCGTAATCCTCGACCCCGAGTGAACCCCGTGAATTAACCGACAATCCAATCTTCTTCGCAACCCCCCCCGACATAATAGAACTATCATCAACAGCCACCGTAACCACCTGAGGAGGTGACTTCCGGGAAGACGCTGCTTTAAGATTCTTCAAATAGTCAGTCATGATCGGAGATTAGGAACAGACTACGAAAAAACCACAAAAAACCAAGCGTGTAATCACGATAACTTCAAATGTACTATTTGAAGCCTGAAACCGATAGACCAGTGCACTTGTCCTCGTGTTGTTGTCTAGTATACTCGAGCACTACTCGGGTAGAAAGAGAATGGCAGTTTCATCCTTCAATTTTCGGCAGTGCTTCCGGCGTGGCTTTAGTAGAGCGGTACCGACTTGACGGGCGCACGCGTGCAATTCCGGAATCTCCATGTAGTCCCGATATCTTTTGGTTGGCGCCGTTCGTCTGCCCTTCGAGCTGATGCAAGAGATGATTCGACTAACTCTGTACTCAAGCTTTTCTCAAAGAATCCGTTACAGGAATTTGTCGTTCGGACGTAAATATACCGTATATATTCCTCATGAACTAATAAAATGTTCATCCTTTTTTCGTCGCATTCACGCCAGTCGAGTTTTTAAAAAACCAAGTGCTTGTTCACAAACGACAAACGAGACCTTGTTTGTTGTCAGATTTTGGTTGTCAATCATTGGTACACCACTGGAAATTCGAAGGTAAATACCATCAAAGAAAGAAAATAAACTGTAAGCAGATTGAAGGCTACGGTACCTCGGTGTACCGGTTTCAACTTCAAGTATTCTCTCATCTTGTTTTTGTTATTGTTATTATTGTTGCCATTCTGGGATCATCGAATGGACCTACAGTGAGAGATGACTCGCTCGGTTGTAGATTACGAGTATCTCATGAATACATCGTTTACTGATAGTAACAAGTCAGTGCGATCAAATGTCTGTCCCCGTTGGGAACGTAAACGTCAAAACGCGCGGGATAGAGCACCCCTTTCCTCCAAAAATGGTGGTGACAGATTCATCCCTAATCGAGCTGGTATGAACATGGAACTTTCCAAGCACATATTTCGAGGTGATACGGAAGATATGACAATGTCGGATGGGCCAGAGGGAGAAACCCAAAGTCATCTTCCAAGCAACCAGCAAGTCGTTCCCGATGCTAACAAGCAAGAGTACCAATCTCGGCTCAGTGCAGCGCTTCTCGGTGTCGATGATAAATCCAACAATCGCATTATGAGCTTCAAGGACAAAGCTCCGCAACCAAAGGGGGATACTGTCAACAACTTGAACGTTCTATATTCCGCCGCTAGATCTGGGCCGCAGAAGAAGTCGAACGCAAAACTAGCAAGTCGCCCGATTCCTTCTGCACCAAGTCGAGTTCTCGATGCTCCAGACCTTATGGACGACTACTACCTGAACTTGATATCTTGGAGCGATACAAATATCCTTGCAGTAGCCCTTGCAAATACTGTATACCTCTGGAATGCAGGAACCGGCGACATCCACGAGCTCTGTACATATGACGATGGACCTTCTTCGCATATCTCGTCAGTGGCATGGGTGCAAGAGGGAGGGGCACATCTGGCAGTGGGTACTTCTGGTGGCAAGACACAGCTTTGGGATGTTCATGCCTGCAAACAGCTTCGTTCCATGGATGGACATACCGACCGCGTGGGTTCCATGGCATGGAATCGGCATATTCTGAGCACCGGGAGCCGCGACACGAATATTGTCAACCATGATGTCAGAGTTTCGAAGCACAATGTGGCGACTCTTTCTGCGCATTGCCAAGAAGTTTGTGGACTAACTTGGAGTAATGATGGAGAAGTGTTGGCAAGCGGTGGTAACGACAATCTATTGTGTCTCTGGGATGCAACGCAAACAAGCCTCAACAATCCTGGTCCCAGATTTCAGTTGACTGACCATCAAGCTGCCGTAAAGGCGCTTGCGTGGTCTCCTCATGAACGCCATCTCCTAGCGACAGGAGGGGGAACAGCTGATCGTTGTATCAAATTCTGGAACTCTCAGACCGGAGCTTGTCTAAACTCCATCGACACAGGATCACAAGTCTGCGCCTTGCAGTGGAGTCCCTTCGAGAAGGAGATTCTTTCCAGTCATGGATTTGCTCGCAACCAACTTTGCCTGTGGAAGTACCCATCCATGGGGAAGATCAAAGAGTTGGAGGGACATACATCACGGGTATTGCATATGTGCGTTAGTCCCGATGGTAGTACTATTGTTTCTGCTGCTGGTGATGAGACGTTGCGCTTCTGGGAAATCTTTGCAGCTCCATCAAAGAAGCACCAGTCTTCTTCGCATTACTCGGCAAGTGGCAACAGTTCTTCAAAGCTCAGCTGGACTTCGCAAATTCGATGAGCTCAATCGCGGGAATGCAACTGAAATAAAATTGGCATCTGTTAGACACCCCATGGAAGGCTACACCCCAAGGGAGACCACAGATCTAGTACCACGAGGCACATGGAATTCAGATGAGTAAAAACCATAGGGTATAAAAACTAAATCTATAAATAAAAGCTTTTGAAAGACCAAGGTATCCATGACAGTTTACTTTCTGATTATATTCAGTGGTGTGATGTTGCGACAACAACCCAAACAAAAATTTTTGGTACGGTTGATGAAGAAGCGAGAGATCATCTAAGGAGGTAACAGATCATTTGAAGGTGGTAGTTGCTCTTTTTCTTGCATTTCACCATCTTTGAATGTTGCATCCGCATCACATGAAGTTACTTTTTCGTTTTCATCCGATTCTTTTTTCGCCGTTTCCTCAACTTGTGCTTATTCATCATCTTTCGGCGTCGTTTCAAGGTGCTGATCATTACCAATCCATCATAGAGAAGATCTTTCAAACCTTGCCATCGTGTTCTAGCAACCAGAGTCTGTACTGGTGGCAGGGGGGGTGACAGCGAATATTCACGCAACCTGAAGACTCTATTCGTAAATCTATGTGATGCATCTTGTCGTTGCACAGCTAGCCCAAGCCGCCTAGTCACACTGAACATCTCTTGCTACTGGTACCAGGTAGTGTTGTGTGAGGTACGGTATGTTTGGGAAAGTGAAAAAAAATAGGTCATGAGTCATGACATTTTCAATTCACCGATCGGGACTTCCTTAGTCCCCATTCAATGTACCATCTTCATTCATTGCCTCTCAGAAACAGCACAATCTGATCCAACTGAAGTTGTGTGAGAACATAAAACATGTAATACTTATTGCCAACTTACCCTAGCTATGATTCCTAGAGCTGATACTTGAGGGTATTGACTTCACCTTGCATTCATGATGCATTGCAGGCATGAGGTTGTAAATACCACCAGTGGATCAAGTCTCAGTAAACTTAGCCTCCTTGTGAAGACATCACTGCATACCTCGATCTGCTTCAGTAGCAAGATCAGGCAAATCTTCAATTTTACTAGCGTAGTGCCAGTCGGATTGAAGTTCGACGTTAGTCGTTCCAGCAGGACATGGAATAAGATAGACATCATTGCCATTCTCATCCTTTCCCTTGATAGCATCGTGAAAGACATTTGACGTATCAAAATAGCCAGTCTTCACAACTTGCGGAGTT
>CAKOGP040002047.1:833-230529 GCA_933822405.4 Cylindrotheca closterium
CTGATGTTGGTGCAGAAGTCGGTCCGGAAGTAGGTCCGCTAGTTGGACTAGATGTAGGTCCAGAAGTAGGTCCACTTGTTGGTCCAGCGGTGGGACCAATGGTAGGACCTGAAGTCGGTCCGGAAGTAGGTCCACTGGTTGGGCCACTTGTAGGCGCGCTTGTTGGTCCTGATGTTGGTGCAGAAGTCGGTCCGGAAGTAGGTCCGCTAGTTGGACTAGATGTAGGTCCAGAAGTAGGTCCACTTGTTGGTCCAGCGGTGGGACCAATGGTAGGACCTGAAGTCGGTCCGGAAGTCGGTCCACTGGTTGGGCCACTTGTAGGCGCGCTTGTTGGTCCTGATGTTGGTCCTGATGTTGGTCCTGATGTTGGTGCAGAAGTCGGTCCGGAAGTAGGTCCACTAGTCGGACCAGATGTAGGGCCACTTGTTGGTCCTGATGTTGGTGCAGAAGTCGGTCCGGAAGTAGGTCCGCTAGTTGGACTAGATGTAGGTCCAGAAGTAGGTCCACTTGTTGGTCCAGCGGTGGGACCAATGGTAGGACCTGAAGTCGGTCCGGAAGTAGGTCCACTGGTTGGGCCACTTGTAGGCGCGCTTGTTGGTCCTGATGTTGGTGCAGAAGTCGGTCCGGAAGTAGGTCCGCTAGTTGGACTAGATGTAGGTCCAGAAGTAGGTCCACTTGTTGGTCCAGCGGTGGGACCAATGGTAGGACCTGAAGTCGGTCCGGAAGTCGGTCCACTGGTTGGGCCACTTGTAGGCGCGCTTGTTGGTCCTGATGTTGGTCCTGATGTTGGTCCTGATGTTGGTGCAGAAGTCGGTCCGGAAGTAGGTCCACTAGTCGGACCAGATGTAGGGCCACTTGTTGGTCCTGATGTTGGTGCAGAAGTCGGTCCGGAAGTAGGTCCGCTAGTTGGACTAGATGTAGGTCCAGAAGTAGGTCCACTTGTTGGTCCAGCGGTGGGACCAATGGTAGGACCTGAAGTCGGTCCGGAAGTCGGTCCACTGGTTGGGCCACTTGTAGGCGCGCTTGTTGGTCCTGATGTTGGTCCTGATGTTGGTGCAGAAGTCGGTCCGGAAGTAGGTCCACTAGTCGGACCAGATGTAGGGCCACTTGTTGGTCCAGCAGTGGGACCAATGGTAGGACCTGAAGTCGGTCCGGAAGTCGGTCCACTGGTTGGGCCACTTGTATGCGCGCTTGTTGGTCCTGATGTTGGTGCAGAAGTCGGTCCGGAAGTAGGTCCACTAGTCGGACCAGATGTAGGGCCGCTTGTTGGTCCAGCAGTGGGACCAATGGTAGGATCTGAAGTCGGTCCGGAAGTCGGTCCACTGGTTGGGCCACTTGTAGGCGCGCTTGTTGGTCCTGATGTTGGTGCAGAAGTAGGTCCGCTAGTTGGCCCGCTTGTTGGTCCACTTGTCGGACGTTGTGTTGGCGCAGAGGTGGGCCCAGAGGTTGGCCCAGAGGTAGGGCCACTGGTTGGTCCGGCACTTGGTCCAGAAGTAGGTTTCCTGGTAGGTCCACTTGTTGGTTCAGATGTTGGAGTTGATGAGGGTCCCGGTGTGGGTGCGCTGGTTGGACCAGAGGTAGGTCCAGATGTGGGCTCATTCGTTGGTCCGCTTGTTGGACCTGATGTTGGGCCGCCCGTTGGTCCAGACGTAGGTCCTGAAGTTGGCCCGCGTGTTGGTTCAGATGTTGGGTCGTTGGTTGGTCCAGAGGTCGGTGCGCTAGTAGGGCTGGAAGTAGGCGCAGAAGTCGGACCGTTGGTTGGTCCAGAGGTCGGTCCACTGGTTGGCCCGCTTGTGGGTCCTAGTGTTGGCCGTAATGTCGGCCCATTGGTTGGTACGCTGGTAGGGGCGCTTGTAGGTCCTGACGTAGGACCGTTAGTTGGTAGAGATGTAGGTCCTGAGGTTGGACCGTTTGTTGGGCTCGATGTAGGACCTGGGGTGGGGCCAGCAGTAGGTCCACTAGTTGGTCCAGATGTAGGCTGCCTAGTTGGTCCATCAGTTGGTTCATCAGTTGGTCCATCAGTCGGTCCCGATGTGGGTCCGGAAGTAGGCCCAGAAGTCGGTGCAGTTGTAGGACCTGAGGTTGGTCCACTTGTTGGTCCTGGTGTGGGGCCAGAGGTAGGGCCTGCAGTCGGGGTAGAAGTTGGTCCAAAAGTTGGTCCTGATGTGGGGCTAGAAGTTGGACCTCTTGTGGGTCCCGAAGTTGGTCCTCTGGTTGGTCCGGCTGTAGGACCCAAAGTAGGCTCGTTTGTAGGGCCAGATGTGGGGCTGCTGGTGGGTCCACTTGTTGGACCAGCTGTTGGTCCACTCGTTGGAACAAAGGTAGGATTTGTTGTTGGTCCACTTGTTGGTCCCATGGTAGGTTCGGAAGTCGGTCCATTTGTTGGTCCACTTGTAGGTCCTGTTGTTGGACTTGACGTTGGACCTGCAGACGGGCCAAAAGTAGGAAAAGGTGTTGGTCCAGATGTAGGTCCACTGGTCGGAATTCTAGTCGGCCCAGAAGTTGGTCCACTCGTAGGCACACTGCTTGGCGCAGAAGTAGGTCCACTGGTTGGACCGCTTGAAGGACCAGATGATGGCATTGACGTAGGCCCTGAAGTGGGTACAGAAGTAGGTAGAGAGGTTGGACCCGAGGTGGGGTTCATTGTCGGCCCAGATGTAGGCCCTGAAGTTGGCAGACTAGTAGGTCCCGCAGTAGGAGGATTCAAAGTAGACGGTGCTGCTGACGGACTAGGATCGTAGATATAACAAGTCCATGTCGCAGAGCCCGAAGTGGCACCGACAGATCCTGTTCCAGAATATCGATCGTCGCAACCATTGGTAAAGATCAAAGGATCACATGTACTGACGACGTTTGAGTTCTCATTGTAGTAACAACGGCAACGTTTGTTGCCCGGCTTGTAGCTGAATCCAACCAAGTCGGTATCGTCCGCTTCCAAACACTTGTCAAAGCATTCGTTTGCGCTGTCAAGCGGCTCAGCTTCTGCCTGATCGTAAAACCTATCGGCAGTCTCTGTGCAAAATCCAGGCCCAAAAGAGCTAAAGCTCTGGGCGTTGCTAATGCGCACCGTACCAATCAAAACAAGAAAGATCCGCAAGATCATTGAGTTGTTCATGACTTCCTTTTGTCTTAGTCTAGAAAGATGATACAGAACAAAATGTTCAGATTCGATGGATCAATGGATGTGAATTTCTTTTTGGTCTCCAGCGTTGTGGGAATCTCAAATTGTAAGCATTGACCGTTCCAACTCACCGATCAACAAACGGCCACCAGCGAAACCGACAACACGCAGTTTCCCCCCAGTCTACGATTTGAATCTTGCACGTCACGATCGTTCTAGTATTGGTAATGTTGTGTACATGGAATGAATCGCGAGCAACTCTTTCCAAGATCCACATCGTGGGCACTCAGTTCCAATGCGTTGAATTCTACTGAGCCTAGGCGCCATACCGCATATCCATTGAGGTGCAGATGAATCGATATCTCAAAAGAGCATTCTTTTGAAACTCCTAGCAATCAACGGATGTAAAATATGTGATTCCGCACTTGAAATACTGAATTCTTCTCCACGCTTGGCATCGGTATGTTCAAGCTCCGTGCTGAAAATAGGATAATTTGTTCCACGGTACTGGTGTCAATAACTTTAGTACAAGTATTTTACAAGCAACATCATCAATTTTGTTCATGTTTGTTTGTTTCTCTTGTTCGCGATGCGCAAAATCGACTCGTTGGATCCGAAACGCCACGTTTGTACCATCTCATCCACGACTGATTTTCAAAAAAGATGGCGGCACGTCTGATTTCAGTTGTCGTTGTCAACAAGACCACAACACAAATTACAAGTACAAAATGTTTTCTAGCCTATTTCAGACCCAGCTTGGAGTCCAAAAAGTTGACTACTCCACAAAATATAATCTAGATGATTGTCTAAACAGTGCGGATGATCGAGCAAACAAAGTCAAGTTCCACAAGATTGGCATTCCTGAGTCGATTCATGCCGACAAGTCATGTTTTGTGATCAACCATGTCCTATCACCAAATGAATGTACGGGAACCATTGCACGAGCAGAAAACGCAGGATTCCGACAAGCGCTGGTCAATGTTGGCGGAGGTGAAATGCTCATGGAAGATTACAGAAATTCAGACCGCTGCATCATTGATGATCACACATTTGCCAAAACCGTTTTTGAGAGAATCAAAGGTATGCTTCCCGAAACGATTGAAGGAATGGATAGATGCACATGGAAATTGAAGGGTTTGAACGAGAGAATGCGAATCCTCCGCTATGGAGAGGGCAATTTCTTTGCGGAACACAGGGATGGAGCATATGGAAGAAACAGAAATGAGCAGTCATTCCTGACTATCATGATCTATCTCAATGATGGTAATAAGGACTTTGTCGGCGGTGCTACGAACTTTATTGCTTCTCCTCGAGGAGAACGAATTCATCGAATTATCAGTGAAGTTGTACCAAGAACCGGAATGGTATTGGTATTTGACCATCGATTGATGCACGAAGGTGCTAGACTTTTCAGCGGAAAGAAGTATGCTATCCGAACAGACGTCATGTACGAACGAACTGATGAAGAAGGTAGCACTGTACTAGACATGTCGTAAACATGAAGACGACTGAGGGCAATGTCACTCCACAACCGATGATAGACGTGTGATACATGATTAGAAAGGATAAAACAAAAGATGTGTTCTACTCGTACGATGCGTTTTCCGTTGTGTCTGCACTTGTGGTCCGTAGCTGTTGCAATCAACCATTCATGTCATTACTGTACTGTGTACTGTACTGTACAGTAGGCGGCGATTTAGATTGTCACTAAAGTAGTACGTTGTGGATTTGGTGACTATGACCGCATGACAAATTTCGATTTCCTTCGTAAAATCTTTTGCACCTGAATAACAATGACCGTTTCTCCACGGCCCTCCAGAGACGAATCCTTCATATTGGAGAAAGATTCATCACTGCGAAAATTATTTGATGGTTTAGCAGATCTCCACGACCAGTTTGAAGAACTTCAAAAGGAATCTTTCTATGGGATCCCCGAAGATCAAGGTCGGCGTGAAAGTACCTTTCTATCTGATGATGACGGGCTAGATGCATTACGACGTGAATTGGAGGGTATTTGCCTACCGGAATACCAAGAATGGCAACAAGAAGAGCGATCAGTGGAATCGATGCCATCCAAACGGCCTCGCTCTTCCATATCTTTACCGATTGTGTCCAAGATGGCAGACCACGAGAAAATCAACGACGTAATTGCCGCCCGAGAAAAAACAAACGGCATCCGTCTTGCGGAATCCTCTGCTGCTGCAATGGAAATGATTAAAGAAGATTCAGAGATAAGCGAAAATATTGGAATGACCCCCGATACAATGCTCAATGAACTTGGTGCTGTGTTGAGTAAATACGAAGTTCCAATGGGTCTTATGAACAAGCTCATGATGCTCAGTGAATTCGAAGTTTTGAAATTCATGATTGATGACGCGGGTAGCATGGCTCTATGCGATTCAAATATGAGAGGGAGCATAAAAGCCCCGCTATCTCGTTGGAATGAAGCCCAAGGACGACTCAAGGAACTACTAGAAATCTTGGCATATGTTCCCTTTCATCAAATTACAATTGAGTTTCTGAATCGATCAACTACGATCTCTTTGGAACGAAATGGTCGGAATCCCGCAGCCTTCTTGGCCGACGCAATTGCTCAAGTTGATGAGGAATTTGCAAAACCGCCCGCAGGAACTTCTTTGTTTTTGGAAAGGCTTACTCAATCGCTCACGGAATCTCCCGGAATCAAGATTGCCCGGTGGTACTTTGGTGATGGCAAACCACAAGGTGGTGATACGGCACAAGAGCAAATTGTCAACCTAGTAATGAATCGTGACAATCCGGCCGGTAATCCAATAACCTTTGTGAGTTGTACCAATGTGGATGACGACGTCGAATGGATGAAGGATTTAGAAGAGATTGCTCCGTTTTGTAGTGAATATGATGATTACCAGACCGAAGCTGGAGAAGTGTTGAGAGATCAAGGAATGGCCATGCCATATAGCAAAGGATTTCATTTGGTGGGAACCCTTGTAGCTGCAATAAACCCAGATGACCTGGATGCCATGGATGAGAGTGTACCGTTTACCAAGACCACTTTGGATAATCTTCTGGGCATTCAGCACACGGAAGAAATGTATCGTCACTATTTCAGATGTTTCCAAGTGGCACAGAGCAAGCGTCAAGTGATATCTGATGCCGACAGGTTGAAGAAGTCAATGAAATGGGACTATGATGAATTCTTCACGGCTTCAGGTCCTTCCAATATTCCTTCGGTCCAACGCTATGAAACGGAGCTGAAGCAAATATCAGCACCCTCCAGAGCCGATTCGTTCATATTGGAGAAAGATTCATCACTGCGAAAATTATTTGATGGTTTAGCAGATCTCCACGACCAGTTTGAAGAACTTCAAAAGGAATCTTTCTATGGGATCCCCGAAGATCAAGTTCGGCGTGAAAGTACCTTTCTATCTGATGATGACGGGCTAGATACATTACGACGTGAATTGGAGGGTATTTGCCTACCGGAATACCAAGAATGGCAACAAGAAGAGCGTTCAGTGGAATCGATGCCATCCAAACGGCCTCGCTCTTCCATATCTTTACCGATTGTGTCCAAGATGGCAGACCACGAGAAAATCAACGACGTAATTGCCGCCCGAGGAAAAACAAACGGCATCCGTCTTGCGGAATCCTCTGCTGCTGCCATGGAAATGATTAAAGAAGATTCAGAGATAAGCGAAAATATTGGAATGACCCCCGATACAATGCTCAATGAACTTGGTGCTGTGTTGAGTAAATACGAAGTTCCAATGGGTCTTATGAACAAGCTCATGATGCTCAGTGAATTCGAAGTTTTGAAATTCATGATTGATGACGCGGGTAGCATGGCTCTATGCGATTCAAATATGAGAGGGAGCATAAAAGCCCCGCTATCTCGTTGGAATGAAGCCCAAGGACGACTCAAGGAACTACTAGAAATCTTGGCATATGTTCCCTTTCATCAAATTACAATTGAGTTTCTGAATCGATCAACTACGATCTCTTTGGAACGAAATGGTCGGAATCCCGCAGCCTTCTTGGCCGACGCAATTGCTCAAGTTGATGAGGAATTTGCAAAACCGCCCGCAGGAACTTCTTTGTTTTTGGAAAGGCTTACTCAATCGCTCACGGAATCTCCCGGAATCAAGATTGCCCGGTGGTACTTTGGTGATGGCAAACCACAAGGTGGTGATACGGCACAAGAGCAAATTGTCAACCTAGTAATGAATCGTGACAATCCGGCCGGTAATCCAATAACCTTTGTGAGTTGTACCAATGTGGATGACGACGTCGAATGGATGAAGGATTTAGAAGAGATTGCTCCGTTTTGTAGTGAATATGATGATTACCAGACCGAAGCTGGAGAAGTGTTGAGAGATCAAGGAATGGCCATGCCATATAGCAAAGGATTTCATTTGGTGGGAACCCTTGTAGCTGCAATAAACCCAGATGACCTGGATGCCATGGATGAGAGTGTACCGTTTACCAAGACCACTTTGGATAATCTTCTGGGCATTCAGCACACGGAAGAAATGTATCGTCACTATTTCAGATGTTTCCAAGTGGCACAGAGCAAGCGTCAAGTGATATCTGATGCCGACAGGTTGAAGAAGTCAATGAAATGGGACTATGATGAATTCTTCACGGCTTCAGGTCCTTCCAATATTCCTTCGGTCCAACGCTATGAAACGGAGCTTAAACGAATAACAGGATATTGATGCCTTATCCAATGATCCCTTCCAAATACTTGCACTTTTAGTTTACAAGTGGTCAAAGTTATTCTAGAGAATAAAAATTAAAGTAAATTCTATGTTCTATTCCAGCTCTTTCCATAGATGTACCAGGTACCTGGTACCGGTACGGTGCAAAAGTACCAGGTACAGACAGCGTCTGCGAGTGACGATCGATTGATTACTATTACCCCAAGCGCATGCAGTTCTTATCCAATCTGATTAGTCCATTTCGCACATACGCATCCAAACATCCAACGAAGTCAGAAAGAGTCTTATTATTAAGGACTTCTTGTCTTCAATCCAAAAACGTGACAGCAGAATGAAAGCAAAACCAATCTGGACGGTAACGAACAGTGCAGCAAGAAAAATGGTGAAATCTGAGTTCACAAGTTTATCGAGAAA
Source organism: Cylindrotheca closterium (assembly GCA_933822405.4). Lineage (NCBI taxonomy): Eukaryota > Bacillariophyta > Bacillariophyceae > Bacillariales > Bacillariaceae > Cylindrotheca > Cylindrotheca closterium. Next base: position 9,069 of record CAKOGP040002047.1, read on the forward strand.
CGCAGAACACATGAGTGTCGGTTCGAATTGCCCATCATGGAACCGTCATGCTACATCGGCAGTTCAGACACGCCTCTACCACTCGACGGGATCTACACCAGCTGAAGATGATCGAATCAGTGCACCTAGAGCTGCCAAGGCAGTGGGTCTACTTCCTACATATTTGGCCGATGCGCGAGCTGTGGAACAGTATTCACTATCGACTCCCAATGGAGCTCTTCAACTGAGTGTGGCTGAAAACCAGCTGCTAGAGGATTTGCTTGTGCCATCATTGACAGAGTTTTCGTCAACGCTAGCGTTCCCAGCAGACGCAATCTACTACCAGCCTACGCAGGGCCGAGAATCGTTTCGAAAAGCAATGGCAGCGTATCTTGAAGATATGTTAAAGCTGAGTAAACCAATGGACGCAGATGGAATTGTGGTGGGAGCCGGTTGCAATGCGGTCTTGGAAAATCTTTGCATCTCTTTGGCTGAGCCTGGTGAAGGAGTCATGATTCCGACGCCATATTGTGAGTTTGTCTAGTTCTTGTACCTCACCTTCACGACTGATCGTGATGAAATTCACTAAAGTCCTCTCCTCTCCTTCCTCCTTCAGATGCTGCATTCGAGTTCGACCTTGTTGCACGAGCCGGTATGTAAATTCAGCCAGTCTTTTCCTGTACTTCCTTGTCAAAACAGACTAACCAAAATGATATATTTTCAGGCTTATCTATTTCTCCCGTGACAACGATGGAGTATCAAGATTTTGATAGAGAGAGTAACATCATCCCTCACGAAGCGTACTATCCCAATCGGGCCTCTCTTGACGCGGCCGTGAAAATGTCACTCGCGAATGGCGTGAATCCTAGAATCCTTTTGCTGAGTCACCCTCAGAATCCCCTTGGAATCTGTTACCCACCAGAGGTTGTCAGCGAAATCATAGACTGGTGTAGAGAGAAAAAGATCCACTTGATTACCGATGAAATCTACGCTGGCAGTGTATACCGTGATGATGCCAATTTTGTTTCCGTTCTCGAGTTGGCCTCTACTGGAGATGGCGAAGCGTTGGGACTTGGCCCTTACATTCATTTGGTATATGCTCTGTCCAAGGACTTTGCTCTCTCCGGTTTACGTGTGGGCGCGTTGTACTCAGAAAACCCAAAAATTCGGGTCCCACTTCAAAAGTTGAATGACTTGTGCTGTATCTCGTCTCATACACAGCTTTTGGTGGAGAAAATGCTGACAACAGCCTCCGATGACCCAAATGTTTCTTGGACTCAGGGATTTCGCGCAACGAGCCACGAGCGATTGAGGAAACGCGGTGATGCGTGGCACAGCACTCTTGACGAGCTTGGTATTCCATACCTAAAGGGAACAGCAGGTCTATTCGTTTGGATGGACTTTCAAGAATTTTTGCCAGCGATGGGTTCTGATGACGAACGCGAACGAAAGCTATACTTGGAGCTCTTGAAGGAATTTGGTCTCTTGTTCACACCTGGAAGTAGCATGAAGAACGAAAAACCTGGTTTCTTTAGATGCGTGTTCACTGCTGCCAGCAACGAAGAGTTTGACCTTGGTATGAAGCGACTGAAAAAGTACGTTCATGCCAAGCGTTCTTAGACCTGTTGCTACTAATGAATAGAAGTGTTCAGACGACTCTAGTTTACCGCAACTTTTTGTACAACAGATAGCAATGAGGAGGATCAATTCTTCGGTAGTAGTTCTCTACCAATTCCCCTTTCTCAAATCCAAATTTTGTTTTGTAAAAGTTCATTGCATCCTCGTTGGAGATTTGTACGTGCAGCGCAATTTCGTCAACTTTTGAAAGTGCAGCGTCTTTTTCTGCTTCATAATGATCCAAAATCGATTGAATGAGTTGAGTGCCAATACCCCTTCCCCTGTAGGCGGCAAGGACACAAAGTGTCATTATATAGAGGCGTTTACGGTCGGATCCTTCTACGTTTTCAACCCTAGAACAAGCAGCACCAACGATATATCCATTCCAGTAAGCAAACTTGCAAAGGTCCTCATTCTTTCCTTTGACGACATTTTTGTAATAGGTTTCTTGGTATTGCACAGGAAAGCAAGCTAAGTTCACCTGTCTCAGCTAAAGATGACAAATGAGCAAAAGGGGAGTCAGAAACAGTCGACTTTCAAGCTTTCATCCAAAAAAAGTAACAACACAAGAATCCTGTCGTACCTGCTCAATATTGTCGTCAGTAATCTGGCCGAATTCGACCTCTAATTGCTTTCCCATGGTTGATGTTTTTTGCAATGAGCCTTTGACAGATGCAGGTTGCCCTGCGTTTGGGAGGCAAAGTCGATTGCGCAAATTTCGCGCGAAACGAATCGTTGTCTGACATCAGTCATCAATCTGTTTGATTGATGCAGAAAGAGTTGTCGTCTCCCGGTATGCAATAGGAAAAATGACTTCATTTCAATCTCTATTCCTTCTATCTTGGCTCATTGGATCAGTCTTTGGCTTTCAATCGCTTTTGCCACATTCCAAAAAGATTTCATGCGGTCAATCAACCTCAACAACCAAGTTGTCAGAAATTCAGGGAGATCCACTCCGAGACGCAACTGGAATTCGTCCTTCTCTCCACCCCACTACTATCAATGCGATCTCAAATGCTTTGAAAGCCCGTGCCATGAAAAAGGAAGGCGCTCACTTTCAGGCTTCCGACACTGTCGAACCACTGGAAGTTGCTGTCACAGCCGGATTATTTGCAAGCGAGGCTGTTGCATTGCGACAAAAATCATCCGAAGGAGATGGAATGACACTTGCACCAGAAGAAGAACAAACAATTGCTGGGAGAGTGGTTGGAGTGGTCATGAGATTTGATACTTTGGAGTCTTTACTTCATGAAAAGGTCTCCAACGTTGGGTGGATTGCAAAGTACGACGAGTGGGCTACCTTTGGTACACTGAAGGACGAAAGCGAAGAAGGAGCAGTAGATAACCGAATCAAAGATGATCCATTATTCTGCGTCAGTAGGGCAGAGTGTTTGTTGGCGCTATTCTTGGATACTGTGGAAGCTCCAACTATGGCAAAAGTCGGTCAAACTGTTCCTGACCAAAGTAAAATAGATTTCTTGGATGCCGATCGGATAGAAGTCCTGGTGTCAAGTGACAATTAGAAACGAAATATGAGCTCGCTTGTATCTGGGTTCTAGACGAGTCCAACGCCCACTATCCAACATTTATTCTTGTAGGGAAAAGCCAGTAAAGTCGGCAAGATTGGGCCATGACATATCCTAAAAAACAAGAGCATTGGTCAAATTATTGATTCGAAAGCTACTGTGTCAAGTTACTAAAAGCACATGGTTGTATAGGCATTTTTATTGGCAGCAGTTTTAGCAGGAATATTGTCGCAGGGACAAAGGGCGCAATACACCACTTTCATTAGTTGTGTCGACCGGTAGAATCGTTGATATCGACTCTCAGAATTAACTAAACTAGTCGTAATTGTCTTCGACACCTCCGACTAAAACCTGCGCTGGTTCGTACGTGTCGGAAGATATTTGAACGTTTCATGCTTGTTGTCATCGCATCAAAAAGAATATCACAGATCAGAGAACCCAGCTAGTTGTGGCATTTACATATCAGGTTGGATCCTTGAATGGATAGGAGGGAAAGCAAAGTTGAAAATGTCTTCACAACGAGTTCTGAATTCATCATTCCGTGCCCTTGCAGTGGGTGGCTCCATGTCCATGGGATCTTGGCTATACCAAGAAAACATTGGCACGTCGTCGGAAAACCGAAACACCTCACCGGATCCGAACAGAAGTGCAGATGTCTTTGCACCAGCCAATGTAATGTGCTCAGAAGCATCAGATATGATGATACAGGAAAGTTTATTCTCGCTTCTACCACGCCCAAAAATAACAATGATGGATGGAGCTGCTTACTCGAATGCGGCTGATCGCGACAAGACCGCAAAACCGACCAGAACGATAACCTACGATTTTGTCATTATTGGTAGTGGGAGTGCTGGCCAAAGTGCCCTGAAAACTTTGAAGGAGAAATGTCCCTCTGCACGGATAGCAGTGATCGATCCAGTCAGGCTAGCAAATGGAAAAGAGGGTAGGAGTGTGGATCACTACAAGGAAACAGCCACAGGATTCAATCCAAAACTGAAAACTGTCCAATTCATGGATGGTACGTCTACTCAACTAAAGTACAGACATGGAATCCTTTTGGCAACCGGGTCACGAGGAGCCCCTCCACCCTTGGAGCTCTTTCAGCTTTCCGCCCTACCCAGAGTATTCGAGTTGAAGACAACAGAACTCCCAGGAAACAGCATGAAGCGACCTGTACTCGCTCCAGAACATGTCCGAAGGGCAATACTTGGCTCAGCAGCGAAGGGTGCAAAAGTCGCTATCTTGGGTAGTGGATGGGATGTAAGTCACTCAACAATTTCGGTTTCACACTTGCGGATCAATCATTGTCGTTGTAGCATTGTCTAATGTTTTTCATTATGTGCAAAAGGCCCTCGATCTGGCAAGTGTCATTTCAAAACAAGGTCGAAGGAAACCAACGATGGTCTTTGGCAGTCAAGGGCCTGCTTGGAATATTTTGCCTCAATATTTAAGCTCTGAGCTTCGAAAACGCTTGGTAAAAAGAGGGGTTGATATACAAGATCGATCAATCGTACGGTATATTGCAGATATCGATCATTTTAAAACAAAGAAGATTGAAATGCACACTGCAAAGTCTTTTGATCTCTTGGATACTCAAAGAACAGTTTTGGATATGGTTGTCCTCGCACCGGATTCATTTGGAAACAAGGGTACAGCTGCATTACCAACCAGACAGATTCCTGAGAAAATGATAGAGAGTGGTGATGGGAGACCGTGGTACAAAACATGGGCCCAGCTCACAAAAACTGACGATCTTGAACCATCAATGATTGCGTGTTTTGAGGATGATGGCCGAGTAGTTGTCAATTCTGAATTGTGTGCCGCGTCGAGAGTGTATGCAGCCGGTTCTGTAGCGAAATATCCCAACTCTGCGACTGGAAGCTCGGCGATTGCAGGAGAGGGGATCCTTGACGGTACCAAGGCTGGTGAAGTTGCAGCAATAAACATGTCGAAGGATTTTTCTCGTGATTACGGATATGGCAGACAGGACGATGACATAAATTCGTTTGCGGCAATTTCATTGCCCGTTTGGCGTTCCGACCTGACTTCCTATCAAGGTATGGGGAGCGTGACTCCCTCATCTCTGGGTAGCTTGGGAATAAGAGCCCTTTGCGTCGGGAATTGCGACTCCGAAAAGCATGGAACTCGGAGCTTTTGGTGGACCAATTCCTCCGCATATCGAAAACTAAATCGCGCCTTTGAGGATGATTATGATGTAGGTTATGATGACGAGTCTACAAATGAGGAAGCTGCAGAGAAGCTGAAGACGATGCGTCGTCTCTCAATGCGACGTCTCTCTAAGAGAAAGCGCAAGGCAGGGGCCGGTAAACCGCTATACGGCACCGGTGTCGTGTTCTACCTGACCAAGAATGGTAGAATACGAGGTATTATGACCTGGGGATTACCTTTCACTTCGGGAGAAACTTCGGAAATCAATCCTGTGCTGCTGAAGCGCTTGAAGGTGATTCTTGCGTCGAACGCTGGTGTTTCCTCGTTGGATGCCGAAGAAAACCATCAGGAAATGAACACAGCACTTGCTAGAGCAAGCCAAGACCTTGTATCGATTGCGTTCAGAGATCAAGCAACGGATATCACACAAGAAACACACGGCCTGAATGGACCAATTTCTGGTTACTCCACGCCGCTGTACCGTTACACTGAAATTCTACCCGCAACGAGCTCAAACCTGAGTGTTTTGAAGAGAAAAGAAGGAGGAGCTCTTGGAGTAATGGGTGAAGACTTGTTTGCGCTGGACGTTATGCGTCTTGAAGAACCGGAAACGGCGATAGACGAGAATGATGTGGCTCCGTCCAATATCCCTGTTACTGTGTACCCGGTCACAGTCGTCCCGTTTCAAGTTGAAGAAGCCTACGGTTCTGAGGCTGCTTCGTTGTCATCCCTGAAAGAGTTAAACAAGTATCTGGCAGTGCAACGTGGCTGGGAAGAGAACGAGGAAAGAGCGCGGCCAGGAAAGGAGGATCTTTTGTGGCTTCGTCCAGGAGATGAGCGAAAGAGCTCTTCCAAAAAACAAATGATTATTGATGCATACAGAAGCATCATGTTTGCCCACAGACAGTAGAGTCCTAATATAACCCACGGTGAAAAGCCGAAGGTCCCATTGGTTGAAGAGGTCTGTAATCTCGTTTGGAAGTTAATCGCATTGGAAACATAGAGAGACCCCTGCACTCTGCTACGAATGAAAAAGTTTTCAACATTTATCACATCAGTTTTCAACAAAATTCCAATCTAGTTTTAGTTCTAGTTCTTGTACGATGGGTTCCATGTATCCAGTCTCTCTAGCGCCTCGATGACATATCTGTCTTCGCTATTTGCTTTTGCTTCTTCTGGATCCAGTCCGATCCAACGCCACCTACGAATGGATCTATCTGTGAGAGTTACCATTCTGCAACAAGCATCCATCGAGACAATTATTCGAATCATACTCACCGTTCGCTCTGGGCATCCAACACGATATCATTATCATCGCCTCCAAGTTCAACAAGAACGATTGCATTCACTGTCTGAGTTCCCTTTTCTTCCTGAGAATCCCAAGCACTGATTCAAGTGCAGCAGAAGTAGCACGGGTTAGATATTTGTATATCATCCATCACAAAACATAGGATCATGCTCCAAGGAGCAACGACAACTCACCTTGCTGGGAAGAAAGTGTTCCAGACACCGAGGCTGAAAATCGGACAGAATAGGTCAATGAGGAATATTTTTGTCACAATACAGTAAAAATAACAGCCCATAATCGACCTTACACTTGGATCGGAGTAATGCTTTTCAAACCAGTCTCTTGTTGCGTCTTTCTCTTTGCAGCATCAAAGAATGTTTCGCCCTTCAGCAATCTACCTCCAGGCCACCACCATACTCCTTTGGCTGGCTCACTGGCTCTCTCCACCAAGACGCATTGTTTCTTTCCAGTTTCCTTATCCCTGCGAACAACGACAATGTCGACACAACAAACGACACACTTTCGCACCAATTCCCCATAGACATCGGACGGCAAGAACTTTCGAGAATCCGTGATGGTGGTCAGCTCTTTCTCGTCTCCGTAAAATAGGGAAAGATCCTTTCCTTCCGCGGATGCACCATCTATGTGTGTGCAATCGAGAAAAAGATTTGATGAGCGAATATAAATGACAACGATTCTAAATAGGTTGGTCATTGGTTTCAAACGTACCGTTTCTGCCAGTCTTTTTGTTCAAGGCATCGGAGACTAGAAGACAGGCAGCAGCACCGGCAACAAAGCAGGCGAAATTAATAACCCGAGGGTCCGACATTGTGATTTGTCTCGTGTGTTGTATTGGTTTGGTTCTTGCTTCTATTTTTTTTCTTGTGCCGTCCAAAAGAATCATGACTGAAAAACTATAGTAGCACCTCACAAAAAAGAGTAATGTACTGTAATATATTGTACATTTAACATTTAACAAACTAACTATCTAACTATCTAACCACAGGAAATGAGCTGATAGTACTGACCGATTCCTGGAGAAGTGACTCGTGTGAAACCGTCACTGAAAGCGTAAGAGAACCCAGTGTTGGGAACATTCACCTGACTGTTGATGGCAATTGTGACAGATTTCGTATACAGTGTGGATCCACCAACTGCATATGTACCATAACTGCCAGAACAAGGATTACCAAAGCAATTCCCATTGCATGGATTGCCAACGCAAGTGTCTTGTTCGTACAGGATATCGATGGTAGTTGGGGCTGACGGCAAGAAATCGACAAAGAGGTTGACAAAATCCACGCCAACCTTAGTCCGAATGATCACAGACCACGCAAAGTCTTGTGGGTTTTGAGCATTGGGACAATAGTCTATAAACACACTCGCTTCACTTTCCGTCATTTCCACATAGATTTCCTCAAGTCCGGCTCCGTTGGGAGGACAGGAATTCCTTTGGGTAGAACAATGGAACGGAACACCTGGAGACGGTCTTGGAGTGACGGGCATAAGTGACGGAGTAGAGCTTGGAATAGCTGATGGAGCCAGTGTTGGCTCTTTCGTTGGTGGAGGTGTTGGAGCGACAGTGGGTGGCGGTGTCGGAGGTTGAGTGGGCCCTGGAGTTGGTGGTGGAGTTGGAGGCTGTGTTGGGCCTGGTGTTGGTGGCGGCGTTGGCCCGGGAGTCGCTTGAAGAGTCGGAGTTTGGGTAGGCCCTGCAGAAGGTGACACGGATGGTACTGTACTCGGAGATGGGGATGGCATTCCAGTAGGATCTTTGGAAGGAATCTGGGAAGGCACCTGTGACCCAGCCACAGTTGGTTCCGCACTGGGAGCGACACTAGGTGCGGTTGTTGGCTGCAAGTTGTTGAACCTCGTCACCGTAATGGCGCTGAATGGAGGATCACTGAGTCCCAATACATCCAAGAGAGTGCCCGCTTCCTCAATGGCTGCAGTATATACCCCAATGAGTTCGAAACTCTTGGCATCCGAATCTTTGATAAAAAACTCATGGAATATGTAGATGCGCTTGCAAGTTCCCGCTGCAGGCTGAGTATTACACTCCTCATCTGTTTCCTCACGGGCTTCGATTTTCGCATTTGCAATCAAATATCGGAGGCTATTCAATCGACGACGACGACGACGACGACGGTCTCCTCCTCCTTTCAGATACCGCGACGTTCCGGCAGCATCATCACACCCCACCAAAAGGGGAACAAAACTGGATTCCATCTGATCAATGAGTGCACCTTGCCATTCCGAAAGGGGCATATCAATGCTGAGTTCCACATCCAATCCAATGTCAAAGGTTCTGGATTCCAAAGTTTCTTGATCTACAACATCCTCTCGTTGTCTAACCGCTTCGCAATCGCTCTCCTCCGGAGGTGGAAAGGCGAGTGGTTCCGCAGTGGGCGATGTCGTAACTGCAATGATAGGCGCTTGGGTAGGAGTTTCCGTCGCTTCCACCACTGGACTAGCGGTCTCGTCGCTCGGACCACTACCACCATTGTCCACTCCATCTATGGGTTCTTCTTGTACTGCCACAGGTTCTTTGGCGGCAGGTCTTAGGGCAAAAAAGGCTCCCACACCCCCGGCAATGGCAATCAACACGACCACCAACACGATGCATTTCCATTTGGATTTGGCAGGTGGTTCTTCTGGTTCTCCATTGTTCTCTTCAGTGTCGGGGGAAGCTCCGGCAAAGTTGGGTGGTTTGGGTTGATAGGGTCGTTGCTGAGGTTGTTGTTGTTGCTGCTGTTGCGTCATTGCTGCCATGCGCTGTTGGACTTGACGTTCTACTTCTTGTTTCTGGTCGTTGTCATCTTCGACGGTTTCCGCTTCAATGGCCAAGGCAGCGGGAATATCTTCTTCACCAACTCGTGGTTGTGGTGGTGCGGATTCTTCCGGAATGCTGTTTCCAACAACGCCTGGACCAGCCGCTGGTCTCGATCCATGTCGCGCACGGCGTTTGGCTTCTTGATCGGCAGAACTGGAACCGGTACGAGAACTAGAACGATTGGGCGATCGATGGGGGGATCGATGTCCATGGTTGGCCGTTTCGCGACGTGCTTTGCGGCTTTCTCGATTCTCTTCGCCCGAAGTCATCGACTGAACCCCGGGAGTGGCAGCACGGGAAGAACCCTTGGCTCGGCGTTTGGATTCGCGATCGCCACTGCTGCTGCTGCTATGACCCGCCGAAGTGCCATGGGATCTGTCTCTTCTAGCTCGATCCTTGGCTTCCTTGTCTTGGTCCGGTCGTCGCGAGCTACGGACTGGACTGCGATCTCCTCGAGTGGCTGAACGAGACTGTCTGGCCTTTCGTTTGGCCTCTTTGTCCTCTTCGTCGCGACTGCGAGAACTTTTGCTACTTTTCTTCTCTTCGCCCATGGTGGTGGTGGTGGTTATTGCAAAGTGAGAGCGATTATTGAACGAGTCAGTCAATTTCCGAATTTTGGTAGTTTCGAACTACGAATACAAAAAAGAGACTGCGCAACCAAGATTTGATTATTAATTATTCGCACTCACTTTGAACGGAAACCAATGCTTAGGAAGCTGGTGTCCTCACGACATCCCGGAGTTTCGCACACCGTCTTTTTGACAACCTCCATGAAAGAAAGTGGGGAAGAGAACTGCATACAACCGCCACGAGTGAGTGAGTGGTGGGGTCTCCGCAACCAATGAATGGTGATGGTTCCAGGGTTTGAAACCATTTGTGGAGAAAACGAGACTGGTTTGCTTCATCTCTAGCCCATCCATTATTATTAAAATCCATCCTTTTGCCCACCTTTGGCGTTTCCTGGCAGACTGTGTTGTATGCATTCTACAAGAAAAGATTTACATACAACATATATATCATGCAACGATGGTTTGATTTTGTTGACAATTGCCTCTTCTATTTATTTTTTATGTTGTATTATAACAGCAGGTGTAGTTGCTTTTTTGCGATGTTTGGACACGAAGAAGGAATGCATGAGTGGTTTTGATTCAATCCTCCACTCATTCCTCCAAAAAGGCCGTCGTTCCATATTTGCGCATGTACTGCAGGAGATGACGACTGAATGAGGCTCGCTTGTTATTGCTACCGTACAGTATCTCTCCGCTGTGATACGGTGTGCGAGGAATGGTCCAGCATGGATGATAACGGACTCCATGACGGACATCAAACAACATGTCGGATTCTTCAGGGGCATTGCGCCAGTCCTTGCCTTCCCATTGCCTCTCGAATCGGTTGCGTACAGCATGGGCCTTGATCTCTTCTTTGGAACGCCACATGGCATTGCGCTCTTCTTCTGTGTAAGACGAATGGTGTTCGATGGTGCGGACTTGGACCTGGTCATGGAAGTGGACCTTATTGCTGCGCTTGTCGTTGTTGCTACTACTGCGATTCGAACGAGGGCGTTTGGATGGAGGACCTTCCAGTGCAAGGTAGCAACGAATTTTTCTCTTCAGGACGAAATCACTCGCACTGGCGAGCATTTTCAATCCGCGAAAGAGACCAGTGCGAACCACACGGTTGGAGTTATTGGAGTTATAGTTGGCGTTGTTTTGGTTGTTTTCCATCATGATTCTCTGTTTGTATAATGGTGGCAATTGTCTGTTTGTTATTAAAGTAGTGGATAGTGAGATAGATGCAGCAACAAGTGTCGACTTTTTGGTTTATGTGGGGCAGCCATGATGGTTGAAAGGTGCATCGTGTTGGAAAACACGATGGTGAACGACGTGATGTGGAAGATTTTGGAGCCGTCAAGAACAAATTGCGAGTTTCGAAGGTGTGATTGATTGATTCATCGGATTCAAAATTTGAAGATTTACTCTTGGTTTTGGCGATAAAACGAGATTTTGTTCACCGTGTGATTGATTCATCGGACTCACCACGTGTTGCGGTTTTGGAAGATCTTGCTCGTGAGAAACTGACAACCGTCACGCTAGTACTACAGTCTACTGTAATTGTACAGCATTGCAACCTTTCCTCGTTGTATTTGAGTGCATGCATCATGCATCCTCTTTTACTCGTTGTCGAAAATGGAATGAGCGAATGAACGAAAAGAAAGGATGGCTCAGACCAGTTAGTTCTGGCAATCAACAACAACAATCAACAAGAAGATGGCGTTTTCATGGAGTGGTTTCAACACCAAACGTCAACCTGAAGCCCATCCTTCTAGGCTAGAGGCTTGTCAATACAGTTGAGTGTGAAAGAAACAAGCAAAGTGAAACGATAGGTTTGATAAATAAAATGATTGTCCCCTTGGTTGTATAATAAATTTACAGTTCTTCTAGTACCCGTTCCGGTACGTGTACCCATCTTGATTTGGTCCCAACCTTTTAACACGAGACCATCTATTCGTCGTCCGAGGAATCATTTTCAACATCAGAGGAATAGTCATCCCCAACCCAGCATGGGTGGATCAACTCCCCCGTCTTGGCATCAACGAACATATCGTCGTCCTCGACGACTGTTCGCCAATCTTCTCCCTCGGCGTCAAATTCCGAATGATTGCGCCTCGCATTCCTGCTAATCTCTTTCTTACCACCCCAGATAAGACTTCTATCCTGAGGTGAATAGTCGTGACGAGATGGTATTTCAAAAACCTTGACGTCTCCAGAGAATCTGAGCTTGGCTCGTTTCGCAAACGTTTTCGTTCTCTTGCGACCCTTGAGCCGTACCTTACGCACGGTTGGACGTGCCGATGGCTGGTGCCAAAGTTTCATTCTCTTTGGTCTGTTGAAACCGTTTGCATTTTCGGAAGTTTCCTTCTTGGCAATGTGCTTGGATGGTGGTACGCCGAGGAGCGCAAGATTGCAGAAAGAGATGGTGTCAGCATCCTTGTTGTTGGTTTGGTTGGTGACTCGGTTGGTTTGGGTGTTCATTTCGAGCAGTTATTCGTGTTGTCAAGAAAAGTGTGTGTGTGTGTGTGTGTGTGTGTGTGTGATGTTGGGAGGTGCAGCAACAAGTGGTTGCAATTTTATGGCGGTGGAGAAACACATGATGGTCGATAGGTGCATCGTGTTTTTAACACGGTGGTTTGATGGATCAAGCAACGAAAACGAATGAATCGAAGTGGTCGACTCAACATGATTTATATTTTGCGTTTGGCTTGAATCGCATCGAATGGTATTTGGATCTGGTCATTTGATGATGATTCATCAGCGTTGCTGTGAATTCCATCATTATCATTACTCACATCCTCGTCGTCTTGTAAATCCTCTTCAATCGAGAAGTGCGGGTGGAGGAAGACCAGCGGTTGTTGATGTTGTTGTGGAATCCTGCTGTTAGTTCGAAGCCTTTATTCGAAAGCTTCTCTTTAATGCCGCAACTGGTGACCACATTTCCGTTTTATCAAGAATACAGCTTGAAAGATTCAAAAGGGAATGCACCAACATCTGCGATCAATTCGATTTCCATTCGTTGTTTGTCCAAAAGTGCTAATCGTGAAAAGGAAGCTCAAGGATCAATAGGTTTTCCAAAACTTTGCAGTAACCACATCTTGTTTCACTTGCTATCAGATGGTAGACATACAAAAAGGTACCGGAGGATAACCTTTTGAATGGTCCACACATCGTCATTCGAAGGTAACTAATGGATAGTGCTTTGGACATCATCATGACTTGATGTTTTCAGGAATCGCTATTTTTTTTGGCAGAAGCCTCAGTCGAATAATCCCTTTTACCGTTGCTTCACTTGGATCTGGGATCACTTTTCCTTTTTGCAGCACCTCAAGGAACGCTTCTTCATTGGCCAACCGGTATGCAATTCTGCGAGTCCAGTTCATCAGTTGCTTCTTCCGTTCATCTGTCAAAGATTTCCATGGATATATCTTTCTGGGTATCTCTGAGGGTCAGCATGTCTTTTCGAAGCCTCGTTTGGTGAGAATTTCTATCAGCGTCGCTTCGAGAACTTGCAAGTCCCTTGCCTCACTATAATCCGTCGGTTCACTCTGATTCTCATTTTCGTCAGCTTGCTGATCATAGTGATGGTTTACAACTTGCTTTCGCTTTTTAGTCGTCGGTGAGGATTCTTCTCTTTCACCTGTGACACTTCTTTTCCTTCTCTTCATGGAGGTGTTTCTGCTTGTCTTCTCGGTTTGTAGTAACGATGTGTGTGGGTAAAAAAGATATTTGTTCGACAATGAAGATTCAATCAATCGATCAATCGTCCGAAATTAGCGTCGGACATAAATATTGTCGGACATGACCGAAGGTGACAACGGAGACAAATTTTGGTGGTTTTTATTTTATACTAGATCCCCCGGGGAGAAATGAAGGGGAGAGAGGAAGAAAGGAAAAGGAAAGAAAAAACGAAGAGAGAAGAAAAGAGGAGAAAGCAATAGGATTGCAATGAAGGGGCTCTACAACACAGTGCTGGTTTCATGCATGGCGTCGCAAAATGACATACGCTATTATCCTGGCGTTAGCCAGGATTTAGACGGATTTAGAACTAGGTAACAATCCATGAATGTTTGATGTGATAATTGATGCGTCTGAACCGCCTGCAGCTAGTATTGAAATGATGTCCAAACACCTCTAAACCAATAACAATATCTACTGTCCCTACATATCGAAGAATAGGTCGAGACTCGGAGGCTCATCGCGCCGCGATTTTTGGTGTCTCGAATACTTCAAGATTGGAAACATGAAAGTGATGTCAGTGTATATAAAGAGAGCGTAGCCCGATCTTGTGTCGACAACAAACCATTTGGAAGGAAGGTGAATCAAGGCATGAAATACTGCTCAACTCTAGCAGCTGATATTATTGCTATGATACTATTGAAACGCTTACTTATGCGAGGCTTGCGAGAACCAGCCAGTATTGGATTCGATAGACAATCGGCGGTGTCCTCAATGGACTCAATACTTAGGGAACCAAGCAAGATGAGTAAGGGCCACCACAAAGCCCGATTTCATCGCAAAGAGAGTAAATACATGTTCTACGATTGAAGGCATGCAATAATCAACCGGTTTTGAGTAAGATTCACAGGCGAACATATAGACAGAAACCTTTCATGGTTCCTTGTTGGCAAAAGCCGCGATAGGAAAGTCTGTTACAGTATAGTCATATATGATGCTTTCAGATTCGGGTATTGTACATTCTACTCTGACGGCAATACAATCAACCTTTTTGCACCCGTTTGAGACAATGACTTGATTCCAAAGGTGAAGAGAATCCTACCTATACCGGTATCAGCAGTAGATTTTAATCTGCCATCAGAGAGGAAGACTGAACGATACTCGATAATACATAGTAGTACTCTATCTGCAAGATTGAAAAGTCAGTTTCTATTGTTTGATCTATCTATTACCTCATGTAGTACCAGTCAATCATTTCAGTTGCCAACCTACCACTCCATTCTTCAGGGCAGGTAGAAGTGATCCTAGGGGATCTACAGCGCTTCCTCATGATCGAGGGCTAAGGTTGGTCCTTGAGACAAGGTGTTTAGTAGTTTGATAAGACAAAGAGAAACCGCTATGGCCGTATGGAGCTTGGACCTAACATCCCCCTAACATCATTTGAAGTCTGCGGAGTGTACTCATTTAGTGCGGAAGAGAGTTAGTCGAATCTATCATTAGTGATAGAGAGCTGTGATTGGCTCATACCACTAAAATAATAGACTCATCTTTAGTGAATCGACTAACTCTTATTGGCTAAAAATTCACTAAAGACTGAGGGGCAATACAAGCGAGTACCAGTACCGCAACGGCATCTCATCGTTGATAAAAGATTACGATCAAATGAATGGCCATTGATCTACAGCTGCTAACTTTAAGGCATCATGTTCAAGAAATTTGGATACGAGACGACAAGGGCAACCTCGGACAAAAGCAAAGATGTAGCCCCATCACAAACCCAAAAGAAGAAGTCACAGGATTTGGACAAGAGAATAGACGCCAGTATTAAGAGCATTCAAGATATGCATCACCAGAGAGAACACAATGCTCCACGTCTTGGTCATGATGGAACAGCAGAACCATCCATAGAGGCACCGGAACCAGCAATTCGACACTCGGAAGAAGCACCCGCGGCATCGAAACGGAATAGTCGATTAAGATCGAGGAGGAGTGTGGGTGCAGCTGATGGAGAAAGAATTAAAACAGTGGCTGATGGGCCTAGCAAGCGAATATCGGATGGTGCTGGTAGACGGCGATCAATTGGTATGACCAAAACAACAAAGACGGCAGTACCATCATTGGAGGCTTGGGCACACTTTGAAGATGAGCGCAAAAAGGCAGCTCCAGCACCAACGCCTTCAAAAGGTAGACGGGCTGCTGGGAACCGAAGAGCGACAGCGAAAACAAACCAGACGAGACATGCGGAAGATACGAATATAGTGTGGCGCAGAGAACCTACAAGAGGGCGCAGAAAAGAAATGGCTAGATCTCCGTTTCCAAGGAATAGGATCACAACACAACGAGCGTCACGCAACCGAAGCCGGAGCAGATCCGATCATAGCCGGGATTTTGAAATGTCTCCTGACAGTTCGAGTTCACCAAACCACGGAAGAAAATCAGTTCCGATTTCAAACAGAGATGATGCCGACGGCATATCAAAGGCACCCATAGTGGAAATCAAATCGGATGTGATAGACAACAGTACGCGCTCTGACATGACATCGCAGAGCGAACCAAGGGTATGGAGAAATCGTCGTGCTACTAAGGGTCCGATGCCAATGCATGCTGGAAAACCACCACCAAAACCATCGCCAGAACTAGAAGTGGAATCTGGTGTTGCTTCGCCATCGGCTACTCATGAACGACTATCTGGCAATCGTGAAAAGCGAAGACCTTCTCATGACAGAGCTATCGTTATTTCTCTCGGCAGTTTAGGTTCAAACAGATGGTCAACAAGGGGAGAAAGGCGGTTGATTCGAAACACTGACGCAGCTGAACTAGAAAGTAATGATGCTTTGGATCACAGCAAGCGCTCTGTAGATCCCGGGATGCAGATGTCATGGCGACAAGAACCAATTGTACGCAGACATGTTGGGTCAGTGAAATCAATGCGTTCTGGTAAAAGAGAAATTGTACCAAAAATATCCGTAGCCGATGGCCCAAAACTGGAAAGTAGCAAGGACGATAGTTTGGATCGCCGCAAACGCTCTGCAGAAACGCAGACAACATGGCGGCGGGAACCAAGCGTACCAAAAAATCTTGGCTCAGTCACTGTCCCGGTACCAATGCGCTCTGGGGGGAGACTATCAAGACCATCTGGAGTTGATGACTTCAAATTTTTGTATGAGCTGGAGAGTAATAATGACGACGGTTTTGAGCGCTCTATAGAAATGGAAATAAGATGGCAACGGGAACCAAGTGTACGCAGAAATGTTGGGTCAGTGAAACCAATGCGTCCCGGTAAGATTATAATGGTACCTAAAATACGCGCAGCTGATGGCACAAAACTGGAAAGTAGCAAGGAGAATGGTTTAGACCGCAGCAAAGACTCTGTAGAGACCGAGATAACATGGCGGCGAGAACCAAGTGTGCGAAAAAATCTTGGGCTAGCTAATACTCCGGTACCAATGCGCTCTGGGAAGAGACTATCAGGACCATCTGGAGTTGACGACTTCAAATTTTTATCTGAGCTGGAGAGTGGCAGGGAAGGTGACTTGGAGCGTAGCAAACGCTCTGCAGAAATGGAGATATCATGGCGACGGGAACCAAGCGTAAGAAGAAATCTCGGTGCAGGTAAAGCTCCGATATCAAAGTATGATGGAAAAAAATCGTCAAACACATCCGGATCTGAAGGTGAAAAACCAGCAAATATCGCTGATGGGCTTGAGGATAAGAACGATTCTTTGGATCCCAGCGCAGAAATGCAAATAACATGGCGACGTGAACCAAGCATACGAAAAAATCTTGGGCTAGCTAATACTCCAGTTCTGGTACCAATGCATTTTCTCAACATGTCTGAGCTGGAGAGCGGTATGAGCAGTGGCATCAGCTCTCCAGACACGGGGATGACATGGCGGCGGGAGCCAAGCGCACGCAAAAATCTTCGGGTGGCTAAAACCCCGTTGCTGGTACCAATGCATTTCCTCAAAACGTCTCAGCTGGAGAGTAGGAATGGCGATGGTACAGATCGTATCAAAGACTCTCTAGAAACGGGGATCACATGGCGGCGGGAACCAAGTGTACGAAAAAATCTTGGGCTAGCTACGACTTCGGTTTCAATGCGTTCTGGGAAGAGACCATCAACAAGACCATCTGGAGCTGATGACTTCAAATCTTTATCTGAGCTGGAGGGTAGCAAGAACGATGGAATAGATCCCAGCAAACGCTCTGCAGAAGTGGAGATAACATGGCGACGGGAACCAAGCGTACGAAAAAATCTTGGGTTGGCTAATCCTCCGGTACTGGTACCAATGCGTTTCCTCACAATGTCTCAGCTGGAGAGTAGGAAGGGCGATGATACAGATCGCATCAAAGGATCTGTAGAAACAGGGATCACATGGCGGCGGGAACCAAGTGTACGAAAAAATCTTGGTTTAGCTACCACTCCGGTACCAATGCGTTCTGGAAAGAGACCATCAACAAGACCATCTGGAGCCGATGACTTCAAATTTTTATCTGAGCTGGAGGGTAGCAAGAACGATGGAGTAGATTCCAGCAAACGCTCTGCAGAAGTGGAGATAACATGGCGACGGGAACCAAGCGTACGAAAAAATCTCCGGTTAGCTACTACTCCAGTGCCAATGCATGATGGGAAGAGACTACAAGTACCATCCGGAGTTGGTGACCTCAAATTTTTATCTGAGCTGGATAGTAGTGAGAACACAGAAATGCAGATAACATGGCGGCGAGAACTGAGTGCACGAAGAAATCTTGGGCCAGTGAAAGCTCCGAAATCCATGCGTTCTGGAAAGAGATCACATAAAGCATCCGGAAACCGACCACAGCAGAATCGAAACAAGAATGGCGGAGTGGAATCTGCTGGCAAATCGTTACGCGAAAGATGTATGATTCAGCGGGCGAATTCATCCGAAGGACATGCACTTGTTCTCTCGGGCGCTATTGGTACAGATAGTGATCATGTCAACAAAGATGGAATCGGAGAAATCGCGAAACTGTTGGAACGAAGTAACAGGCTCGAGAAAAAGAACGGAAGCCGCAAGGTAGAGAATGGGCACTCAAGAGTACGTAGTCGTCGACGTGCAAGGTCACCGGCGCCAGAAACAAAACAACACGCAGCTGCGACCCATTGGCAACGAAACCCACCAAGCATCGTATACTAAACAAGAAACAGGGTAATGAAAAAGAAAGGGGTAATGAAAATGTTAGTCACACGAATCGTACGCGTATAGTAGTCCTGCCGGCAACCAGTTGACTACCGTAGTAAATCTTATGGCGGGGATCTACTATCTGAAAATTGGCAATGATAAAAGAAAAGTACTGGTACCGGTACCGGTACCGGTACCGGAGATTACTGTAGGGCACCGTAAGTCCTCAATGAACTCATCCGAAGGAGATTTAGTACGTGCTCAACCAGGCTATTGGTACCGGTACTGGTACCTGGTATTGATGAGGTCATCATGTCAGCGCAAAACTACATTATCTGAACGAAGTAACTGCTTGGAGAAAAAGAGCGAAAGCTGCAAGGAGGTACTTGTTGAGAACTGGGCACTGTACCGTACAGTACGTAATCGTCGACTTGCAATGTCAAGTGCCATGGTACCGGTACCGGTACCAGGTACCAGTCGTAGCCACCAAGATCGGATCATTTGTGTAACACATGAAGGATTCTTCGATTTCGAACAGGGTGATGAAAAAAGCTGTAGTCACCTATTTTTGCATAATTGGCCCGGCGGTGCTCGAACAGGTATGACCATCACTGTTCTACAACTTCAACATATTTTGACCTCTGTAATAAATCTTAAGGTGGGGGGATTTATCAAATTCTCTTTCTTATTTGGAATATGGAAAGTGCCGGGGATTAGGGGCCAATACCTTACAAGTATCTGGCAAAAGCAAGACTGGTAGGGAAACGTATGTAGAATATTACCAGCGTCTTTCGAGAATGTCGTTGCGACAAATTGAATTTACCGGTTTCCTGTGCAGAAGTTTAAAAAAAGAAGTCCATTTTTTACCGGTACATTTCCATCGCACGATAGTGTACTTACTATCTTACATTTCTTGCTTGCTACAACCATGACCGTGTTTCAACAGAAGGAATACACGCAGATGTTGGTATCGAATGCCAGTTTGTCTTTGGGATCATTGGATCTTGAAGAAGAGTCCTCCGTGGAATCCAGTGACGATGAAGAGAGAGCGTCTCGGCAAAGGGCTTTGCTCGATGCCAAGCTTTCCAAGACCTTCAGCACCATAGCGGAGATAAAGAAGAGACGGACATGTTCCATCGATGAAGGACCGCCTGGATTGCTAGCAGAGAGCAACCACTCTAATGCTGATTATGTACGGCGCAGAGCTTCCAGGGAACAAAGAAAGAGATCATCGGGACTATCCGCATCTGAGCACTGTCCAGCTGCAAAGGAGCGAAAGGAGGAGACCCCTGATCTTTCACTTACTGTCCATGGTCCAACACCGCCAACACCACGCACTCGTATTAATCGCAACAGCGACCTCGACCTCGACTCGTTGCGGACAGTGAATCTGGATCCTTTGAAAGCAGCAGATATCAGACGAAGACGAAATTCCCTAAGCAATGAACCCTCCGCTGAAGACAAGCGTCGAGCACGCTTACTTGTCAATCATCATCGAAGACGAAGTTTAGCTGGTGGTACGGTTGATGGAGAGGGACAGCAAGAGCGCAACTCTAGAGAACTTGTTGGAGAGAAGGCCGAAACGAGATCAAGACTACAGAAACGAGCCAATTCGAAGAGAACACTTTCCAACGATAGTGATGCCTTTGGTTTCGTCGATGAATCTTCTGAAGCAAAACAAATGATGGATAGAACTAGCTCATCGAAAAGGCTTTCGGGCGGTAGCGCCTCTGGCCCTAAAGTACCCGAATCGATTGAGCATAGAGATTTTGTACGGAGAAGTGGCTCGAGACGAACCCTTTCAAACGATAGTGACACTATTGGATTCCACAAAGAATCGCCTGGCCCGAGAGTGAGGGTGCAGAGAAGCAGCGTCAGGAGGAAGCTTTCTATCGAACTTGGACCAATTCGGGCTGACCCATCACCCTGTGTCCGAAAGCAAAAGATTGCTTCTTCACTAGTGTTGTCGGAACTTGGTGTTTCCCGTCGTGATAGTGGATCCAATGGACTGAGTGCTGCTAATCGACGGAGGGATTGTGCCCGTTATAAGAGTTTCCGTTTGTCAGGGAACTCGAACGAAACTTGGGATCAGTCTCCACCTGACAAAAAAAACTTCACATGGACCTGGAGGAACGATGAAACGGAACCCACGCTTAGACGGTCCAATACATCGAACACCTCTCCATCTCAAATTCGAAGTGCTGTGAGCAGTATTTTGAGAGCAGAGTCTTTCACCTCGCCACCGCAAAATGCAAAAAATTCCAGACGCTTGTCCATGCCATCAGGTTCAGACCTTAGCCGAACGGATCATCCAATGTCCTCTTCGAAATTGTCACAACGTAACAAGCAACCAAAGAAATCCCCAACGAGAACTTCCAAGTTTGCAGACTCTTTGCTATCCCCTGCAGCACGTAGAAGAACTACTACACGCTCCAAAGAGACGATAGGTCTTCCAGGCGGAAGAACTCAATCATTAACCAACCTTCCCCTTGCCATCACCGACTCCAAAACCAAATCCAATCGAAAGAAGGGCAGAAGCTCTGCCAATCTACGGCGGCAAGCATCCAGTAAGACGACTAGAATCTCACCTTTGGAAACAAACTGCTTCGAGACATCGGGTGGCGTAGTCAACAAGAATTGCATTGGAGCCATTGCCATGGTTCTGAAACAAAGCAATGAGGCAAAAGAAGAGTTGGAATTCCAAAAGGAAGAAGAGCGTGAAGCCAAGCGATCCCATGTTCGGGCGAGAAGGCGTCAGCTCAGTGTCGAATCGCCTGCAGCGAGGATGTAGGGCAAGACATCCCGCACCGTTTCAAATTTTGTCATCTTAATATAAACAGAATACTTATTTTTCCTCACTCTGTTCATTCGTTCAACCAGTATTCTCCTTCATGGTTTGCATTGACAGTGTATTTTGTGAGTTATATATGCTGCCTTGACCTTCAATATTCGTCCAGTATTTTTCTACATGGCTTGCATTGTTGCGGTAATGTCATTATATTTCATTGTGAAGTTCGCACCTATAGTACTGTCCAGTATTCTTTCTCCTACAGCCAGCCAGTACCTAGTAATTTGCATTGTTGGGAGCAATATTCTTAGTATATTTCATGGGAACTGTTACATTTCACAGGTGTACCTATTGTATTACTGTAGTGTTCCATCAGATATTTCCGTTACCGAACTGTAATGTTCTGTTTCCATAACAGGCAGAACCAAAGCAGACTTTTAAGACTACTCGTACCCATTATATTACTCGTATCCTCTCTCAATTAATAAAAAATACAAGTGTGCATACATTTTGGTTGGTACAGAATATGAGTGGTTTATAATATATAAAACAGTTTAAAAGTCACACTTCGTGAGGCATATACACGGAAGGGAGGGTGAGGGAAGAAGAAGAAAGTCAATTGGAAGAATTAAGATGATCCATCACTTCTTTCAACAGGTGCAGCTACTGCTAGTCAGGCTAGCTGACAACAGGACCACCCCGGTCTAATCGTGGTGCTTCTTCCGCTCTAGGTATATCCCCTACCCATGCGGGATGCACAAGTTCCCCACTGGCCGAACAAATGTACATGCCCTCGTCCTCTGTGACATTTCGCCAGTTCCATCCTTCCGCAGCGAATTCCACCGCATTTCGCTCCGCATTTTCTTGTAGTTCATATCTGTTACTCCATATTCGTGATTTGATTCTGTCGCTATATTCGTGTCTGGTAGGAATTGGTAGGATTTCAACTTCGTCTTGAAAGGCAATCTTTGTCTTTTTGTCGCCAAGCCCATTTGTGGATGAGTCAGACTTGGTGTCCGACTTCAGCGGTTCTTTGGATCGAACGACGCCCTCCACTTGCGATCGGGTCGCAGAACCATCGGGAGGTGACTTGAAGGTTGTGTATCCCACTCCCATGCCTCTCAAAATGCGCACTCGTCGGTTTTGAGCAGCTGTCATGGGTTGGGCGGAAAAACCAGAGGAATCGTGGATGCCAAGTTTGTTGAGCAAACGAGACCGGAGTTCCTTCTCATCTCGTCCTACTGTTATCACAGAAGAAAAAGAAGAAGAGACAGTAACAACAGACTTATCAGAGCTGAAACCTGGGTTGATATCGGGGCTTTCCATCATTGATTGCATGGAACGTTGTAAAATGTCTGATTTGTGTGTGTGCGAGAGGCGTTTGCTGCAGTGCAGGGTTTTCTGGTTTTGTTGTGTTTTGGTCTTCTTTTCAGATCGTAGGTTCTTGGTACTTTGTTCACGTGCACGACGCTTTAGAGATTTGGGATGTTAAGTAAATTTTTCGTACACCGCAACCTACCAGAACTAGAGTTGGTCGGACAAACCATAGAACGCGCATCCTCGATTTCTTGTGCGACCTATTTAGTGAACAAACGTCGAGACACGATCATTAAAGTTGATGACATAAGAGTCACAACTTCGAATTAAGACTGAGATCGTTTCGTCGTTCTCTTTTTGCAATAGACCTCCAATGCGAGTGATCCACACTTCTGACGTTGTAACGTCAAGATAAATTTTCTTCTTCGCCACACTTCCCCACACTTCGCCGCTACCAAACGGATTCGGATTCGCCGCTGGCCGGCGCGATGTCATTGTCGACGTCATACATCACAAGATCTGGGAAACAGAACTCAAAATGACAGGAGAAACCGAAAAACTTTCAAATCCAAAAAAGAAAAACTTTGGAATCCAAACCAAACCAATCCAAACCAATCAAAACCCATCGGGGACATGATGTTTCGAGGTGTTCCTGCTGTAGCACGAACTTCAACAACAGCAACAACTACAAGAACAAGACTTCATCGAGTCATTGCAAACAGGACCAATTTCCGTTCGTTTTCCAATTCCATTCCTGCAGCGGCCGATGAAGAATCCAGTAACTTTCTGAGTACTGGATCCGGAGGGCATCTCCGATTGGGTCACTCCGTAGAACCCATCCCATATTCAAGCGACATTGAGATCTCTCCTGTCAACTATGGTGCCAATTTGGGCCACAAGAAGGTTTCCGTTGTAGGTTGTGGTCAGGTGGGAATGGCTATTGCGTACTCTGTGCTGAATCAACAGTCGGCGGGAACCATTGCTCTTGTGGATATGAATCGAGAAAAGTTGGAGGGCGAAGCCAAAGATTTGGAACAAGGATCTGCCTTTCATCAGCAAGTTCGAATTTTGGCCTCTGACGAATATGTGAGTCGAGTCACGCTTATATACTATGATGATGATATGATATGTTGTGATATGATATGATTGATTGTCTTGCAATGGTCGTCCATATCTCTCACATATTCTGTTTTTGCACAACCACCACAATGATATCACTCACCACTCATAAAATGATCCCAAACCAAAAACTTTAGTCCGTCTCGGCAAATTCCCACATGGTTGTCATTACGGCCGGAGCGGCCCAAAGACCTGGTGAATCGCGGTTGGATCTGGTCGAACGCAATGTGGCTATTATGCAAAACATCATTCCCAAAGTTTTGACATTTTCTCCTAATGCTAGTATTTGCATTGTGGCCAACCCTTGCGACTTGATGACTGCGGTTGCCGCCAAGATTGCTGGACCATCCGTTCCGGCTGGTCGTATTTTTGGATCGGGTACCTGTTTGGATTCTTCTCGTCTACGGTCCTTGATTTCTAAAAAGTTGGACTTGGACACTTCCGCAGTTGGTGGCTATGTCATTGGAGAGCACGGAGATACCTCGGTGCCAGTGTGGAGTTCGGTCACTGTTGGAGGAGTGCCACTCTTAGGCCACGGGCAGGATCCTAGTAAAATGCACGACGACATGCACAAGGAAGTTGTCGATTCGGCATACGATGTCATCAACAAGAAGGGATACACGAATTGGGCTGTTGGGTTGACGGGTGCTCACATTGCCAAGACGTGTCTCAATGATACTCGTCGCATCATGCCCGTCAGTACCTGCGTCAGAGGTTTAAAGGGAATCAAGGAAGATGTCTTTATTTCCATGCCAGCTGCCATTGGATCCACAGGAGTGCAGCGAGTGATTGATTTGCCATTGACAGACAAGGAGACTGAAAAATTCCTACATTCAGCGGATACGATTTGGGACATCCAAGAGCGTGTTTGGGATAACCTCTAAATCGTAGTACAGTCAGCAACTACAGTAGTCGTAGATATTTATGTGAAAGAAAGGATATCATATTATACTGTAGTAGATCCGATAAAATACTCTAGTAGATGAACAATTCTGGTACTCCAAAAGGAAGGAAGTAAGTAAGTCCCCACAAAAAAATCTTTTGGATTAGTTCGACCAAGAATATTTGGTTCGACACAAACATCATGGCGCTGACTTAGTCCTTGCATGTTGTCCAAACGTCTCGTCCATCAGCGCATCATGGCATTTTGGTGGGAGCCTCCAGTGCTTCTAATCCTCCTTCAATCACACCTTTCCACCCTCCTACCGATCCATATTCACATTTCAATCCATTGATAAAGTCTAAATTCACACTAGAGTACTAAAATGGAAGTCCGAGATTCAATATATTGCTTTGAAATAGCGAGGCGATCAGTTGGCAGAGCCGCCTTGCATTTGGGGATTGAAAACATGTCGGAGACTGCCTTGGACGTCATGGCCGATGTCCTGTTAAACTATCTGCATCGAGTGGGTCGTTCTTTGAGTCATTTAGCAGAAACCAATGGCCGCACCAGTGCTCATGTCAACCTATTGGATGCTCTTCGTGCGTGTGAAATGGAGGCAGCACCCGCCGTCCAACAAATGCATTTGAGAGATCCCAATACGGACGATTCTCTCTATCACAAACCCAACGTGGCCTCAAACTCTCAAAGCTTGATGATCAATGCCAATAGCAGAGACTGGAAAGGGCTTGCATGCTTTTTGTTTGGACCCAAATGGCTGGAAGACGATGAGAAACAACCTGTTGAGCAAGTCGCTCAGGCATCCGCTGGAGGTGGCAAACAGTTTCCAAAGGCGGCCGAATCGAACAAGGCACAGGGATGGCAGGCACCTTATCCGGACGAAATTCCACACTTTCCACAAGCCAGTGAGACTTGTGCCAACCCACACCCATTGGCCGCGAAGCAAATCCTCTCGCTCCACTCGGCCGCAGAAGATGATGGCAACTTGCAAACAGTAGAAGATGAGGAGGCTGCACTTCAAGGCATTCCCGATAATGCCTTTCTTGAATCGTCCTGGGGTAGTATGACGGCCAAGAAGCGAAAATTGGAAGACGAGGATGTGGTCATGGCGGAAGCTGCTGACACGGAACAAAGTCCTGCAACAAAAAAGACCAAACTGAATGACGGCACTGCCGATGCCGCCGCCGCCGCCAAGCCAGACGAAAGCGCCGAGAAGGAAAATAGTGACGAAGACAAACCCAAGGAAGAAGAAAGTAAGGAGGCTGTCGAGGAAAAACCGGATTCACACCCACATGTGCCGTCCTTTTATCCACAACCGCCTTCCTTCATTGGCAATGGGCAAGAAGGATCCATCAAGGTCCTCGATGTGGATCCCACTGCCGAAGGACCAGCCTCAGAAGACAAGGCTGAATATTCGCACCAAGTCCGATCGTCTTTGGTACAATTGGGATCCTATTGGGGCTCAGGATGGGATGGCGAGCCAAATACCAAACTGGCCGTGCCTGTGGGACGGGTGGAAGCTCAACCTATGTCCTCTTCGATTGTGCCGTTGGGAAGGGCCAGCGGTTCTCGCGTGAGTCGAATCCTGGAGGGATCGCTGGATGCTGCCGCCATGCAATAGCAAGCCACGCCTGGCTAAATTAGAATTTATATTGCATACCATCAAATGCTTCTTTGTAGGATTACTTGTTACAATTGTTACTTGTTACCATTGTTCTGTGGATACAGTATTGTAGGTGCCAAGAAATCATGAATATCCGGAGGACACGACTCTTCCACGCGCAGAGCGGCGAGTGCCTTCGTTCCCAGTCTTGCTGTCAACGTCATCATCGTTCATTTCTCTTTCTAGTTTTTTATCAATCACTTTCACAACCCATCTTTTCCAGGAAGCCTTGGAGGGAGGAGCTGGCATGGAGAGAGAATCGGTACTTGCAAGGTTGCGCCAACGTTTCCGAATTTGATCTAGACTACGCTTTCGCTTGGATCCCCAAACAGGAACAACCTTGGATCGGACCAGAGTTGTGTTTGTTCCAAAGCTGTGAAGCGATCGTAACAGTAATCGGTCTTCCAAGGCATTCAGTTGATCCATTTGTTCGCGCTTGACGACGACATCATCCTTCTTCTCAGATGTGGGCGAAATATCCGAGGAGAGTGGACGCTTGCGGTTCGATACAGATCTTTGGCTCCGGCGAGAGGCAACCACTGGTGTCGACGGAGGAGTCTTCGCCTCTTCCTTTTTGTCTAGTCCCAGAATCTCCGTAGACGGAAGGAAAAGATCGGCTTGCTTAGGTTGTTTTCGTAACGCCATACCTGCAAACCGCTTTCTCCGACTTCTGACTACACCCGAAGAGGAATTTGCTACGCTTAGGTTTGTCTCGTTCATCTTGTCAGCAGCTGCACCTTTGGGTTTCTTGTAGGCTCGACGTGTTGGAAATGTATGCACGTACATGATTTCATTGTTCTCAAATCGCATGTCATTGTTCAACTGTGGATTCAGATGAAGATCATATCGATAGGCCTCTCTAACCCCAGATGCAAATGCACCATGCATCGTGGATGGATGATATGGAGTGGTGTGTTCCCCTGCAAACATGATCAATGGCTTTCCTGGCCGAGCAGGATCGTAGATCGCATCCCCAACTCGTGCCAATTCTTGCCCCCCATCAACTCCAGGTGGTATGTAGGTAAACGACATTCTCGAATATTCTTCTTCACCCCATCTTGTAACGCAGCAGTCTATTGGATCGGGCACCTGTTCTATGCCGCAGATCTTCTTCAGAACATCCAAACAATCTTGAACGATATCGTTATCCTTCCATGATTCAATTTCTTTCGCAAAAGCACCACCAAACATGAAAATGAGAACTGGCTTGTCTCCAGCATACTTCCACGCATTTAGCACCAAATAGGAATGTTCTTTTCCTGCAAGGCCCAAGAAGTCGGAATCTTGCCAGAAGACACTGTCAAAAGACATGGCACACTTGTTTAGCAGTCCACAACCCAGTTTTTGTATAGCATCTAGTTTGGGAGCTGGCAATGGAGGTTCAAACTGAATGTGACCAGGTCGGCGAGGTGGTATCTTCAAAATACCCAGAGGAAGAGTGCAAACGACAGCGTTCGCTTGAAGAACTGTGCCATCTTGAAGCGTTGCTTGCACCTTTGACCCAAAGATATCGTCTTCGTCGGGTATGTCTTCAGAACTCTCGCTATCGTTGTTCCGTTTGCTATTTTCTTTTCCCTTGCGTTTTCGTTTGCCTTTGTCGTTCGGTTCCTCCTTCTTTCCACCTGTTTCCACCAGAGACTTGGTGGGGTCGTCATAACAAACTGAAGAATGGTCCAAGATTTGAAGAGTTTGGATCTGTCCCCTATTGGATCTTGAGGAACGTCGCAAGTTGGATTCGAGGCGTTGAATGCGGCGAGACGTACGGGAACCGGAACGAAAGGACTTTTTCTTCACAGATCGCGATCTTGACGATCTGATTGGGGTCTTTTTTCCAGTTGCTTTCTTATTCACAGAATTGTCAACCTCGGTCTTGTCTTCTCCGTCGTTTTCATCTGTGTCCTCGCCTACTTTTGCACGATTCTTCGCTACCGACGTTTGCTTATTCTCATCAATCAACGTTTCTTCTTCCTTTTCCTCCTCCACCGTATTTGTCCCAACATTTTCCTTCTGCTCTTCGGTTTCTTCCTCTTCATCACCGTTCTCATCCTTGACCTTTTCAAACTCGGAAGCAACAGTTTCAATTTTGGATACGGGTGACTGATACCACACATCTAAACCTTCCGCCAGTTTTTCCATGCAAAACTTCCAACTAGATTCAATAGCTGCATGATGCCCAGTAAATCCATAGGGCTCGTCATCATTCCAGGAGTATCCCAAATCATGAAAGTCCGCCCCCGTAGGCAATTCTAGATTTGCCTTGTGCCATTCCCACAAGGGATTGTTGTGTTGAAATGTATTAGCAGTAGAAGCAGATGCAGAGGGTGATTTGGCAGAGGAACTAGATTGTAACTCGGTCTTGTTATGGGTGTACAATCCCCTCTCAAAGCATACTTGATCAAATAGTTCTCCAAAGTTGTCGCTGGTTGTGTTGCGTTCGCTATCATTGTTGTTGCTGCTCGTGTTATCTGGAAAAACTTTCGTCGCAGGTCCACTAGAACTTGTTGGGCCAGTCTTCTTGGATGGCGATTCTTCTGCTCGTTCGCCCCTTGTTTTGTCCTTACTAACTGACGCCGATTGCGTCGGTTGTTGTTCCCCCATGACTTGTTCCTCTGTTTGTCCCCGTATCGTTTGAATTCGAGCAAAAGTTTCGTCCAAACATTCATTGAATAGCGTCGAAGTCTTTTCATCTTCCTTTGGATCAAAGGGCCATCCATTGGCATCCAACAGCAAGCAGTAGTCCGAAATCGGATGAAGCGGAATCCCCATTTGTTTCACGACCTTGTAGACGGGATTATTTTCCACACCATGGATCAAGGCTCCTCCCACGTCAATGTGGACGGAATTGGGTGGGTGCAATGGCGTGGTTGTGGTGTTCTTTGACTTGGTGGTGGTCGTGGAATCAGACTTTGGCTCTACTACTGCTGCTGCTGCTGCTGCTGCTGCTGAAGCATCAGTTCGACTGCGCTTTCGAGAATGTTGTGGCCGATTGATAGAAAGGGAATGATCGTTATTTTTGTTGTTGCTGCTGTTGTCGTCATGGTCACGCTGGTGGTTGTCGTCGAAATTGGTTTCCTTCTTCAATTGCAATTCCTCTCCCTTGAGTCGACCACCGACCCGATGACGAGCTTCCAACACCACAACCTCATGACCTCGATATTTCAGTTCTCGAGC
Organism: Cylindrotheca closterium; assembly: GCA_933822405.4. Lineage (NCBI taxonomy): Eukaryota > Bacillariophyta > Bacillariophyceae > Bacillariales > Bacillariaceae > Cylindrotheca > Cylindrotheca closterium. Next base: position 38,810 of record CAKOGP040002047.1, read on the forward strand.
ACAGGCCAATCCACTGATGCCGGCCCCGATGACGATCACGCGATGTTTCTTTCCCATGGTCGTGTTGTGTCGTTGCTGGATAGATTTGGGGGATTGTGTCGACAAGGTGAGTTGTATAGTGATGTATAGTACCTCTGTGACTGTAAAAATCAAAGACCTGATGGTATGGTGTTTGTACTGTATATTTCAGGGAATCCTTTTGTTCGTATGTCTTTCGTGTGGGCAGAAGACTTGTCGGTGGCTGAAATGGGCGGAATGTCTGCTGACTCTTTGCTTCGATGTCTCCGAGATTTTGGGGGTGTCGGATGAAGGTGATGATTCAGATTTCAGATTTCAATTGGTGTCTGTCTGTCTGTCTGTCTGTCTGTGGTTTGTGAAGGCATTTTGTAGTCCTTTTCACGTCATTGCAACGATAACCACGCTTTCACATGTTGAACGAATGATGATGTGCATCTCGCTTGTATCGACACACGATCACGGAGAGTCTCCAAACGGCTGAAGCAAAAATGAGTGAATCAACAACACTCCCATAACAAAGAGCAGAACTTCATCCCAAGTCCTTGACCGATTCCTACCATGATCATGGGCTTTTCGGTAAGGCTTTCGACTCTTACTTGCTTGGTTACAGTGGGACTGGTAACTTGCATGTGTGATTCCACTGCGGCCATTTCCTATTCTACTTGTAATTTTTGGCATTATGTGATAGAGATTAATCATCCTCGGTTATTTATCGCTGCTTCGTCTCTACCGGTATTATTGTCTACCACCAAGAACGCCCGTGACTCCAGTAAAGAAGATACCTCGTGGTGGTGGAGAAGCAGAAGGGATGGACACGAATGAACCGAGTGGCAGCCAAACCTTGCAATAGGATCAGGATAAAGTCTTGTCTTCTACGTTAAATACAGACAATCAAACCGGGAAGTCCTTCAAAGATTGCAATGAGCAGGACGGGATCAAGGCAAGGAAACGTGAAGAGGTATACAGTACGGCATTGTTGGATACACTGCCCGACTTATCCAAGCGACCTACCGGTCCATTGCAAATGCGACGATTGAAATGCTTTACTGGGAACCAATTATTGTTAATGGCAATCATTCATCAATGGGGAGCCAAGGTGGCGCCGTTTCTCTTCGGGTTGTTCACACTCCGACTTTTTTTAGACGACTACCAATCTGATGAAGACTTGTTTCGGTTGGTGACAACGCCAATCGTTTGTGTATTGCTCAAAACAATTATCATCGGACCCAGTGCAATAATCTTTGTGCTGGGAGCCACGGCAGTGATTGCAAGCTTGTTTGGAGACTGGGACGCAGTAGATACTGTAGAGCCAACAATCTCCGTTCGCATCACGGTTGCGAGTCCTACACACACTGGGCTCACCGATAAGTCCAATTAGAAGTCGAGGGCATCTTTTTATTTGTGACAAGGTTGTCTTTTGGTGCCCTCTCGAGTATTGTTCGAAGCGTATTACAGTAGCCTTTGGAAAAAGTAAAAAAATGTCTCATCTAGAGTTGGCGTTGAGAAAGGAGAATCCACGAAAGAGAGAGGATCTTGCAATTGGGGGCCGACATCTTATGGTTTGCTACCTACTACTACTGTACACTACTCTTTTTGCATCAGTGCATCAGTTCATCAGTGCACCAGTGTTTTTTGACGGGAAAACCACGTACGTACTGTACGGACCCGCTTCGTTTCTCCCGCACGCACGTGCAATTTGTACGTAAAGCTGGTACGACCCGCCGAAAATCTCAGCTTCACACGACTGGATCCAAAATCCCACACACACCACCAACCCATCGTGTTCAAAACACGATGGGTTGGTGTGAAAGAAGCAAGAGAGATCCAAGATGCGTACGGTTGTCGTTTCGTTTTCACAACTTTTGCAAACACCATTGTGTGCAACGATAGATATAGATCATGTTTACATTGAGAGAAGATGGAACCTTTGGCACGGGTTTGGGTATCAATCTAGACGTCCGCGTTGATAGCAAACCATCCTTTGATGTGTTTGATGCTTTGGACAACTCGATCCAGGTAAGCGACGAGTAAAACGGTTTGTGTGTCGCCAACGAGTGTAATACAACCTTTCTTACCCACATGTCTTCTGCTCTCTATAGGATTCATTCCCAACTACTTTTGAAGATGTCGACGAGTACCGGGATGTCCAACAACAACCCAGTCGAAGCTTTGACGATGAATTACGAATTGGTGCAACGTTGGAGCATCACGACGAGTTTTTCAGCGAGGAGGAACAACACCTTCCCGACGACATCTCGTTGGACACGTTGGAGGAGTTTGGCTCTATACCTTTCTGTCCTGTCGAGGAACCACGAGTCCCCAAGGCTTTTGGATCGGAGGAGCCCTTTTTCGGTTTGAACGATCCACAAGAAACCGTCACGCCAGAAGTTGCCGCCACAATTGATGACATTATCAATGAAGCGTTTTCAGGTTTCTGCTCACCACCTCATTCCCCTGTCGAGGAAGCAACCGGCTATAATGACGTTCTACCGTTCCACAACATTGACGAAGAAACCAATGTCAACCATCAAATGATGATGCAAGAGTCTTACGCTCCAGTTGCTTCCATAAGCACCGCCGCTGTTCCATCAAGTACGACTCGTACCGTGTCACCTTCGTTGTATTACTCGGGCGAGGACTACCGTGCCGAATGGGCGCAACGCATACCAGAAATTGATTTCTTTGCCCAAGCCATTCGTCAACCCGGTGGTTTACGGGAGATTCCCATTGAAAACCGGGATCTCCTTGGTGGTCAAAATTACATCGTCAAGACTCCATTGGGTCTAGCTGTGCTGTTGAATTGCGAGGATGATCCCAACCGTGCCAATGCTCAGCAACCATCCTCCAACGTTTTGGGCCGCCGCCGCAAGTTCCAGCGTTGGTTGGAAGAGGAGGACGAAATCCTCAAGCAAGCCATCGAGGCGGAAGGTAGCCCTAAAGTCAACTGGAAGCGTATTGCCTCCAAATACTTTTCCAATCAGAGAACTGCTTTGCAATGCAAGAGTCGTTGGACCAAGTCCGTCAAGCCAGGAGTTGTACGCGGTCCCTGGACTAAAGAAGAAGATGCCTGCATCCTTCGGCTCCAACAAGACGGCTTGAAATGGCCCGAAATTGCCGAGTACTTGCCTGGTCGACTTTCCGAAAACATTTCGGAGCGTTTCAGCAACGTGCTGGACCCTAGTTTGAAGAAATCTCCCTGGACTCGTGAGGAGGATCAAATTTTGTTTCAAGAGCAATGTCGGATCGGAAACAAATGGACCCAAATTTCCCAGCTCATTCCTGGTCGATCGGAAAGCTCGGTGAAGAACCGTTGGCACAATTTGAAGATGGCTCGCAAGCGCCGGATGCGAATGGGATCCACAATGAAGACGTGCCAAAGAGTAACAGGTGGGCATTTCTTCCACCACCAGCCAATGCAAGAACCAATGCAAGAATTTGGGGTCGTTCCTGCTACTGTCCAATCCCAATCCACCCCTTCACCCTTTCAAGAAGTGTAGGGTGGAAATTCGACGACTTTGATCGATTGATTGATGGATGGATGGATGGATTAATGGATGGATGGATGGATGGATGGATGGATGGATTCTTCCTTCATTGCAGGTGGCAAGCAAATCTGCTCTGCCAGTGCCGCAGCCACAACCCACAACAAGACTTGTTAACAATAATAGCTACTAGAGAGGATAGATATATAAAAGATAGGTTTTTTAAAATATTGTAGCTCAACGTGTTCCCAATTCAATATTGTACCATAGAAGAGAAAGCAAAAAGGAGGAATTGCACCCAGTCTGTCTATCCATTACTCCAGTAGGAGTGAATTTCCAACACGATCACTCGGTCGAGTGAGTCATTATCGTTTGGAAATCGCGCCCGCCAGCCCATGCCCTTACTAGAATTTCTACGAACGTCTACGCACGCGATGATGATTGATTGATTGATTCCCATCCTCATCATTCGGGCCAAAAAAAAAATTCATAAAAAAACTATTCTTGGACAACAACGGAACGATCTTTGAGAAAAGCGATCCAATATCGAAGCAAGGAAACAGCCAAGGTATGTGATGGATTCTACATTGTCATGATCTCATTCAGAATGCAGGAAACAAGGTTTGGCGACGATTGATTGACTAAATACAAAGCAATGCAAAGCAAAGCAATGCAAAGAAGAAAGATTTCCGTTGTTGTTTTTGCCACCGAGAAGGGCGCAAGTAATCTCGTTCACTTTTTCATGGCACTGAAAGTTATTGGAGGATACCATTCCCCTTGTATCTTTTATTCTTTTATAGTACTATGATATGAATGAATGACGATAGCTAGTCGATTGTGCCACTGGTCTTGTGCCTCGTTGCTTTGTTTTTGTTCTCTCTTTTGTATCCACGAACAACAACGTCTTCCATTCTTCCCATTCTGACTCTGCCCGTGCTTGACTTTTGTTGCTGCATTACAGGCTACTATAAAAGAACAGCACTACCACCACCGCCACCACCACCACCACTATCACACTCACTCGAAACTACTCTACCATCATGGCACGATCCTCCCGCACCTCCCGCAAAACCAAGTCTACTAAGGCCGCTAGTACTACTACTACTACTACTAGTAGTAGTAATGCCAAGAAGTCGATCAAGTCTGCCAAGTCTACCAAGACTATTGTCAAGGCCACCAAGAAGACCATCATTGAAAAGCTCCAAAAGCAAACAAAGAAGGATTCTCCCACCAAGAAACTCATCTTGATTGAAGATGAAAAAGTAGTCAAGACTCCTCCCATCGAAAGCGACGAGGATACCAGCAGTGAGGACGAAGAGGAGGACGAGGAAAAGCCCGAATATGATTCTTCTTTTTTTCTCAAAAAGAAGAAGAAGAAGAAGAACAGCCAGTCAAACAGTCAGTCGCCATCGGCATCCACCAGCAATGCCTCGACTGTCTCGAAATCTCCTCCATCTCCATTGCAAGACGCTGCCAGTCGCAGCAACAAAAACCAAACCAAGGAACAAGAACAAGACACTACTACTTCTTCTCGTCCTACTCGTTCCCGTCGCGCTGCCACTCGCAAGACAGTTTCCTATGCCGACAGTGACGAGGACGAGGGGAATGATGATGGAACCTTGCCCAAGACGAAGGACTACAACAAGTCCAAGCGTACCAACACTACGAAGCTCAAGCGTGTCAACGAAGAGGAACAGGACGACTACGAAGAGAACCTTCCTCCCAAGCGCCGCCGCAAGGCTGCCACTGCTTCTACTGCGGCTGCTGCTGCTGCTGCTGCTGCTGCTGACAACAAGCAGAAGCAGACCAAGGCGGCAGCCCCCAACAAGAAGAAGGCTTCCAAAAAGGGCAAAAAGCTAAATGCTGCTTCCTTTGTCAGTCCACCTCGCAGCTTGGGCATCAAGAAACTATATTCGCCTCCATCTTCCATTCACGAAGTGACCAAGAACATGTGGCAGGCCAATGAAGGGGACTGGCGCGTATCTGGGGCTTTGGATTACTAACTAGCTACATTGACGATAGGCAGATATGCGGTAGAATGGGATGGAATGGGGAATAGTGGGTACTACAGTAGGCCATTCCAAAGCATATCCATGTGACGAAAAACTCGGGAATTATTGCATTGTATTGCGTTGTATTGCTTTGTATTGAACCATACTGTACTGTTCCTGCAGCTGGCCCAACCACTCGTGGCCACCATTCTCATCACTTTTTTGCTTTGGCTTTTGGCCATTTGAATGTACATACATCGTACATAGTAATTCTAGAATAGGTACTACTACACCAAACAAACGAACAAACAAACGAATATACTGTCAAACATTCAAAATTATTCTTATATGTATACATGCGCATTGGTATTTCGTCTTTTTTGTGATATTCTTTTTCTCGTCTTGTCATTTTCTCATTTTTTCCTAAACATACCATGCAAAGTGTACAAATGCATTTCACGAATTGCTACGTTGTTGTTGTTGTTGCTGTTGATGTTGATGATGATGATATTCTTGATCAAGGCCATGCCATTTCATGCATCTTTCTCCCGTCCAGCTCCACGTTACCCCAAGGACATGCCCCGATCCAAACATACACACCCGCATCAATATTACCAACCAGCGCAAACACCCCCAAAACGTCCTACTACATGATGGAAAAGACCGGCATCGACATGCCCGAACCCGAAAACACCGCATCGCCTGGCGTGTTCGAGTAATCGAATTCCGTATTCTCCAACATTTGGGATTCCGACGGCATCATGATTTCGGGTTCCGTTTCTTCCGAAGCGTGGTGGTCTTCCTCGCGAAAGTCAATGTGTTCCGAGCAGGTAAAAAAGACTAACCTTCTCAGTGACTTGTTGACAAAGAAATAATGAAAACTCCACAAGTGGTCCGATTCGTCAAGAAAGGATTCATCTTCAAAGGAATAAAAGTCACATTCTTTCAAACTGACAACACTGTCTAGAGCACTGAATATTTCCACCACCAAATCGACAGTGGATGCATTGGTGGGCAGTTTGCCCGTGGCATCAAGTTTCTTCAGTGTTGCCAATTCGGAAAGACGTTCCGAAATGCTGCGCTGGACTCGTGCCAGACTTAGTTTTTCAAATTGTTGGGGCTTGGCATTGCTGAAATCATAGTCTGGAAAGGAGGCATTGAGCGTCAGAATGAGATCCGTCATGAGTCTCCGTGTGGCCAGCTCGGAAATGTCTCCCAATGTATTCCTGTTGGTGTGCAGTGTAATGTCGACCGATTGGGATCTCGTTCTTCCACTAGTCTTGGGCTTCTTTTTGCTAATAGTTTCTAGAAAGGAAGTGGCTGAATTGGATCGTTTTCGTTTTTGTTTTGGCTTTTCATTTGGCTTTGACGATGATTGCGATTGTTGTTGCAGCCGTTGCAGTGAAGTAATAGTGCCAGTGGTAGTAGTAGTACTTGTACTTGTACCATCAGCATTAGTGGCAGCTTTTTGGCCGGCTGCCATTTGCGTCAGATCGTGCAAGAGTTGCTGTTGTTCTTCCAAATCAGCAATAAACTTTTGTCCCAGCGTGTGTGCAAACTTCTTGTCGTTGCCAGCACGCTTCATGGTGTAGGCTTCAATTCGTCCATTAATGACGCGGTGTGATTGACCCAAGGTGGCTTCGGAGAGTTGCCCCGTCAGTTCAATCAGTTTTTCATTCTCCAGAAATTTCATGTTTTGGAAATTTTGTTCGTTCGTTCGTTCGTTTTTAGTTTAAACTCGTATTCTTGCTCAGCTTTAAGTCCCAGTCTTCGTTCTACTTCAATGAGGAGGAGGAGGAGGACGGGTATTAAGAAAGAGGAGCATTAGAAGCGATTCAATTCAATTCAATTCAATTCAATTCAATTCAACTCGTTCACCTCCATGAGAAGCGTTGAGCGAGGGATCGCGCCGGTCGTAATTCAAACTAGTCGTGGGAATCTACACACCTTGGTATCCACAGTATTTCAATCTCACTTGGGTATTCTTGTTTCGTTTCTGTATCTTGGTAATCTCTTTACAGTCTTCGTATCAGATCAATCATTGGATGTATAAAAATACTCGTGTTTGTTGTGTTTGTTCTTTAGTTCTGCTTGTTGCTGCCTGCTGTTGCAAGATTCAAACGCGGCGTCAGTAGGTTCTTGTTGGGGAATTCTTCGATGTCATGTTGAAGAGTTTGTTCAAATTGGGAATTGGGAGCTTTGATTTGACATACAGTACCAGAATCTATGTAAAATCTCCTGTACATAGGACAATTGATTAGAAAATGGGTCATTTTCGAAATTTAGAACGCGCGAAACAGAATCTTCTGGGATTCCGTTTATAGGGTCGAGTGAATCATGGCAGAGATGGTGTCAAGGTGCGACTGACTACCAGGTACAGTACTATACGAATAACAGGTAAACTTCGATATTCCCCGAAGAGGAGGAAAAAGTGGCACGCTTCAAAAGAGAGATCCAAAACGTAATGGTGATTCGCATAGTTTGTATTTATATACATGCTTACATACAGCATATAGCCAACCGGTAGCTAGCTAGTGCTATGTTAGGCTGGCTATTATTTTTGCTGTTGGTGTTGGCAGAGCCATTGTCGTTGTTGTTGTTATGGACTGCTGTTGCTTGGTCGTCATGGACTGGTTGGAAAACTGGAATTTGGAGAAACAGAAGCAGCAGGAACATTGTCATCCTTGGCTCCCTTCAAGTAATCTTTTCGGCAGCTGGGACAGCTATGTTTGCGTACCAACCAATCCAATATACAGTCCTTGTGGAAGCAGTGCGTGCATTCTATATTTGGAGACCATGACACCATATCACCGGGCTCAAATTCGAGCAAGCAAATGTCGCAGGTTGTCCCTCGGTCTTGTTGCTCATTGATCCCAAAATAATCATCATAGACTACCTCCTGAGGTTTCCCTTCTTTTTCTTCTTCCTCCTCTTGTGGTGTCTCTTGCATCTCTTGCGTTGCTTGCACTTCTCGCATTGCCTGATTTGGTTTTACCTCTCTTGTGAACGGCACTGGCGAAATAGCAATTGGTGCAGAGGGTTTTTCTTCATCGTCTTGATCATCATCATCTTCATTCTTCTTATTTCGGTGCTGGGCAGCAATTGCATCTTTGGGCGTATCATCGCCAGATTCATCCCTGTCATCATCGCTATTTACATCATTCTCTGCCCCATCCTCCAATGTTCCCTGCTCCATCTTGGAATGGTCGTGTATCGAACTTGTACTGTTTTCTTCGTCATCTCCATCCTTATCCTTGTCCGCATCTTCGCCATCATTAGACCCAGATGGTAACTCCAGTCTAATGTTGGGCATTGATTCTTCCTCTGATGCCTTCTCCTCTCTCGCGGCATTCTTCCTTCTTTCTCTCTGTTCTGCATCAATCGCAACTTCAAACTCCTCCAATCGTCGTAAAATCGTTCCGAGACTATCCTCATCATCAACGCCGTCATCATCATTGTCAGCTTGAAGCGTTGGCTGGAGCTGGATTCCAACTTCTTCGTCGACAGGAGGGGCTGGTCGAAAGGCGTGGGACACTGGAGGGGGAGCAACTCCTCTATTCTCATTTTCCTCTTCGTCCTTGAAGACCAGTGGCGCTGAATATTTCAATACTTTCTTTTCGGTCACTATAGTCATGGGAAAGGGATGTCTTCGTGGTACTTCCTCAGATGGTTCCGTATCATCGGTCTTGTCCTGCACGTCCAAGACTTCGCGAACAATCAGCTTTTTCTGGACCACTGGTCGATTTTGGGCCATGGTGTAATGATCTGGGTGGCCATGCTCGTCTTCGTCTACCGAAAGCATGTATCGTAATAGAACAGATAGTGGAATCGGATCATCCGTCAGACAGTAATAAACGCAGACCACCATGGTTGCCAATAACAGAGTCGGAAATATACAAAAGGCAATCACTACAAACAAGCCCACCACTGTCAGTACGACCATGAAAGGATAGGTTAATACAAAGCAGATATTGTTGGCTCGATTCGAAAAATTTCTTAGGGCTTGCCGCCATCGTGGCATATCGTCTTCCGGCATCGACGACGATATCTGAACAGAAGAAGGCGTGATTGGTTCTGGCATAGAAGGCGAAACTGGGGAGGGTGAAGGCGGTGGCATATTCATATATTGTGGTTGTCGTCGTATCGAATGTGCTGTCAGCGCTGCTAGTGCTGATCTCCCTCCTTATCCACCACAAGTGTTTGTAGCTGGGTTGGAGCAATGGAACGAAAGGTTGTCGTCAAAGAGCGTCTGGAAAATGGTTCCGCAACTGGTGTCTCTGCTTGGCTCCGACTGTTTTCGAAACCGGTTTTGGATAGTCAAGTCGAGCTAGTCAAATAATCAAACCTTTCCATTTTATTTTGAATTTACAAATTTGCCCTCAACGCTGTAGCTTTGGCATCTCCGCATACTTACGATACACTGTAAATCCTTTTGCTAAGCTTTATATCTCTATGTTTGTTTCGCTTAGCAGTAAACCATGTCCGACTTTGGTCTGGAGCTAATGTAGGTGCTCATGCTCTGACATCTCAGAAAGCTTTCCAAAATCAAATCAAAGTCGTCCAAATTGAGAGCCAAGTCACCATCTGTATCTTCTGCTTGAAACAAGCCCTTGTTTGCGATAGTAGATCGGCGAGTCTTGATAGCAAAGAAGCGGTCTTCGTCAAATAGAACAGTTGGTTCAGTGGATGTGTTGTAGTTCTGAGTAGCTTCTTCGATCCAAAAGCAGCACGAAGGCACACCCGTCAAGATTTCATTAATGAAACGGTGCGACATGGAGAGCAAGCGCTCGACTGAGGTTCCCTCGCTTTCGCCATTTCCTAGAGAAGGAGCATCGCAGCCCCACGTGTTGGGCCGAAGAGCACCTCCAAATAGAGTACCAAGCGAATGTGCAAGGTACAAGATTTGGGATCGAAGAGCCTTTGCAGTGGCTTCAACGTCCGTTGACTTGCGCACCATTTCATTGTCTTTTCCAAATGCTGGGGCCAAGATCACCCGGCCAACATCCAAATCTACCAGAGTGACATCCTCAGGGAGGTTTCCGAGAAGCTCCCCATTGTCAGCATCTCCAGATGGGACACCAAGTATGAAAGGAGCTGGATATTGAATCAAGTCGACAGCAAGCGTTGATGGGACTAGAGGAACTAGCAGGTGACTCCACTCCAATGGCTCCAGCATTGCACACAAACCTGTAGTTGCAGCATGCAAAACGCTTCGTCGACTTGATGACAATATAATCTTTTGCTCCAACAGAGCGGTCGCGAACATGAGGGCCAAGGGCGTCGGCGGAAGGCAATCGGAAAGTTGTCGCACTGCTTGATCTTTAAACGCCCTTGATTGATCAGTGATCGGTCGGTCGACCCAGGAAGCATTGGCACCCTTTAGATGTGGTTCGAGAATGCGCAAAAGCGATGCGCTTTCGATATCTTTGTGCGAGAATCCACCAAGAACATCAATGAGTCCTTGGCAAGAAAGCGTAGCCACAGGGCCACCAGAAGTTCCAGGCTGTTTGGAAAAGTCAAACAAAAGTCTTGACAGCGTATCTCTCATGGCGTAAATTACGTTCCGGTTGCACACAAGTGCTAGACCAATTGTAGTGGGATTGGATGGATTGTGGTACTCATCCTTTTCAATGCGCACGTGCCAAGGTTCTTCCTTCATCTTCTCATTCAGAACTGGAAGGGCTGAGGACACCTTCACTTGTCGAAGTGCAGTACTCTTTCCACCACCAGCTGTACTTTCATCGGCCTTCCCCTCGGAAGCAAAACTGATGGGGGACTCGCTTCCGCCTTCTCCACTTGCCTCGTTGACAACGAATTCTGTGCGGATGGGACTTACTTTCTCTTTGCTCTCCATTGAATCCTTGACGAAAACAAGAGATACTCCATAAAGGGAAGATTCTGCGGGGTCGCTGGCAGATGACTCTGCATTTGGAATAACAAACGACACCAACGATACTTGCCATCCATCCGAGCTAAGGTAAGGAGCACAGAAGTTAGAACACAGCACAACAAAACATACATATCCAGTGCTGAGAACACACACTCACCTTATTCTCGTTCCATTGGAAGCCTTGGAGAAAGGCATGATTTTCATTTGCGGAACGACCGCATAACTCTCGAATGTAGGAGGGAGAATTGAATCTGCGTCCAGCAATGAATCCATCTTCACCTCTTTGTCAAGAGAAACTGGCAGACAAGCATAGCGTCGAATATCCGAAGACTCGATACCAGGCACTGGCATTTGTGACGCAAGTGCCGGTCCGATGGCAGTTCCAAAAATGACAGCGTATTGGGCATTTGGGTATGGTTTTTCACTGGAACCTTCGCTCGTTGGAGCCTTGAAAGGTTTATGTGAAGAAACACCATCTGGAAATTCAGCTTTTCTCAATAAGCGCTTGATGCAACCTTGAGGAAGGTTTGGAATTTCCTGTTTGTTTGAAAACAATGAATGGTTCGAAAATCCTTTTGCAAGCTCATTGCACAACAGTTCATGAACTTTATGTTCACGGAACTTGGTGTGACTATTCGAAGCATAATTGTACAGTAGTTCGTCAGCCAAGGTGGTTACCTCTTCAATGATACCAGATGTCAAAATGGATTCGGCAAAAGTAGATCCTGCTTTTGCTGATTTCTTAACACTTTCCTCCAGAATCGATCTGACTTTGCTGTGTGATTTTTCCACTTCAATGCACTTTGCAGATAATTCAGACAATTCGGAGACGTAAATATCCCAGAATTTCTTGCAAAGAGCAACTATTCTTTTTGTGTCATTATCATCAAGCGCCTTCTTGGATTCAAATGATTCCTTCATCGCCTTCAGTTCTGGTACAAAGGCTCTCTTGATGAAAATTGAACAACAGATATCGTTGGGAGCACCGACGATGCGCTTGCTTTCCACTTCTTCCTTGGAGAACCTGTGCTCTCCGATCGGCTCTTTCTCCAATTGATAAAGCAAGAAAACAATAATGTAGGAGAAGGAGTTTCTTGCGCCTGGTTCTTTCGACTTGCTCACAAGATCATCAACCAATTTCCCTAGAGGCAGATTCACATAAGGGGCAGTGTTCCTCATGAATGCCCTCATGCGTGCGCATTGATTTGAATTCAAGAACGATAGGAAAGGGGCCCCAGTTAAGGAATCTACCACTGCTTTCAGGAAGTCAAGGAAGACATCCTTTGGGATCGATTGGTTCGGTGTTTTGCCGCCGAGGACAAATTCGAGATGTCTTAATGATGAATCAGGAACAATGGTGTGAAAGTCAAATAATGGAGGTTGAAGACCAGAACCAATCGATGTTGGAAGGAAGAATTTGTAGGCGATTCGACTAGTCATCTCTTTCAAGCGGGCCGGAGGAGTCAGATGATAGAGATCCAAGAAAGACACTAGCTCCAAGAAGAGCATAAATTGCGCATTTGGTCCCAAGCTTCCTTCCGGACCATTATCATCGACTTCGCCATTATCGGATAAGTGACGAACGAGGAACGAAAGACGGCGGCTGTCTAATGCGCAAGTCAAGAAGGCATTCCGAACAGCATTTCTGAAATTGTCATCTTCACTAGCCACTTGAAGCAACTCCTCCATGTCAAAATCATCATTGCATCTGTATATCATCGCAATTATTTCAGGTTTGGAATTCAAATAGATCTGACGGACGAAACAAACTTACCTTAGTGTCACTTCTTTTTCAAACTCTTTTCTCAATTCCATCGTTGGTGCGGGTGGCGTCAAAAATGCGTTGTTACTGTCTTCCACAGGAACAGGGTTTTCACAAACAGCATCCTTATTGTCACCTTCCGCACCCTTCTTTCTGGACACATATCTTGCCCGGTGCATCATCGCGACGGCGATATCCAAGTAGTTCATACGCTCAACAGGAACAGGAGTTCCTTGGGAAAGAATCAAGACGGCTGGGCGGCGAGACTTGGCAATTTCTTTTGGTATTTGAACAATTGTTTGTTTCCGCAAGTCGACATCTCCAAGTTTCACAAGCAAGTCACCACTTCGGATGATTCGAGAAGCCTCGGCTTGGCCTCCTGCTACTAGATAGTCCACATAGACACCGTGATTTTTCAGGTAACATTGTTTCAAGTTTGTCCCGAGCATTCCACGCCCCAGTAGCATTGCGAACTGATGCGGTTCCAAATTGTCTATTATTTCTTGCATGTGTTCCCCTACTCGACTTTTCAGGATCAATTCAGTTTGCGATTCAGGAAGAGTTCGAGAGGGATGTGATAGAACTTTCTCCTCTTCTTGTTTTTCTTCTGCTTCTTCCGACTTTCCAGCATTATAACGCCCACGAAAGTTGGTAGTCACTGTTTCTGCCACTACTGAAGCAGCTACGGTTGCTTTGGTCGCAGCCTTGGATGCCTGGGAAATAGCTTTGCCCACCTTGCCTTCAATATTGAGCAGATCTTCAAAATCATCACTTTGAGGACCCCCCGGTGCTTTGTCATCAGTTGTCATGACATCTGTCTCGTTTCCAGCGCTATTTGCGGTGCCTTCTGTTTTCTCCTTGTCAGGCGCATCAGTGGACATGTTAACAAACATCTTTGCCGCATCTTCTGATTTCGAAGGTGTCGTTCTGGGTACGGGAGGAAATCTAGGAATGGATGGAGCCTGTTTCCATACACGATTGGCCTTTTCCTGAATCGTTGGTCCTTGTTCTTTCAAAAATTCTTGACCCTTCTGCTTCGTCGTTTCTTTCCAATTGGAAAAGCGATTCAAAAGGATTTTAGCACCTTTCGAATTTCCGATGTTAACATCTGGCGAAGCTCCAGGTTCCTGTGTATTTTGTTCACTTTCGCCTTGAGGGTCTACAATTGACGAAGCATCAGATGGTCTCTTTTCATCGGCTTGGCTGGAAGCATCTGGAGCAGGTGCTGAGGCAAGATGTGGTGGAGTTTCCTCTGCTGCAGTTTCATCGGCTTTGTTCGTTTCCGGCTTTGTTTCTGTTTCTGTTTCTGTCACCACAGTATTCTCAGTTGGAGACGGAAGGCTGCCATCTTCTATGTTCTCAACGGAGGCCATGGTTATATTCTCACTCAATTGATGCTTCGTTCCCACCAACCACAGCGTTTATCTTCAACGAATGCTGTTTTCAAATTTCAACAACGCGCGTGCCGACGTGCGTTTTCCCTCCACTTCTCACCACTGGAAGATACTGATGAAAATGCAACTAAAATACATTAGCTTTAGCTCTAGATTGATTTACGTTGAGAAGAACTTCTCAAATGCGGAAGAAATAGCTTCAAAGTCAAGGAATCCTTCAGTGCCAAGGAGAGCATCCAAACCGATAGATGCAGCAATTCCTGCTTCTCCGACAACTCCAGCAGTGACAAGCAAAATGAAACCTCCAATTACGAGGAAAGTAAGTGCGGCTACGAGATCAACTTCCATCTCACTTCTGAATCCATCATACAAGAAGTTGAATTGAACGTTGAAGAAAACGGGGAGAATTGGCTGCAACATTCTGGTGACAATTCCAGCATAGTTGAAGTTCTCAAATCGTGGCATGAATTCGCCATCCTTTTTCACAATCTTGGCTGGGGTATCGAAACCTCTGATGATGATATCAGATGCAAATCGAGATAATCCTTGGACCGCAGCTGATCGCATCAAACGCCGTCTTTGGTAGGACTTCAAAAGACCTGTGACCTGTGTTCGTGACTTGGCTTTTCCCAACTCTTTCGAAATGACATAGGCATCCTCAATAGCTTGACATCCACCTTGTCCAAGATTTGGCATCATAGCGTGGATTCCATCACCAAGCAGAGCGACATGACCATCGCACCAAGGCTTCCGGACACTTGGTGGACGATCATACAAGTCACGTTGTTCGATTTCGTCTTCTTGGGTGACAGTCAGAATGGCATGTATTTCACTGGACCATCCGGCAAATATGTCTTGTAAATACTTGGAAGATCCCTCTGGCTTGGGGTCACTGATAGATCCTGGGTCACGGGCAAGGAAAGCATACCACTGATAACGGCCGTTTCCAATGTCAGTGATAACGAAGTATTGTCCAGGTCCAATGTAAACCTTGTATCCAACCTGTCCATGATCAGGTGAGGCATAGTTCAACTCCCCAGCAAAAACAGTGTATCCAGAGTACGAAGCCCCAGATCCTTCTCCTCGAGCAGGTTCATTACGCATAGTAGCTCGGACAGTACTCCAGATTCCGTCAGCTCCAATCAAAACATCTCCATAGACAGTCTTTCCAGAGTCCAGTTCCACCGTAACAGCACCAGTCTTTTTATCTGTGGTGTAAGACTTTACACCGTCCCCATTCTGAACACATCCCTCAGGTAGACTCTTAAGGTAGATCTCTTGCAGGTCAGGTCGTTCAATGACACCAGTATAAGGCATTTTGCGGCTTTCCGCAGGGTTTTTCAAATCGAACTTAGCATACCACTCGGTACGAATACCATCCTTGATTCCATTCTCTTTGTCACCTGTAAAAGTAAACTTTTCCATAATTTGGTCGAAAACTTCAACGTCCATCTCCTTCAAAACCTCCAGGGCATTACTGGCAAGTTGGATAGGTCCACCGAATCGCTTGAATGCATCAGTTCGCTCCAAAACGGTGACATCAATATTTGGGTTCTTGGAAAGAACCTTGGCCAACGCGCATCCACCAACTCCAGCACCAGCCACCAGAACCTTGAGTGGGTTTTCTTCCGAGATTTCAGCGACATAGCCCGAATTGTCTCCAGAATTAGGGACAGGAGGAAAAGTTGCAACGTTCAATGCAGTTGAAAAGCCAGCAGTTCTAGTATATTCAAAACCAAAAGGACATGAGATTCAATAACGAAATGATGATTGATTCGAAAACACATCATCTACGAAATGAGAACGGTGTTGACATACCTGTCTTGGGGCAAGACGAACGCATTGACTGCCAAAATAAAAGAGGCAAGTAATGTTATTATCAAACGAACCATTTTCAATCGTTTCTTTTCAATCATTTTATGGTGTCACCAACGACGACGTGAAAGGTGCAGGGAATGTCGGGGAGTTCGTGTCTGATGCGTCTGACAGCTGTCTTTTTCTGCAGTCCCGTTCCGGTCAGACGCATCGGATACGAACCCGCAACAAAATGCAAAAATGCAAAAAGAATGCACAGTTTTCCGATCAAGCGTAAATTACGATTATGATGAGTCTACTATGTTAATGTTTCACCCGCTGTTGTCGAAGCGCGAAACGCCTGTGGAACCTGCATCCAGATGTGGCGTGCCACTTCCAAACCGGACAAGGAAGCAGCTTCCAACCCAGGGTTGCGATGCGAACAAAAGTCGCCCGCATAGTAGAGACCCAATGCATCATCGGCCACAAAATCGATTTCACCACAAGAAGAAGGGGGTGGCCGTGGAAACACCATGGATAGCGTCTTCAGTTCGGAAACGTAAGTGGTCCCACAAATGTCCACAGTCGACTTGACTATTGATTCGGGTGCGGGCAAGCCAGATCCCCATCTTTGGGCTTGCAAATAGACAATCTTGGGCATTTCGATTGTTGCTGCTGATTTTTCCACAAATGGTCGAATGTTATCCAAAAAGATTTGGGCTAGTGCTGGACCTGGAATAGTATTCAAATACGAATTCTCTTGTGGCTTGAACTCGCCAGTTTTCTCATCTCGCATTGTGGTTGACTGGATTTCTTGAACCGCAAAAGACGGTGTAGAAATCAAAGTCCAGCACTCTGGACTGATATCATTGCCATTGGATTTCTCGTTTTCATACATTCCCGGTTTGGATTGGGAAACGGAAGCAAACCATAACTTGTCATTCTGGTTAGTTGCAATAGTAAAGGCATCGTAGGGCAGCAATTGTCGAACGGGCGCACTCAGCGCAATCATGCACGAAAAGAGTGGGATTCGAATCTTTGTTGGAAGCCTGGCTCGAAAAGAATCGGGTATTCCAGCGCTTGCCCGATGCCAAGCATCAAAGGACGAACTAATGTCCGTGAATAACACAGCATCAAAACTCCCATGAATCGTCGGTTCGTTGTTGCTTATTGTTTGTGACTTGGAATGAGTAGTAGTGGTACTAGGCGCCTTGGTGTCGTGATAGGCTGCAGTGCCACCAATCGTCTCCAAATCCCATTTACCAGTCTCACTGTTGCGAGAAACTCCCTGGACCCGATTGCCTCTATGAACGACAAGCGGATGATGCGGCCTGTTGTTGGAACTGCTGTCAACGTGTTGCTGTGTTGTGTCAGATGATGATTCGTCCAAGATCCGTCGTGGTAGTAGATGCATTCCACCAACTCCAATATAAACATTTTCATCTATAGAAGCATTCGATGATTCGCCGTTGGATAATGCTGTCGGGACTCCAAAGAAATCCGAATCACCATTCTCAGTGTTTGTTTTGTCATCAGAGGCCATTGTCAAACATCCAAATCGAGCATTCCACGGTTCCGCCCATCCCTTTTCCAGCCAGGTTTCCAAAAGATCCTTTTGCATCAATGAACTATCCGCTCGAAAGAATTGGCAACCGTGATCGAATTGGTAGGTTTTCATGTCGTTATTGCCGTCTTCGTTGTTTTTGCGCGTGTATTCTTGAATGTTTTTCAAATCATCCGCGAGGACTTGTCCAGTAGAAGTCGAGACGGAACGATGCGATGCTCGTCCACCAGGACCACGACGACCTTGATCGAATACAACTACTTGTAGATTTTCGGTTGTATCTTGGGGTCGGCCACTATTGCTTGTGGTGTTGCCACTCGCAAAAGCTTCGTTCTTAGCAATACCTCTGTCGTCACAATGAATGGCTGACGATTGGCTGGCAAGTTTAGCCAATTCGGAAGCAGCAACAGCGCCAGTAATGCCAGCACCAACCACAGCAACGCGATATTTATCAGGAGGGTTAACAGAAGTTGACATTGTTTAATTTTGGCACCAAGATCATTGAAGATCCTCGAACAGCATCATTCTTTCGACGCAAGATCAGATGGATGAGTCACTTTTTCCGGACAGTACTCCGATTTGTGTCCGTTAACGTCTTTGACTACAGTAACTTTTGCCTGGAAACTTTTGGTAACCGGGAACTCATCGAAGGTGAAGACTAGATCTACTATTCGAGAAAGCACCTCTATAGAGTACAATACATCATTCTTATCATTCTTAAGTATTTGGATGTATTCCTCTGCAGTAGCCTATCAAGGATCGAAAATTCAACACTGTGTCCAAGATGAGGTTCTGCAAATTTTGTGCCGTCAACAAAAAGTCATTCCAGGTAATACAGTAGTAGTCTGGTCACTACCATGGATCAACAACCCCACTCAAATTTCATGCAACCAGAGTTCCGCGTAGAAGAGTCTTGCTGCTTACGCATTCCAAGGGAAAGGGAAAAGTGTTCCGGGCTTCAGGACCATCACTGAATAGAGCGCCAAAACAAAGAAACATGATACCACGTTGCTCACATGACGATCTAGCACCACCTTGGGGGTGTCCAAGTCTTCCTCACCACCTTGGAATTCATCGTACATTTCGTTCACGGCTTGGAGAGCGGTTCCTTGAGTGGTCAAGTCGGTTACGGCCCACCATACCATGAAAGCAATCAACGTCCAAAAAATGGCATCCACGTGGGGAGGGGCGATATTCAATCCTCCGTATCTTACAATGGTCAATCCGGTTCCCGAAATCATTGAAACAGTCAACGCAGGGACAACAATCAAACCATCCAACAAAGGAACCTTATCAAACCAGAATTGTAGGACAGGAGCATTTGCACTCTTGGCAACAAGCCGTTCGATGCTGAAGGATAATTGAAAGAAAAGGGTGAGACGCGGCGAGATACATGGAATCTCGCGTTTTGCGAATGAGAGTACTGTAATTTACCATGTTCTGTAAAATTAAAACGACTGTGTGAGAATTCAGAAGACCACAGAGAAATAATTCATTTAACTCTTTCTTTCTGATACTTACGTCAAAATAATTCCACCACCAAAAAGCATACCGCCGACCATGTGGCTCAAAAAGAAGACTCTCTCCGGTACCGTCTTCATAACCGCAGGCCAGGGACCGACAGAGTTATTGATCAAGATGAATGCGCTGAGTGAAACCATCCAAACGGTGAGCAAGATGATCTCCACCTTTTTGGACTCGTCCACCCAGTCACCCTCCAGGGAAAGTCTGGAAGACTGCTCCACTAGCGTTGGCAAAGTTGCTTCCTTTTCCTCGGCTTCCTTATCTTCAAAAACTTTGAACAGGTTCAGGGGTGTCGAAGACCCAGAGGTTGAAGCTCTCTCAAGAGGCGAAACCTGAATCGTAGAAGGAAACGACAAGCCAGTGCGCACCGGCGAAGACGGAGCAAAGGCAGCTGCCCCCGAAAGAGAGGACAGAACAAGTAGACTTCGAAGATTCATATCTATTATTGGGTTCCAAGGAGCGGTGAAAACTTCACGGAAAATGCAAAGCTCAGGATGAGAAAAGAAGGGAGGCAAAAGTGACGCAAGCAAGCGTCTGACAAAAAATCGAGTTCATCGTCAGCTTTCTCTGATCTGAAGGATTTTGGTGGTGCAAAACGTGTCTTTCAAGATTCTTGATTTAACGTATTAAAAGAGGCAATAAGTACAATGCGTTCTCTATTGTTCTTCCAAGGGAAAAGCACTTAATCATTTCTGACGTAAGCTTGGGTCATTACATGAAAAAATGATGTGTGCGTGTTGGTTGTCGACTTTTTGGAATGATCTCAGCAGGCAACGAGTCCAATCAATACTCCCTGATCCAAACAAGCTACTGTACCGACCAATATTTCCAATTCATTTGAGAATCTCGTACTCATCTTTGTTAATCCATTGGACATCTCCTTCGACCGTATAATCCTATCATCCATATCCAGAATAATGAAATTTTCGAATCTTTCGGTGGTTGCCTTGGCTGGCCTCATTCATTCGACGACCGCTTTCGCTCCCCTCTTCCCCGCAAATGTTGAGGTGTCTCAGATTGTGGCCCCAGGGTCTTCCATGCTGATCTCAAAATCGGAAACCAAACCTGTTTCTGCCATTGCTGTCGATAGCGTAATGCTCAAGACTTTGGAGGACGAAACCAAGGCGGCCGAGCAAGAAGCCAAGGCAGATGAAAAAAAAGCGAAACTCGAGAGGAAGCGCGAGGCATTTTTCGAGTACGAAGCAAAAGCGGCAGCCGAAAAGGAAGCACAAATTGAAGCAGCAGAGCGAAAGGCACTGGCAGAAGCCTTGAACGATAAAGAACAAGCGCAGAGACTGAAGGAGTTGGAGGAAAAGGCCGAAGTAGATGAAGCTCGTGCTCTATCGAAACAGGAAAAGATTGCAAAGCAAAAGCTAATCAAGGTAGGTGGTTGATTAGTCGCCAAGCAACTGAATACTTGGGTAGATGAATACGGAAGAGGAATGTGGACGATGATCTCACACAGCCAACTATGCATAATTTCGCTTGTTTCTAGAAACTTTTGGCCGAAGAAAAAGAGATCGAACGGAAAGAGCGCAAGGCCGAGAAACTCGAAAGAATATATCTCGCGGAAGAAACTCAAGAGAAGAAGATTCTGCAGCAAAAATTGGACGCTGCTCGTGCTGTAAGTATTTTCCTAATATTGACTATAACGGCTACAGTCGTGCCTGTTGGTGCAGACTCTCAACCGTTGTCGTTTTTTGAATACAGGAGGAAGAGAAATATGCAACTATTGAAAAGGAATACGAAAAAGCGGTGGAACTTGCAAAGGAAGATGAGGAAGAGCTCAGGTTAGTACCTGATGTGGCAGAGGATTGAGGTTTTGTTATTTGTTTCTGGGCTGAATTTCTCACTCTCCTTCTCTTGAATTCTCTCTGTATGTGTAGTTTGGTCAAGAAATTCTTTATGAACTAAGGCATACCTACTGTATGACGAAGTATTGCTCGAATGACCAAGTGCATCCACGCTCTCCATTTCATTTGACTTTGCTTTTCAGAAAGAAGGATGGGTGGGCTTTCCTGTAGTTCTATAAGCAAAGTCACATGTATTTTGAGTTGGAACTTCTTGTAGTGGTTTGATTGTTTTCAAACCTTTGCAGCTTTCATTCAATTGCCGACTTGTTCCTACAAATACTGTACGATAGAATAGTACTTGTGGCCCTGGTGTATCAATCTTCAATACTCTTTTTGAGGGAGACGACCCCGACTTTGACAAGCATTCGTGACATCCGTGACTTGTTCTTTCGTAAAGGGGGACATAAGTTTGCGCACGTGGTAAGCGCAGCGGAATCTTTCTCCGTCTACGCACGTGGTTTTCAATGATTTGCATTTATGACGTCATTCATCAATGATTTGGACTCGCTGCTGATGGAGAAGCTGTCTGACGAAGGCGACTTGGAACACATCACGATCTTCATCCAAGGGGCGAACGAATCAAGCGCAAAGGAAAACTATAATATCATCTACCATACCAATAATCGGTTGCAATCAAGTTTGTGAACTTATAGCAAAGCCAAGATGTATCGCGTTTCAATACTGTTGATGGCTTTGACTGCCAACAACTTCAAATCTGCAGAGTCTCTCCTGCCTCAAAAGCATCATCGGCACACACGTCACAACGATCGTGATTTGGCTCCAGGGAATGGATTCCAATTGCCTCTTCTATCAGCAATCCAGGAAGAAGGCTTTGTGAAGAACATGGAAAACTGTGTGAAAGCATCAATATTGGCATTGGGCCTTACCGCAGCCACTTTGACAACCCCACTTCCGGCCATGGCTTCGGACTCCGCTGCTATTGTTTCGTGCTTATTCTCCAAGTGTCAGTTACCTTTAGCAAAGTGTATTGCGAATCCAAAATGTCTAGCGAATGTGGTTTGTATCAATACCTGTAATGGAAAGGAGGACGAGATTGGATGTCAGATAAAATGCGGTGACCTGTTCGAAAATGAAGTTGTCGGCGAGTTCAACAAATGTGTGGTTTCAGATATGGGGTGCGTCCCACAAAAGCCGGATGATGGCTCCTATCCAGTTCCAGAACCGTCCAAACTGGTGCAGACATTCGACACCAAGCTATGGAATGGAAGGTGGTATATCACTGCTGGTCAAAATAAGTTGTTTGATGTCTTCCCATGCCAGGTTCATTTCTTCACCGAAAGTTCCCCAGGTACTTTCTACGGCAAGCTTAATTGGAGAGTGGAAGAACCAGATGGCGAATTCTTCACCAGAGATGCCTTGCAACAGTTTGTTCAAGATCCCAAAGAGCCAGCCCACTTGGTCAACCATGACAACGAGTATTTGCACTACAAGGATGACTGGTATATTGTGGATTACGAATATGACGACAACAAGGATGGAGTTCCTCCCTTTGCTTTCGTCTACTACCGAGGATCCAACGACGCCTGGGATGGGTATGGAGGTGCTGTTGTTTATACACGGGACTCTAAGCTACCAGAATCATTGATCCCCCGCCTTAGAGTTGCCGCCGAAAAAGTAGGGTTTGATTTCGACAAGAACTTTGATCTCGTGGATAACACATGCAAGGCTATTGACAAGGATGAGTCACTGGTTCTTCGAGAAAAGTTTGCTGGAAAGGTCCTTCTACAAACCGAGGATCTGGTGCAAGCACAAGCAACCAAGGTTCGAGGAAACGCTTTGAACAGTCAAAAGGCACAAAAGGTTTTCTTTTCCAATGAGGGAGCTGCTGCTTCTAAGGCATTCCAAGACCTGTCCGACCAAGTGAAGCAATTCGAAAAAGAGGCCGTATCCGAAGTGAAGCAGTTTGAGAATGTAGTCGTCGACGACGTGAAGCAATTGGAAAAGGCGGTAACTGGGCAATAAGCCATTGGATGTATCGTCAAACGATAGGAGCGTGGTGGACAAGAGGCTTTCTACCATAGCTATTAATTAAAAAACAAATCTAGAAATCCTATCCACTTAGACTTATGACGAAACCAAGCTCATACCTTGAACACTTGTCGATCGAACAGTGTTCTAAATTCCACTGAAGCACCAGTTTGCATGACAATGCCTCATCGGTCTACCGGTAGCACACCTCCAAATGTTGGCTTTCGTGACTCGAAAAATCGGAATGGGAGTGGCTCTGATCTTCTGCAAGCAGTTTGTCCTTACTGCCGGATTTTGTCATAGTTTTCAGGAAGTTTCGGAGATTCTGATTGGTGGGAAGATGGCGTATCTTTCAAACGCCTTCCGTCATTCTTTCATTTTTCATTATCTCCTACCGAACAACAACAAACAAGCACCATGGCAACCGCAAACGAACAAGCCGCTCACCTCATTACCAATAGCTATTTTCTCACGGAATCAGCAGCCAACCTGGATCCCAAGATTGCTGAGCAAAACAGAATCATTGCAGAACAAAAGAAAGCCTTTGAAGAGAGACAGGCTGCTGAGAATTCCAAGACTCCAAGTGAGCTTGTTGTCGAAACTTGGGCAACCGTCACCAAGATTCCCGACTACCAAAAGGTCGCTGGGGAAATTCTTTTCCGTAGAATCTTTGAACTCAATGGAGACGCCCTTGCCATTTTCTCCTTCGCCCAGGACTACAAACCTGACGACGACGCCCTGTACAAGGATCCCAAGTTCACAGCCCATTCCGCTGGCGTTGTTGGAACCGTCACAGCTGCAGTCGGTCTTTTGGAATCTGGGGACATGACTACATTAGTCTCTGTCCTCAAGGATCTTGGAGGCAAGCATGCCAAATTTAACTTTACAAAGGTTCACTATGATTTGGTTGGAGGATCTTTGTTGTATACTCTAGAGAAAGCTCTTGGTGATGCGTTCACACCCAAGGTCAAAGAGTCGTGGGTCGGTGTATATGATGTGATCTCGCAACAAATGATGGTCGGTGCTGCAGAGGCCAAGTAAGTATATTTTTATTTTACCATATCACAAATTTGTTTCCATTTTGACGACGACTGTCTCACATTTACTTTGTCATCTCCAGAGCTCTCAGCCATTTGTCTGAAGAAGAGAAGGCCGAGAAAAAAGTAGCTGAAGCTATTGTATCTGGAAGTTATTTGCTCACTGAGGCTGCTGCCAATAAGGATAAGGAAATCGCCGAGCAAAACCGCCTCATTGCGGAGCAAAGGAAAAGGTTCGAACAGACGGGAACTTCCAAAACTCCAAATGAGCTTGTTGTCGAAACTTGGGCAACCGTCACCAAGATTCCTGACTACCAAAAGGTCGCTGGGGAAATTCTTTTCCGCAGAATCTTTGAACTCAATGGAGACGCCCTTGCCATTTTTTCCTTCGCACAGGACTACAAACCCGACGATGACGCTTTATACAAGGATCCCAAGTTCACAGCCCACGCATCTGCCGTTGTTGGAACTGTCACAGCTGCAGTCGGTCTTTTGAAAGCTGAAGATATGACTACATTAGTCTCTGTCCTCAAGGATCTTGGAGGCAAGCATGCCAAATTTAACTTTACAAAGGTTCAGTATGATTTGGTTGGAGGATCTCTGTTGTATACTCTAGAGAAAGCCCTGGGTGATGCGTTCACGCCCGGGGTCAAAGAGTCTTGGGTCGGTGTCTACGGTGTAATCTCGGAACAAATGATGGCTGGGGCTGCCGAGGCCAAGTGAGTATTTGCTTTGTTTCAGTATCACAAATTTGTTTCCCATTTGACGACGACCTCCTTACATTTGCATTTATCATCCCTAGAGCTAACAGCCTGGCCGAGAAAGACGAAGACGTCCTTTGGGTCTAGGCACGAAAAGGGTTGTCCATGTCCTATCGAAATTATCATTTTGTAAACTTGAATTTTGTATTTTCCACACATCATCTAAGTCTATATATTCATATTACCTCTGGAACGGCCGGGAAATGTTGTAGGTGTACCGGGGTACCGGTGGTACATGACGATAATGGAAATAAAAATGAAAGAGCCCCAAAATCATCTCCTAACTTCAATGTTGGACCGAAGCACAGACGGTCGAGTAGGATGTTCTGACGTATTTCCCGCCCTAAAATCGCGGAAGTTGTACCTACCGGTAGTACAGTGTACTGGATGTCCATTTGACCGCTAAATCGCTAATTCGACAGTATTGTGACTTGTGACTCGCCACGTATCACCGCCGTGACGTAATGTACTAAGTTCCGAACCTAAAAGCGCGGAAATATGTCCGATAAAAGAAAGACGTATGCAATTTGAACTTTTTCTTTCTATCTCATCTTCACGACAGGCATGTCATAAAATTCTTATCAAGGTTTGAATCGTAACCAGCACATTACAATGGCAACCACAACCGCAAATGCTACCGACGTCATGAGTGAGGCAAACAAAGTAATTCTCGCACAAAAGGAAGCCTTTGAAGCGCGTCTTCAGGCAAAGAAAGAGAAGACTCCTGCTCAGCTTGTTGTTGAATCTTGGACAGCAGTCATGAATATCGTTGACTACGAAAAGGTAGCCGGCGAAATTCTCCTACGAAGAGTCTTTGAATTGAGTTACGATGCCTTTCGTCTCTTTCCATATGCCAAGAAGTATCCTTATAACGACGAGGCATTGTTTGAAGATGAAGAGTTCGTGGACAGTTCCACTGCCGTAATTGGAACGATCACAGCTGCTGTTGGTCTTTTGGAAAGTGGAGACACTGATACACTGGACCTTGTATTGAAGGATATTGGTTTCAGACATTTCAGATTCAATGAGTCACACTACGCCGTTGTCGCGGAATCCCTACTGTTCACCTTGGAAATGGCGCTGGACACCGACTTTACAAACAAGGTGAAAGAAGCTTGGGAAAGTGTTTTTGCAGTCGTCCAAAAGCAGCTAAAGAAGGGTGCTATGGAAGCCAAGTAAGATTTCACCCGACACCTTGATTCTTTCTTGATCAAATGTACATACAATGACTCACTGACTGGCGTCCCTTTTTTTCAATTTCCAGAGCCATTGAAAAGGCCCAGATGCTTGAAGCTGTCATTTCGACCGACGAAGTCGAAGAGCCAGAGGAGGAGGTCAAGCCAGATGTCAAGCCGGATGTCAAGACGGAAATCAAGCCTGCCGTAGTCAAGCCTATCGCCGAGAAGAAGTTGCCAATTGAAGAACCGGTCAAGAAGGAATTGAAAAGTTCAATCACATGGGTGCTCAAGAAGAGCAAGAAGACCAGCAAGAGCGGACTTACATTTGCTTCCAAGAATGGAGTTGTCGCATTGAAGGCAGTCGAAGGAAGAGCAGCTGCAAAGACAAACCTTTCTGTCGGCCTTCAAGTGTTGAAGGTTGATGGCAAAGAGGTCAAATCTGCATCAGAAGCTGTCAAGGCCTTCGCCAGTGCCCCTGCTGGACCGGTCAAGATCATGACCAACGGTTCGCACCACACTGCAAAGAAAATGACAAGTAAAGACAAGGCTGGTTTCGCCATCCAACCCTACCACTTAGACAAGAGCTTGATTGAAATCTACAAAGTAAACGAATTTGGAATGTTCCCTGACCTTGAGCCTGGACATTTGTTGTGGAGTATCAACGGAAAGCGAATTGTTAACGTTCAACAAGGAATCAAGCTTATGGCCAGCAAGAAGGTGTTGATGCTGGTCATTGTGGATCCAGCTGACCTGAACGGTATCAAGGCATCTGATGCCAAGGAAGCAGATTTCAGTCCGAAGAAGACATCTGTTGTAAAGGAGCCCACTGTCAAGGTCACTCCAGTCAAGGAAGAGCCCGTCAAGGAATCCAATCCAGCCGAAGAACCTCAATCTGGAGGCGTGATTTGGACCTAGGCCATGTATGGATATTAGTTTGAGTGTGTGTTCAGAACAAAAGGCAGCCAAAAGATGGCTGCGGAATCGAGCACGCATTGGGCTACAAAGATGGAGTACGATACTACGTCCATCCTGCCGACTTGTATTTCTGAATTTTTTTGCACTGTGCATTTGGCAACATGATTCAGACTTTGCTTTTATATAGAGAGAACTTAAGAACAATAGTGTTTACAATTATAAATAATGGCACCAACAATAGAAGAAACATGCACCATGATGCAAAAGGAGCAACTAATTTTCGACCGAAGACACGAGGCTTGTTTGTGCCGGTAGTTTAGACTGAGTTTTCAAAAAAAACTCAATGGGGCAAAAGTAACCCCGGGGGGAATCGAACCCCCAACCTTCTGTTCCGAAGACAGATGCTCTACCATTGAGCCACGAGATCAGTTTTTGATTGGTCGAGGATTCTGGATACAATATAATTTCAAAAATTTTCTACTCGCGCACCATCGAATGTTCTTAGAAACACAGCAAAATGCATTGAAGTTCGCAAGATTACAAAATGAAGAAAAAATTCTGTTTCGTTCGTACTGTATGTACAGGCACCAGTAGGTAGGTACCGAACCGTTGATAATATTTTTAAAAAACAGTATGCCGTATTCCTGCCAGCGGTACCGGTACAATACACCTACGAACTATTATTTTATCCAAGTCACACTTTATCTGTGATTGCGTGCTGGTTACAGTCCCGGCATCCGCCACGAAATCCAAAAGATCCTTCCATAAATTCAAGAGACGATGAAATTCTTATCAATACCCAAATCTACCACTCTCCTCCTCCTCTCTCTACACCAAATGGACCTTACATTGGCACAAGGTGGTGGAGGCGGCGGCGGCGGCGGAGGCGGTGGAGGAGCTGGTGGAGGAGGAGCAACGACATGTTCGGGTGTGAGAACTCGATTTGGTGCTCCTAGTGAAGGCACCTGTTTGCCTTGGGAAAATCAACGCTTGGTTACCAAAAGCTACCCAGGTGACTTTGGAGGCATCACGAACAAGGTTGAAATCTACCAATGTCCAAGTAGTGGCAAGCGAGTTATTATTTCCAATGGTATTCCAGATCATGAAGTGACGCTTCAAAATCGACTGGCTCCTTGTGAAGTCAAATGGGCGGTCGAAATGCCGCTGTTTCCAGAAGTATCTTCATCGAAAACTGAAGTTCCAGTCAGAGGAATGATTGCGATGGCAATCAATGGAGTTCCTGCCTATGGTCCGCAAGAATCAGATGATGCCAATGCTGTTGATGGCGATGGAGCAGTTCCTGGTGCACGATTTTGGTATGGTCATACTGGTGGCAATCTGGTCTGGCATTTTCACAATCCTCAAATGGGAAAGGAAACATTTCCATCATCTACTACTTTATTGGGATATGCCATGGATGGATTTCCAATCTATGGTCCTTTAGATGATTCGAATATCGGACAGCTTGACGGCTGCAACGGATTGGTGAATGGCGACGGCGACTATCAATATCACGTCCGTGCAATTTCTCAAGTGGATAGCAGTTTGGAATATTGCAATGGAGACAGTCCAGAGACAAACTGGAACTATATCCTGGGCTGCTATTCTGGATCGGTTTCCAACTCGAATGTCTTGGATTCCACCAGCTACAATCTTTCCAGCGACTGTGTCTTGGATCCAAATCCTACTACCGATACGGGAGACAACCTTGTAAGCAATCCAATCGAAAACCCAACCGACTCTCCAGTCTCGTCTTCTATTCCAACGGATGTGAACATCATCATTATGCAACCCGACGACTTGCTATTTTTCGACGAATGGGGAGCACCGCCCAACAATCCTACTCAATCCAATCAAAACACCAATATGCCCAGCGCTGGTATGCCGAACATCGAGCGTTTGCGATTGAATGGACTGCAAATGATGGAAGCTTATGCGGCATCTCCAATGTGTGGAACATCTCGGTATTCGACCATTACTGGAAAGTACCCTTCACGAGCCGAAACCAACAGCGGAAATCCATCTTCGGTCACCATTCCAAATACCAAGCTTCAGGGTGACGATTGCACACGTGAAAACGTGGCTGCTGAATTTCAAGCAAACGGATACCGCACAGCAATGATTGGCAAATGGCATCTGTCGCGAATTTCCGACGCCGACTATACCTATGAAAGTGCCGTGGATACAGTCAAGCAATGTGGATTTGACACCGTTGGCGGTCTTTATATTGAAAACCTTGCAGCGAACGCCAACAGTTTCAACAGTTTCAGCGATGGAACATTCAGTCATAACATGGAGTGGATTACCCATGAAGCCATCAACGTCATCAATGAAGACAGTGACAAGGTAAGTTGGTCGTTGTATTGTCTGATTGCTGTACAATATGTGGTTGCAATTTCACTCAATTTACTCGTCACAATCCTTCATTATTGCAGCCATTCTTCATGTACTTTAATCCCACCGTACCTCACGCTTCAAATTCAATCGACGTGGCATTGAACGATTTCACGTGTCAAGACACTGCAGGTGGTACCTTGATGTTTGAACCAATGATTCCTGGAATGACGCAGGAATATGGTAATTGCGCTGATTACCGCCAAAGTGTCATCGATCGATCCAATAGTGAAGATGATTATGGATCAATCTGGCTCGATGATAGTGTCGGGGCAATCTTGCAAGCACTGGAAAGCAAGGGGATTTTAGAGAATACCATCTTCTTGTTTCAAATAG
This sequence comes from Cylindrotheca closterium, assembly GCA_933822405.4. Lineage (NCBI taxonomy): Eukaryota > Bacillariophyta > Bacillariophyceae > Bacillariales > Bacillariaceae > Cylindrotheca > Cylindrotheca closterium. Next base: position 68,692 of record CAKOGP040002047.1, read on the forward strand.
ATCATGGAATGGACGTCAAAGGGGCGATTCTCGAAGGTGGAACTCGGATTCCACAATTCGTTCATTATCCTGCAGGCATTAGCGGTGGGACAAAGTTGAATGTTCCAGTCTCGACCATCGATATCGGTGCTACAATGTTTGATTTTGCAGGAATCACTCCCTCCTACACTCTCGATGGGCTATCTTGGAAGAAGGCATTAGAAAGCTCCAGCCAGGAAGCCTTTTTCAATGACGGGAGGTGTCTTTTCTTTGAGATTGACCAAGATAGAGCTGTTAGATGTGGATGCTATAAGTATCTTTCCATCAATGACATCAATGACAGCACAACAGCTTCTCGAGGAAGCCAACGTGGCCTGGACGTTGACGATTTAAATTTGTATGATTTATGTGGTGGAACTTCCGATTATGTAAGCGCGAAGGACGATAATCAAGAGGCTTTGAATCTTTTGGCCTCTGACCCCAACAACGAGAGTGTAAGTGTCATTGCAATGAAATCAGAATCATTCTTGAATTGCTGCCACAATGTTCCATGACTGACTAAAATTCAATCACTCGCAGGCTTCCAAGTTGCGCGATGCACTGGATTGTCATTTAGAAAGGACGGATGGTACAAACCAAGGCTTTCGAGATTGTAACTTGTTCGATGCGCCTGCAGATGAACCCGCTGAAAGTCCTTCTGGTGAGTCTTCTGCAGTGTGTATTTCCGCTCTGCTGTCTCTCTTGACGGTATGGTTCGGCTATGGTCTGTTCGCAATATGATAAATCCATTCAATGTGAGAACTCTACCGCACAATGGTGTCAATAACGCTCTACTAACTAGATCATGGCTCACTTGGATTTTCTACTTTTTGTACCATTGAACACAATAGAGTGTCTCGAAAAGAGTTCTGAGTGCACTTCGAGTGACGAATGTTGCACTGGATCTTGCAAGATGGGCAAATGTGTTAGCCAACCACCAACAGTGAGCAAGGATGAACTGAAACTTAGCCGCAACCGACTCGAGACAACCTTTGGCCGCAGACGTATCCGTGGTGCGAAACAGAACTGAACGACTAATTTTTTACCCTTTCTTCTTTACAGCAACTCCTGGTCCCACACCTGATCCAACACGAAATCCAACACCTAGCCCGACACCTGATCCGACACCAGGCCCAACGCCTGCCCCAACCCCACGCCTAACTTTTAGCCCAGTAGTGGGCACAACACCTGTTCCAACGCCGGATCCTACTCCCAACCCAACGGAGACAGAAACCGTTATTTCTCCTGTCAATAGCGGGGCTCCAATGTTATCACCCATCACTGAAGTACCTTTGATGAATCCAACTACAACGCCCACTGACGAGCCAACACCGACCATGGCTACCAATCCCACTCCTCTTCCTCCGACACTTGCGCCACAAGCTCAACCGACTCGTCCACCAAGAGATGCAGATTCTGCGGGTGCTGCGGTGGGACTATATGTTTCAATCTTCTCATCTTTGGTAGCATCTTGGAGTCTTTGATAAAATAGCATGCATTAAAATGCAGTGGAATCGAAATGATTCGTACTACCGGGACAGTAACTATTACACATTACACTGCATCCATTGTGATGTCCACAAAGGACTTTTTCTGCACCTTTACTACTGTTGAAACGTGCTTCGACGATCAGAAACCCAAACAAATCAAGTCAAACGTTTATTGTGATCAACTGCGCCTGCATCAAAAGATCTCATATTCATTCATATGGAGAGCGATGACGTCCATCAAGAAAGTCTTAAGCAGCCATACCCCTGCTCTAGAGCAGGAAGTTGTGGAATACCTTGAAGGATTGATCAAGAATGCGATTGAAGACGATGAGGACCCTGCAATCGTTGCAGAAACACTGGTGGAGTTCCTATCACAAGATGAATGTGAGAGTATCTTGTCGTTGTTTCCGTCAAAATCAACAAAAAAGAAACCAAAGTCGCCTGCGGCTATATCGCAGTTGATTTCTCCGCTGTCTCTCCAAGAGGAAGAGCCAGTGGAGATGCAGGCTTCAGGCCCAGAAACCACGAAAAAGGAACCTTCAGCCCAAGTATCCAAGAAGGCTCAACGAAAAGAACGCCGACTTGCAAAGAAAACCGGTCGTAAAGCTAAAGTGGCGCCTGACGTTCAGGAGGAAAAAGAACTCTTGGATGACCACGCATCTGCCTGGGAAGAATGCAAAAAGGAGGGAGCGCTTTGGGGTGGCAGAGGACATGGAGGCCGAGGACTGAGAATTACTGGTGACAATTTGCAATCCATCCATTTGCCTTCCGTATCTCTTGTGTATTTGGGCAATGAGCTATTGGCTGATTCGCCAATGTATATTGTCCAAGGAAAGCGATATGGGATACTTGGCAGAAATGGAGTGGGGAAGAGTACACTGCTCAAACAGCTGGCAGCTGGAGCAATTCCAGGAATGCCTCGAAATATGCGAATCTTGCTAGTACAGCAACAAATACAAGGGAGAGTAGATCAAACCACGCTAGAGGCGCTGGTAGAAGCTGATGTGGATAGGCAAATGTTGTTAGAAGAGCAAGAAAAAGTGGAACAAGACTTGGAAGCAGGAATCGATTTGGAGAAGAATGCCGAACGATTAGGTGATATCGTGGCCGAATTGGATGCAATTGATGCAGACAGTGCTGATGAAAGAGCACTTGAGATCTTGAAGGGTCTATCATTTACTAAACCTATGGTTGAAGGGCCAACCGCGAGTTTGTCGGGAGGATGGCGCATGCGACTAGCATTGGCTCAAGCTTTGTTTGTGCGCAATTCTGATTTGATTTTACTGGACGAATGTACAAATCACTTGGACTTGCATGGTATGGATTGGTTGATCCAATACCTGACAACGAAATCGAATCACACGCTGCTCATTGTTTCACACGACCGAGGCTTTCTCGATGCGGTTTGCACTGATGTAAGTTAGTTCGACCATTGCGAAGTATCCGTTTGGATTTATGATGCAAAACAACTCATCTCCTCTGCTATTACCATGCATCATAGATGATCGTCATGGAACATCAAAAGTTGGCGTATCATGTTGGAAATTACTCCGAGTATAGAAGGCAGATGGATGAAAAAGCAGCTAGACAAGCACAGATTCTGGATGCATCGGAGCGGCAAAGGGCCAAGGCTGTGGCGTTTGTCCAAAAGCAGTCAAACAACAAGAAATCAACTGATCCGAACAAGCAACGGCAGGCCAAAATGATTAAGGAAAAGAAGATGGATCGAATTGGCATGTATCGGGAGTAAGTGTTGCATTCGTTCTTTCGATTGTCTTAGGGTAATATATACTTTGAGCACTCATTGAGACATGCTTTGAAAACAGAGATGGGAAAAAGTTCAAGAACTTTTCTCTGAGTAAAATGTCTGCGGACGCCGTTCGGCTTGCAGAGAAGGTACACATCGAACGAGATGACCCCACTTTGAAGCTTAGGTTTCCCAATCCGACCTTTCCACCAAGTCTAGCCTCCGAGAATAGTACGCTTGTCCGAATGGAAAATGTAAACTTTGGTTATGAGAAGGATGCCGATTTCCTCTTGGAAAATTTTACGCTGTACTTGACGAGGGCGAGCAAGGTTGCGGTCGTGGGAAAAAATGGAGCAGGAAAGAGTGAGTAATGAGATTCTAGATGACCGCTGCAATTTTGGAATATACACAATCTCATCATCTCTCTTGCTTTTCGCCCTGTATTTCTTCCTCTCCTCGGTCTACAGCAACTTTGGTTAGGCTAATTACTGGAGAGATCGAAAAGGCTGGGAGATTAGACGGGGAAATATGGCGTTACCCAGGTCTCCGAGTTGGACACATCTCTCAGTACTCTGTTGAGGAATTGGAGGAATTTAAGACAATGACAGTGGTTCAGTATGCCGAAAAGAAATTTGCGTCGGGCAGGGCTTCGTCAAAAATTATTGCGGAAGCCTCTGGCAACGTGAGAAAGTACCTCGGTTCATTTGGGCTCGGAGGAACGCATGCCCACCGAGCGATTGGAACGCTATCGGGAGGAGAACGGATGCGACTTTGCTTTGCCACTGCCATGGCAGACGAACCACAATTGCTTTTGCTCGATGAATCCACAAATCATGTTGATTTGGAAACACTAGATTCAATGTCACAAGCCCTTGCAGACTATACAGGGGCAGTGTTGATGGTGAGTCACAACCAAGCTTTCCTCAGCGGCTTTTGCAACGAGCTTTGGGTTGTCGAAGATGGCAAGCTTGAAATCAACCACAGTGACACAGAAAGCTTTGATGATCTATTCTCGAACTATCGGAGCCATATTCTATCTGGCTCCTCGGCCAGTGCTCGTATGCAACAGCGAAAGGTCAGGGCAACAATGGCAAGACAGGCCAAGCAGCACAGTACCAACGCTCGTGCCAATACAACCATGCTTACCTAACACTTGTAGATGGCTCAATGTTCCTAACGATAAAGCAACATTCTTAGCGACTGGAAGATGATGTTAGTAGCATCGCAAATCTATATCCTTATTCTGCCTAAACTGAGTCAAAGCTGTCGCCGGATATTCTTTTCCCGTTCGCCATTCCAACTGGGGTAGCAACTTTGGACTTCGATGATAAGGTAGGGAGATCTACCATATCTGGATGCTTCGACATCAATCTCGAAGCATAGTCATCTACCGAGTCATTAGAACCGTCGAATGATTCCCCAGATGCCATTCGCTGCAAGCCAGATGATGTCGGTGATATTTCTCGCATCTCAACATCACCTGTTGATGCTGCAATGTCATCGTCATCAAAATTATCAGGCAGATCAAAGTCATCATGAGGCGAAGAGTGGCCGCGATATCCGGCTGTTGCAAACGTTCTCTTTCCACCCATTGTGATTGGAACGGCGTCTTCGCCGAGTTCGACAGAATCAGACACCAGCATATCGCCTTCGTAATCATGTTCCGTTGGATTGAAGAACCAGCGCTGCAGGTAGTAATATCGGTGCAATATCTTTATGTTCATTTGATGAATAATCATTACGATTCCCACCAGAACCGTCCCCATGACAAGTAGGGCAAGGACCCAATCGATAAAATCTCCACCTTGACCGTCGCTTGAAAGATCCGAAGGCTTTGGTAGCGGACGCTTGACTCTCTCGACAGTGAAATAAGGGTGCACAAGGTTGAGCTGCCAATAAAGTGATCCATCGCGATACAAGTAAACCTGAGAAGTAACGTTCCCATCTTCGTCTATCGATGCTATACCATATTGAGGATCCATGAGGCAACTGGAAGTGATCACCAATGCCATTGAATCTCCATCTCCACTCAATAGGCCATCCATAGCGGCTTGAGCCACCATTGCGTTTTCTGCCTCATGCATCTTACTAGTCGCTTCTTTTACTGCATGTGCTGCTGCCTCGTCGTCGATTTCCATTAGTATTGTTGTTGGCGTCGAAGACGGGAAGTTTGACGGAGCTACAGAATTCGATGGTTGCAGACTAGGCTCAACATCCTCCAATTCCTCATCTTCATCAATGACCTCAAAATCGTCATTTTTAGTTTCCTCAATAGAAGTGATTGGATCTAGTTCTTCGTCCATCCTTCTCCGCCTGGTATGGTTTCCAGCATCAAGGTCGCCAACGTCGTTCTCATCTTCGTCTCTATCCATATCATTGTCATGCCTGTCTCCATCATCATCACCGTCGCCATCAACATCATCATCATCATCGCCATCATCATCGTCACCATTATCTTCCTCCCCGTCCTGATTGACAACAGTTTCCCCACCGTCGACGTTGGATTCACCACCACCACTATCTTCCTCACCGCCAATCGTGGAGTTGAGAGGATTATTATGTGTAGCACTATTGCTTCCGTCGCTTGTGGAATTGTTGTTGTTGTCGTTGTTGTTGTTGTTGGAAGGCAAAGCAGATGGTTGGTCCGATCTACTGGGGTTCACGGAGGGCTGTTCCGACGTACTGGGACTCAAAGTGGGCGCGTTCGAAGGCATAATCGAGGGTCCTTCCGATATCGACGGCTGAGCAGTGGGAATGTACGGCGTGTAGTCGTTGAAGGCAATGGCTGTCAAGCATTGATACAGTTGCGAATAAAACATGGCCGCATCGTATCCGACTTTGCCTTCTGGACTAATTTTGGTCACCGATTTGGCCCAAAGTCGAGGTTCGTACATGGGTGGAGGCAAAATGGGAGCAATCTCCACCCCAAGAGACGCCAATTCCCTCCAGATAAAGCTGGTAAAGTCTTGACTGGAAGAGGATTTCAATAGTTTGTCGTTTTCGGGAGAATATACCGAAAAGGGTTGATACTTTCGTCGTTGTTCGGCAAATTCGACAGCCTTGGCCAGCATTTTTTCCAAAACGGTTCCTGTCATACTGGCCATATAATAGGAACTCATGTATCGTCCTGAAACAATTTTGGTAGTATAGTAGATTCTGGCTTCATTATCCCAAGTCAGAATCGCACTCCCATCTTTTACTTGGGCCAGTGGAGTGGCATCGCGATCTAAAGCAGTCCCCACCCGTTGAGGTCCATATTCCAAGGTGATTTCGACCGGCTTGGTGAGCATGGCCGTCCCCGTGCCGCCCAGCGGTCGATATCGAAATCCCAAGGCAGGCTTTTGAATGTGCAAAGTAGAATTGGCCATTCCGTGAAGAGGGACGCTGCGCAACAGGGTATAGCATTCCAACACGTCACTGGCATCCAATCCTTGGGTAATAGTCGGTATTAAACTTTTTGCCAGGACTCTTGGTTTGGCAGCCTTTGCAAGCTCATCGTCACTATCGTTGTTGTCATCATTAAAGCTTGGATTGTCAAATGTATTGTCGTGAATATCTGCAGGATCTATCATATCTGAAGAATAATAGTAATAATAGTCCTAATAGTTCTCTTCATGCCACAAAACTGAAAATTTCAAAATTAGTGCCAACTTTGTGGTTCACTGGAAGAAGGATTTTCGTCCGAAACGTCAGTCCAACAATCTTGTTTCGTTCAAGTCCAAGTACGTGATTTAGACTCCACTCAATGCTGCTGATGATGTGAAAGTCTACAGATTGTGCGCTGCTATGGATGATGATAGTTCGTTGCCTTTGTTGTATGCAATGTTTCGCCGATGACCGATGACGCCGCCGAGGAAGTACAGTAATCTTGGACGCTTTGAAAATCTGTCGAACAACCTCCGTGCGTAGAAGAATGTACTTAGCGTCGGTTGAATGGGATGGTACCGGTAGGTAGGCCAGACAACGATTCTCATTAGACCCCTTCGATTGTTTTTTCGAGTACCACTCATTTTTTGGACACCATCCAAAAACATCAGATCTTTTGTGTGATCCACACACACGCAACATCACTTCTCTTCTCTTCTCTTCTCTACCTACGCTTGCAGATATGTTACAACGATTAAACATATCATTATACCAATCTCATATTGCCAGGAGACAGCAACAACGATTGCTAAATTCAGCTCTTTCTTATGCGAGGAATCATCTCCATAATTCGTGTCAATCGTCAACATCACGACGTCCGGCATCATCACCAACAGACCATGTTCTTGCCAAGATAACACATCAGCAATCACGATTTCTCGTTTCTTCTTCCCAAACGAACTTTGACAATCATCAAAAGTCGTCCGAAATTACTACCATTCCGCCATCATCTTATATTCGATTGTCCAAACGCATGAGTGAACTGGACATTTGCAGTCGACGGGAAGCCGATCGACTGATTAGGAATGGCAAAGTAGTGGTGGATGGACAAGTTGCCATGTTGGCCGAAAAGGTTCCTCCCGATCTGGAGAAGGGTCAAATATCGATTCGAATGTTTTCGGGGAATGACCATGAGGATGAGGATGATTCGGTGGATGAGGAACACAATCATCATCATGCTAGCACTAGCAACACGATGACGACAACAATTGTCATGAACAAACCACTTGGATACGTTTCAGGCCAGGCCGAACATGGACATCCTCCGGCTATTAGACTCCTTACAAGGGACCGATTGTGGGAGTCCAACAAGGAGGATGATATAACAACGACAACTACAACTGCAACAACAACAACAACTACTACTACTACTACCAACGATGACAATGGCAATCCTCCTCTTTTACTTCCATCTACCTGGAGAGGGTTTGCACCCGCCGGACGATTGGATTTGCACAGCACCGGCCTTCTAGTACTTTCTTCCTCTGGAGTTGTGGCCAAGAAATTGATTCATCACCATTCCAACGTATCCAAAGAATACATTGTGGATGTAGAACCAGCCTACCAAGTATCAAAACGAGAAAGGGACTTGGATCCCAACTTTGATTTGCCCAAACCACCGTCGAACGATTTGACGCCCTTGTTGGAGGGTGGAAGGACGCTGCTTGGAAGTGACCACAAACCACTCTTGCCTTGTGTGGATGCTGAATGGACGGAGAAAGGAAAGACATTGCGTCTCGTATTGGTGGAGGGGAGGAAACACCACATTCGCCGACTGTGTCGAGAGATTTTGGGATACCACGTGGTCAAACTACAACGAGTACGTATTGGTCCTATTGAGCTAGGAGATCTGCCAGAAGGGTGTTGGAGACCAGTTTCACAAGAAGAACTAGACGGCATTATGGAATGAAATTATTGAATGATGAGTTTCATTCAAATTCTAGGATTTTCCAGTCATCCACCGGTCAATCAATCGTAGAGCAAGAAATCAAAGTGATGGTCTGGAATGCCGGTCAGAAAGAGGCAGAGATCGTATCCCAATCCACTTTCATAGAAATCAACAGCTTGCCATCCAGCATACGCCACTTGTTTGGCATGGTTGAAGAAATCATAATGGAGGGCTTTGTGCACAATCCATTCAACGCAATAATCCGAGACTCGTTGGACGGTTCTTTCAGGATAAAGATGCTTGGACGAGTCGGCAATGGAATCGCGTTGGAGGACAAAAGCAATTGTCCCTTCCAGTAAACCAAAATACTGGTGCATTCGATACTGGTTGGGTGGCTGGTGGCCCAACTGACGATAGAAGGATGCCGCTTGTTTGGGATAGTGCCAAATGGCTTTGGCTTTTTCGTACCGGCTCAAATATTCAAAATCGGCAGTCCGACGTGGATCCAAGAGCACGGGGCACTTGCAGTAGATGTGTAATGGACTGGTACAATGATTTACGAGGTCTTCAGTAGTGTGTAGTTTGACCCCACAATCCTCACAAAGTACTGGATATTCTCGTCTTGACCACTGAGAGGAGTTTCCGGAAGGAGAATCTAGTAAGTTCCCATATTCGTCCACTCTCCAGTGGCAATAGACCCCATGGTCCATGAAATAGATGGGACAATCGTCCTTGTCATCCTCGTACATATCAATTGTTTCGACATCATTTGAATATTCCAATGCGGTTGGCAGGCATTTGGAGCAATCGCCGCCAGTATTGTCGATATTGGCATCATTTTCGTCATGGCAATATCGACGAGGTTGACGAGCTTGTAGTGACAATACTGTACTTTGATAATAATTGACATCGTGACAATCATCATGACCAATACCGTCATCTCCATTAGCACTTTCGCCAATCGTTCGCCATCGACGAGGACGAAGAGGAATCCGCATTTCGATTCGAACAAAATTATCCGGATCGTAAAAATCGTCTTGGGTCAAGACTCGCAACGGCGCCAATCGATATTTTCGATTCCAATGCTCGTAAGTCGATGCCCACAAGGTATCATGATTCATCACCAACTGAAAAAAGTGTCGATTGGTTCTGGCAACGGAGGCCAATTCCGGCGCGTGGAGAAATGGCAAGACATGTTCGAGAACCGTGTCGTCCAGCAAGCATTGCTTCAAGCTGCCTGTATCGTCTTGTGTACTTGTCATGGTATTATTGATGATTATTGATTGTACCATGGTCCTCCCACGCTTCCTGGCACCGTTCGAACACTCGGTGTGAGATCTTTGAGAAAGATGTTGCCAAAACTAACGTTGTTTTGATTTTCGAAATCAAGTCCCGCCAAGACCCTGTCACGAGTTCGCGCTATTCTTTTCGAAACCTCCTCTTACTATACAGTACATCATCCGTGAAAGGTATCGTATCGCAGGGTGCTAGTGTGAGACGAGCCTTAAGATACCTCATCAAGTCTATACCTATAAAAGACTTGGCAATCCAATCGCAATCAACATCATTTCTATTTCTCTATAATCATTACTGATTTCTTTCTAATCTACCAATCTCAATTTACACAGTTCTTTTCACAACACCATACAGTAGTCCTACACACAAGGACAACAAAACCGAGCATTGATCGTGTCGTCCCATTCCTTTGATGATTCTGTGTCACCTTTCCACTATATTCATCTTCCATTTATTGTTGTTGTTGTTGTTTGACATTTGCATACAACAATGCCTTTGGATTGCGAAAATATCCACCTCGCTCTTGCACATTGCAGGTCCACTGTTTGGGCAAAGTGCTTTTCGAGTACCCTTGAATCAATTCCTTGTATTCCTCCACGCTGGTGGTGGCTTCCCTCAATCTATTGAGAACCATGTTTCCCACCATGCCGGCGTCACAAGCCTTTTGAAAGAAATGACGAGTCCACTTGGTTCGTTCGGGACTACCAGCTGGCAACAAGCGAGCACAGGCCTTGAGCATGGTACCGTAGGTAATGTGGTTGGCCTTGCCAAAGGCAGGATTCTTTTCCAACGCTTGAATGTTCGACAACGCGACGTTAAACGCCTTGGCGCGTTCGCTCTTTTTGGGTTCCGACGCGCAACTGGACAATACCGAAGTGAATCCAATCACATCTGGTTTGCAGTCTTGGCAGCCAGCATAGTACAGATTCAATTGCCGATCCAAAATAGATTGGGCCTTGCGATAGGCTCCTGGAACATCGCTGTGGGCCCATGCCGAAATGACAGTATTGAAGAGAATGGCATCCGGATCCCAGGAAATTTCATCATTTTTATAGTGAGTTTCAATGCTTCTCAAAATAGTGTCGGCCTGTTTGGCCGTTTCGGGTGAGCACCCCTTGGCCAAGGCGCAAAGGACAGTATTGTAAGTGCACCGATCTGGTTCAACTCGAGTGTTGGCCATTTCAAAATACAAATGTTCCATGAGGGCCAATAGAGCCACCATCTTTTTGTGTTTGTGAGGAGACTCTTTGGTAATCGTCTTGGCCCACGCAAACAAGACGGCATTGAAACTGAGAGTAGTTGGTTTCAGCTTGTGCGAGTGGACAATTTGAGATAGTTTATCTTGTGTCAAGAGCAATTGTTCGGCCTTGTGGGCAGCTCGTGGGTCATTGTCACTTTTGGACCAGATTTGCAAACAAATGTCAAAACAGTCCGAGTCAGGGAGAACGTCATTCTCTCCCGATTCGTAGAGTCGAATCATCCATTCCAAGAGTCGTTGGGCACGAATGGCGGCAAAGGGGACTCTTGAATTCTTCCAAGCGAGTAAAGCGCTCTTGAAAGTTTCCAAATTGGGTTGAATGGAAAAGTCATTGGTTTCCTGGTGCAGCTTTTGCATGGTAGTCAAGATTTGTTCGCATCGCTCAGCGGCAAAGACACCTCCTTGCGATTTGACCCACAAGTTGAGAATAATGTTGTAATCCAACGTGGTGGGATTGACGTTGCGAATTCCCGCTTTGGATTCTTCCACGAGTCGTTTGAAGAGGGATTCCACGGACATGGCGTTTTCCACAGTGGCCTCCTTGGACATGGACCATCCTCTCAAGACTTCCGGAGCGGAATCAATCAATCGAGAGCCAGTGGGAGAATCACAAATGTCTCCTGTTAGTTGAGTGAGCCATTGACGTTGCCGAGTGGGAGGAATGTAAGTCTTGAAGGTGATGTAAGACTCGGTTGTAGGAAGACTGACAAGTGCCAATAAAAGGAAACAAGAAAGAACCAAAGACGATTCTGCTATTCTTGACATGCTTGTGGCTTTTATGATTCTCTTGAGTGATAGATACTTCTCTTGTTGTTGTTGCTGTCACTGTCACTGGCACTGTCACTGTCACTGTTTTGCTTTCAGAATAGGTATGTGATACAAGACTTGTCAGTGTTATTTTTTTTGTTAGTTCTTGAAAGAATATGAAGCTTTGCAGACAGATGGAAAACAGAAGACGGTCGTCTGAGACCTGCGAACAAAATTGTCGGCGTCAGCATGGTCGCGGATGTGTAAGAATTGTACCAGCCAAAATCTGACTCAACACATGTTTCTACCACTCTTCGATGATTCCAACTGAATTCTGGGTTCTGACTGGTGTTCCGACGTCATGCGTGACGTCGACGATGATTCATCCGGATACCCCGGCATCATCTTTGGCATTGACTCAGAGATTTTCATTCATCATATTCTGTTGACTCAGATTTTATTTTCCAGGTGTAAAAATAATACAATTGCAAGGACGGAAGAAGAAGTCGAACTGACTCGGAACTTCCGGAAGAAAAAGAAGCAGAGGCTTGAGGTAGTAACAAAGATTCCTAGGTACTACTGTAGGTACACTACTAGGTCCTAGTTTTTAAAATTAAAACTCTCCATCTATCATAGTATCTTTCATTTATTGCTTCCAGTCCATGGCCCTTCCAGTTGCAGCTTGACAGCAATCGGTGCCTTGTCCGAACAAACACAGGTCACTCGCACTCGACGAAAGAACTTGATTTCCAACTCTTTCCATTGTTCTCCCTTGTGTTTGGTGATTCTAGTCAACTTGATGCGCTTGTCGGGGAGTTGGTCACCACTACCAACGCCCTCCTTGCCAAATGTGTAATCCTTGAATTCAATCCAATCCTTGTGTTCCTCCAAAAATACCAAGGCCGAAATACCCAAGGAAGGCAAAAAGACGGTAAAGGTTTTTTGACCGACCGACAAGACGATGCCCAATTGGCCTTTCAAGGGATGCTTTTTCAAATAGAGTGCCAAAAAGACAGTATCGCTGCGTTCTTGGGCTTTGCGGGAGCCTTCCTTTTTGTCATTGCAACGTTCGCAAATGTTGCCAATGCGCTTTTCGGTCCACTCGAAATCTTCCACAGTCTCATCCAGGGTGGCTTGCAAGAGACGGTGTACAATGACGTCGGCATATCGCCGAATGGGACTGGTAAAGTGGGTATAATACGGAATGTTCAAGGCAAAATGGGCCCATTCGTGGGGGGACAAGTTGCCGGCGGCAATGTATTGAGCAGGTTTCATGGGAACTTTGAGCATTTCCGTCACGCACTTTAGAACTAATTCGTCTTGACATTCTTGAGCCAGTCGACTCAGTGATCGTTGGAGTCCTTCCGAACTATCAATGTCAACCTTGAAACCAATGGCCGCTTGCGCCACGGCAGCTACCTTCTCCAAACCATCGTACAAGGGCACTTCGTGATTCCGCAAACAGGCTAGGCCACCTGCGTGCGTAATCAGGCGTTGGGCCACTAGATAATTGGCAAGCAACATGTACTCTTCGACCAAACGATTGGAATCGCGAATTTCATACGGTTTGCAAAGCAACGGGGTTTCGCCATCACCATCGAGTTGAAAGGTCAATTTGACCGAGTTGAGTCCCAAGGCTCCATTGCGAAATCGCATTTGGCGGCGGGCTTGGGCGATTTCATTCATCAATCGGACATCTCCCGCTACCTCTTCAATGGTATGACCACCTGTCGGGCGTCGGCTCTTGGGCCACAGCTCTTCCTCGATCTCTGCGTTTTCATGCGCCGCTACTTTGTTGTCGATAATGTTTTGCGCCGTGGCATAATCCAAACGGGCACACGATTTAATGACAGTTCGTCCATACCAAACTTTGTGGCCCTTGACGACACTTCCATCTTTGTTCATTCTCCAGACACATGAAAATGCCAATCGTTCGACGTTTTCATTCAAACTGCAGGCAATTTCACACAGTGGACGAGGAAGCATGGGTATGACTCGGTCCACCAGATAGACAGTGGTACAACGACGTTGGGCTTCCACGTCCAATAAGGAATCTGGTTCCATGAAATAAGAAACGTCTGCAATGTGCACACCAAGTTCCACTTGACCATTCCCAAGGTCGGTAATGTGCAAGGCATCGTCCAAATCTTTGGCGGTAGTAGGATCAATGGTAAAAATTCGTTGTTTTCGATAATCTCTTCGGCCCTCATGCATCTCTGGTGTTGGTTTCCAACCGGAGTCGGCACCGTTGGAATATTCTCCCGAGGCCACCACAGTTTGACATTCCTCCAGGACTTCTGGCGGATGCTCACCATGATCCACTTGATTTTCAATCAACAGCGCAGCAGTCTCATCTTCAATGTTACAGGATTCTCCAAATTGCACAACATTGGAACACGGTGGCCATCTATGGTTCTCCATCCAAGCCCCATAGTCGTATCTAGCTTGAAAGATGGCAGTGTTAGGTGCTGCCTTGAATTTCTTGGCATCTGGGTTGGAAAGCCGAAATTGTGGCAACGACTTGTTGGAACAAGTCAACAGCGTCGTCCCACTCTGCAATCGTTTCAAGGTTCCCACAATCTTGCGAAAGGATGCCTTGGTTTCCTGTGACGGATTGATTTCCGAAGCATAGGCCTTTGGTGGGACGACGTACACCACACGACCTCGCCGTTGTTGGTCTTCTTCATTGGAAGATGCCCGTTTGGAGATTCCCTTGCTCCGCTGAATGGGAACGAGTGGGTCCCACAAGTCTACTTGTACGGAATCATCTTGCCACCAGGATTCTTCTCCTTCTTCTTCGTCCCCATATTCGCTTCCATCCGACTGGGAACCATCCTCGTCTCCCATGATTTCGTCTTCTACTTCTCCTCCTTCGTCGCGACCGCTACCATCATCCGAATCCGAGTCTAAATCGCCAACAACTTCTTCTTCTACCATTCCTTCTACTTCTTCTTGGTCCTCCATCGTTTCGTCTACTTCCTCACCTGGCGGTAATAGTTCGACAAAGACAGTATCTCCATCCAAAGACCGGTTCCGTTCCAGTGGACCTGCTAGCATGACATCCATTTGTTGAGAGCCTCGATCACAGGTACAAAATGCCATGGCATCTTTCATGGGCAACACACGAATGGTTCCCCGAATAATGTTGGGATCTTTGGCATTGTACTTTGTAAGACAGTCCTCCAATGTCCAGTAGGTAGGATAAATGATATTCGTGTCATTCGATTTGTTGCCTCGTGATCCGGAATTGTTGTTGCGAGGATTGCCTCCTCTTCCTCGATTGTTGTTTGCATTTTTCTTGGAAGGACTCGACGCCTTGCTTTGGTTCGTACCTGTATTCGCTTCCTTGGTGTTGGAATCATCCTTGGTGGATTTGGGAGCTGCTTTTCTCGGATGGTTCCTTCTTCTTCGGTTGTTGTTTCCCTTTGCAGGACTACCTTTGTTGTTGTTGCTCTTGCTGCTGCTGTTGTTGGCACCTCCACCGTCAGCCGCAGCTTTGTTCCCATCATTCGGCTCACCTTGTGAATTCTGTTTCTCCTTATTCTTTTTATTCGAATTGCCACTGTTCTTTGGACTTGGACTCTTGGAGTTGTCATTCGTTTTTTTTCTCTGCTGGCCATTATTCGTGTTCTTCGTACCGCCTGTTTTCGTTTGCTTTCCCTTCTTTTTATTGTTGGATCCTCGTGGTTGTGGAGGCTGCTTTGGTCCACCGCTGTCGTTCTTTGTTTCATTCTCTGCAGCCACCATCTTCCTTACAAATTAATTACCACTGCAACAATTCGGTTGACTATATTCTTCTTCTATCTATGCAATATAAATAATTATGTTGGCAACATGCGTGTTTGTGATTAAATTCCTTTGATGGCTGTCTACCGGTACGAGTACAGTTCGAAACGTGTCTCTTGTGGTATGCTCGTTCGTCGTCGGTATCATACGTGTATCCATTTTGATCTCGTGCTCTCCATTCTCCAATATTTCCATCTATCGCGCATTTCAACACGAAAAAAAAGCCGAGGTTCGAGTTTTCGTCTATATTTTTATTGTCCAATCATTGTGATGCAGGATTTAACAAAGCGTTGTTGACCTAACCTAATTAACGAGGCACTAGCCCGTTACATATGGCTTTTCCAAAATGCACGAGGTTTGTCGCTTCGTCTTTCCAAAACGCTCGTTCAAAAACAAAAACACAGAAACACAAAAAGCAAACACCAAAAAACAACGATGGAGCGAAGAAAGAGTGCCTTAGAAGAAGCCCAAGAAGCGGCTCTCAACTTTGCGTTGGATGACGACGATGATGTCTCCGTCATTAGCTTCGAGTCTGCCAGTGGTGGTGCCGAAGACGTGGAGCTGACGTTCCAAGAATTCACCAGCAATGCCGCCAATTCTATTCCAAGAACAAGCTGTGGTACAGATTCTACGTATCAAGCACACACACGATCTTCCTTGACCTCGCCACCACCGGCTTCCACTTCCTCCATCAAGGCTCCAAATCGCAATTCTTCTCCGTCAAACCCCTCGAATGAAGACAAAGAGAACAACAGCAACAGCAACAGCTACCAATGGGCTCGTGCTCGTGCTCAAGCTTTGGCTTCCATCCTCCAACCAGGACTGGAATCAGAAGACGATGGCTTTTCTCTTGACAGCTCCCAAAGCGAAAGCTCTGCCTCCAAAATGGGACCGAAACCACCCAAGAGAAAGGACAGCAGCCCCGACAGCAGCAGCAATGCAAAAGCAGATGAAATCTTCTTACAAATGCAAATTCAGTCAGGCGAATTCAGCGTTTCCAGGCGCTCGTTGCCTCCAAATTTGACCCGATACAGTTCTGGTGAATCCACCTCCACCGCAAAGAGTGCTCAAACTATCAAGTCCTTTCCTCCTACTGTCAAGCGCACTCTATCCCAGTCCTCCTATCGAGATCCAAGACATCGCAAGAACTATGGGGGCCAATCCTATCGTTCTTTGATTCGCCCGACTCCAAGACCCGCAAGAGTGGCGACCCGAGCTGCGTCCGTTGGGACGACTACTGGCAGCACCATTTCCTCTAAGTCTTCCTCTAGTTTCAAGGCCAGTAGTCATGCTGCTGTAGTAGCTACCAAAGCGACTGCTACTAATGAAAAGAATCAAGAGAAACGGGCAATTTCCCAGTTCCGCCAAAGCTTTCTTCGTACCATGGAAGAACGGCTTCAAATGCGCGTGGAAACCAAGGAACGCCGATACGACGAAGAGAATCAACAACAACAACACCATCAGCGTTTCCAAGAAAATGGGGAGGAACAGGAGGAAGAAGAAGACAAACCTCCTTCCGATACTGAAATTCTCACGGCGGAAACTAGGGTCGTTCCAACCTCTGTTGATTTGAATGAGACCCAGCACAGTCTTGCGGAAAGCACCATCCCTGGTCGCAAATTGGTGCATTCTGTCTTGATTTATTCCCTCTTGGGAACAATTGCCATTGCCACCATTTCCATCTTGATTGTCGTTCTTTTGCAAAAAGGAGATAACGAAGGAAAAGTTCCGTTGATGGAACAAGATTCTCCTGTTGCTCCCGTATCTCCTCCTACTATAGCTCCTGAAGTGGTTCCAGACCAAGTCCTAGCGGTCGTTCCCAAAACCATCTGCATGGAACAGGTGCCTGGTGACGGTTGGTCGACCCAATGCTCTCCAGAACAATCCAATCTTCAAGGTGGGGGTGTCTGCAATCTCGTGGCCCAGAGCTTCTTGCATCAAGTCGAAGGGGCAGACATTGCGTTTCAATCTTCTACATCTTGCTTGGGAGATATTGTCATTGGTAACTTCACCGTGGCCGATGCCTACCAAATTCTTCCCTACAATGAGCGACTCTGGAAAATTGAAGTGACAGGGTTTGATATTCTAACGGTTCTGGAGCAAGTCTTGGAAGCCACATTTGGAATCAACAAGGGCAAGCGAGACTACCCATATGCCGCTGGGTTGCGCTTTGCGATCAATGCTTCGGCTCCCTATATGCACCGTATCTCGGACCTTGAGATCAATCGTCGATTGGAACAATATGCATGGGAACCATTGGACATGGACGGAAAGTATACTGTTGTTGCCAGTCGGAATCTCTTGATTGGTGGATCAATCATTCGGGATACACCCTACGCAGCCTTTGAACAGGCTTACAAGGATCAATTTCCAAAGGGTAAAACTTGGAGGCAAACCACCACTACCTTCATTGAGTATGCGGAAAAGGAAAGAGTGCTGCGTGATCCACCATTGGATACCTATTCCACTGCATTGTTTGTTCCATAAAAAAATGCTTGGGACGGGTTCAAGACCGACATGGGATGTGTCTTGGGGAAGGGGGAATGAACCCGTCGTCGCTTGTGGTAAAGGTAGTCAGCAAGATTCGATTGGTTACACCCTTCGTATTCAAACATTCACACCAACCGAAGTTCTTGAAGCCACAAGGGGAAGTAGTCTATCTAGGGAAAGAACCATTGGCAAAGATTGTAGGGATAAGATATAGTAGGTGTCATAGCGTGATACTCTAGTAGAGTAGTTGATTTCTTGATGTTGATTTGGCGAAAAGAGTTCACATTGCCATACACATGTTTCGATCCCGCTGTGTTCAGGTTTTTCGGAAGCACAGGTAGTATGACTTGAACAACGCTCATGAAATAACGCCTATCTCGGAAGTACGACTCATTTCGTAGTATTGAATCTACCTGACGACCGTTCCGTCGGGCGGCAGGAACGCGCACCGCAAGTGAGATTCAAATGATCACGATTTGTTGGCGAGTCGTAACCAAAATTGCAACCAAGTCACATTCCATCAAACCGAAGCATTCATTTCCAGCAGAAAGACCACCACCCATTATATTGCATCGATCGAGGCACATATTTTCCAAAAATACACAAATTGACTCGAATGATGAAGGAAGCCTCGATGCATACACCACCCCCTTCTACCTTTGGTTCACTTTGTCCAAAACAACAAGCTGAAACCACCATGGCATCATCTTGGCAACCCAATGACCGCTTTGACTATCTGAAGGATCGACTGGATAAAATAGACAGAGCGCAATCTGCAATAGAAGCAGAAGAACCAATGCATAATTTTACATGTTCATTGCTGCAATTGAAAGATGTCCGACTTCAAGAAGCAGTCGTCTTCAAGAAAGGTAACGAGACGCTACTATGCCAACTCGAAGAAATAGGAGCTATCCCAACACTCTTGAATGCAATTGAGCGATTCAATGGAGAGTCCTCACCCGAGTTCAATAACAGTGCATGTATTGCCATAGTTCACTTTGCGTTCCAAAGCAAAGAGAGATCATGTGAGATTTTCCAAATCGGAGGATTCCAAACGATTGTCCAAATGATGGAAACCTACCGAGCAATCGACTTTATCCAGATCATTGCAATTGCTGCTCTCATGGTGGTTGGGAAAAATTCTGGCATCGAGAAATATGATTTGGAGTGGACGATACTACACGAAATTGTTGTCGCAATGGAATACCACCAAGAATCATCACATCTCTATATAGTTGCTTGTTCGGCATTGGGGTCACTTTTCGGACCAAACAGTATGACCATGGTGCCAGAAACGGACGCTGGGGTCGAATTATACTATCGTGCGATAGATGCAATATGCTTTGGCTTGGTAATACTTCATCTTGATGATCGAGTAGCACAAAAACTTGGAAAGGACCTGTTATTTTGCTTGGTGGGTCAACAGGTAGCAGAAGAAATGATGTTTTACGTTGAGAGCTCATATGGGGTATATACTGCTGCCGCTGCCTGACCAGTATAACTTTGAACAGAGATACAAATAATTCCGGAGAGAAACGTAGCTACGACGTGTAGCTGCTCCCCACAATAATAAGCTACTGTAGCAATTTTGATTTGTTTCATCGTTGGTGCTTGTTTTCGTATCATATATGCTGTTGTGTTTCAGTAATGAGCTGCTCCACCAACTCAGTGAAATTGTCGCCTTTGTGCATGATACTAGCAATATGCCCATCAGGTCGAATCATCACCCATGTTTCTTTCTCGTTATCGCCCAAACCATACCAATCGTTTTCCTTCAAGTGTAGATTCAAGCAAGTTCTTTCAGAAGTACTGCATTCTATTGATTCGCCGATTGCCACTTTCAAATTGACTTGGCGAATGTAAATTCCTAGCTCGCTTTGTAATACTGTCAGCAAATCTTCCGCTTGAATTCCTTCTCCACTCGAAGAGGATGATATGCGAACGAGGCAAAAGGGGCACGGGCATTCATCATTTGCTAGTTGTGCTGGCAAATCCCTTGTTGTAATAGTATTTTCTCCAAGTTCGCAGAGCCTAGGGAATGCTGACTTTGCACTTCCATCGACCACAACAGGCATATGCGGGAATAATCCTCCTATGGCGATCTTCGGTAGATTGGCCAAAGTGTCACTGGTTTCATCGATCAAAGCTTCTTCAGGGTCACCATATCGAAATCCAATCTCGTGGTTGGGGAAAAGAAGCGGCAGCCCCTGTCCCAACTTGAGAAGAGATCGAAGGTTCTTCGTCACATGTCGCGAGAAAACTCCATCGAATGAACTCTTAAGTTGGCCCAATGGCCACAGTGCAGTCTCTAGTGCCATTTGAAACGTTTTTTGTCGGACTTGCATGGGAACAAAGAAAGAAGATGCATCTAGCCCTTGAATGAGTACCTTTGGGTGTTGGTGATTCAGATAGCAGGAATTCATCACATCCAATACTCTCTCATAGTTCCGCACACTAAGGGCAGCATTCCGACTAGCAACCTCTTGGCGTTCGTTCTGATAGGATTGGCCAATCTTCTTCAAATTATTGCTGGTGTTGCCGTCTTGGTGCTTCTTGAGTGCCAATCTCCAAGCTAGATTGTGTGCATCCTGAAGTCCAGTATTCATTCCAAAGCCACCGGCAGGTGGAAAAACATGCGCAGCATCACCCACCAAGAAAACGTTCTGTCGAAAGTACTCCTCCGCAACCAACGACCCCATGCTCCACGGTCCGATACTTTGAATTTCGAAATCATGGGAGCCTCCCATGGCTGCTGTCACCATCTCATGCACCTTTGACGCAGTAAAATTCTCTTTCAATGTCTGATAGGGATGGAAATATGGAATCTGCATTACATACTCCTTGGGTGAATGTCGTACGACCATGGCCAGAACTTGTGGAGAGAATATGGTGTACAACATGGCTGGTGGAAAAGGATCTTCTTCCGAGGTTAATGTAAAGTGGACGTTGATCAAATGCTGGATTGTTGTTTCCCCATGCATCGGAATGTTAAGAAGGTTCCGCCACCAAGATTTGGCACCATCGGCGGCAAGGACAACAGGAGTATGAAACTCTTTTCCTTGTTTTGTGCGAATCCTCCATGAACCATCGTCGGTTTGCCAGTCGGCGTGAGTGACCTCATCACTGTACAAGAGATTGCTATTTTGACTATTGCTTTGACAGTTCTCTGCAGCAGCATCGTGCAGTATTCGGCAGAATGTGTGTTGTGCAAGATGCCCAACAGAACAATCGCTAAGTTCCAATACCTCCCCATTTCCAAAAGCCGGTTCTTTTCCGTCTTCCAAAAGGATCCCATTGGAATCTGTATGAGCATGTAAAGGTCTATCGACAGGGTGAATGACTTCTGCCATGGTTGCAGCAGACGTCATATCTGGACCAAAACGAAAGGATTTCCATTCGTCCACAGGTGGCATTGCCCCTCGAATTTCAGAATACACATCTGACGGCAGACTGTGGCGCAAGAGCTCCATCGTTCTTGTGTTCAGAAAATGGGCTTGTGGATGTCTGAACCTTTGCTTTGTAGACTGAGCTTCCAACAGGGTGAAAGGGACGCCATAGCTTTGTAGGAGATTGGCTAAAAACAATCCGGTTGGACCACCACCCACAATCAAGATTGGAGTTTCTGTTGCAAAGCATCTCTGCTGCCGCTTTAAGGAGAGACTCCGTTTCAATTTGCTAGAGAATCTGGCCATTCTACTACCGTAGATGTACTGTATTAATATTATATCATGTTCGTTTGGGATCGCATTTGTTCGTGTCCATCAAAAAATCATTGCAATTATGTTTGCAAGTTTGATGAGGTGGTGATCTCCCATGAGCTCGAAGTAGTCGACAATGTCTCTGAAACATGAATCGAATGCGACACGACAAAAAAAACTTGCATGACTTTTTTAAAAGACTGATGCAGGACGACAGTTTGTCCACAACAGTATTTAAAAAATCGCTCCACACTCCCAACAGAAAGTTTTGTTGCAATGAGACAAGTTGATGCCAAGTTGATAGCCGCAGGGTTCGGAGTCTTGCTGGTATTGAATACTGTCTTCGTTTCAAACAAAGATTGGACACGATATTCGGACAAAGTTGCTTATAATAGTACATTCGTCGTCAGCAGCAGCCTCAGCAGCCTTGACAGCGTTGTCGAGTCCTCAGTCACCAGGACACCCCGTCTTGCGGATGGATGCTACCACATATATCTAGATGTTGGTGCAAATATAGGGATTCATGGTCGCTTTCTATATGAACCTGAAAAGTATCCAAAATCGCGAAAAGCAGTTCCCTTATTCGAAGAGATGTATGGCAAAAATCGTTCCAACGAGGACTTTTGTGTTTTTGAAATCGAAGCGAATCCAAGTCATTGGGAAAGACTTGATAGTGTTAGTACAGCGTACAAAAATGTCGGATGGCGTTACCAAATTGTAAAGGCGGCAGCCTTTGACAAACCCGGCACCATGACATTCTATCACCAAGGTACGGATAGGCGTCGCAGCGAGTTTGGATTTTCGATCAAGTCTATGGGGAATACAGACAATGAGCACTTTTCGAAAGTGGAAGTTCCTACACTTCGACTTGCTGATTGGATTCAAACGGAATTGCTAGAACGTCAAATCCCTGCAACGCCTCCGTCTGGGACCACTTATGAGAAACCGATATTTGGAATGAAGTTTGACATTGAAGCATCAGAACTTGTTGTACTCCCAGATATGCTGATGACCGGTGTTATGTGCAAAATTGATTTCATGTTTGGCGAGTATCATACGTTTCTAGTGCCCATGGAATTTGAGAATCCAAATGTCACTGTGAAAAACGAAGGGCAAGTGAGATTTCTGAGAAATGCGATGAAAGGAATCTTGGGAACCGCAAGAAATTGCCAGACTTCCTTCATTATAATGGACGATGAGGAATATTTGCATGATGGGAAGCCACTCCCCGGGGATCAACAATAGAAAATCGTGATAGATTAAATTCCGAAGAAACAGAAGCAACTCACTACGCTTCACCATGATGCTGATTTATTGAAATCAGTGAAGAACACCTTCTACATTACATATTCATAGTAATAGAACAGTTTCAAATATAATAGTCAACACGAAACACAGTGTTTCCGATATACCATCATTTCTTCTGTAGCCTCACGATAGGCTAACATTCGTAGAGTCCATCAAAGAGACGGTCGGTGATCATCAGCTCCCATTCGCTCAAGCTGTTCTGGACGAGTTTACGATTTGTTGTCAAATCCTCACAGAATGGTAGCAATGCTTCGACCATGTTGGCTCGGAAAAACTCAGATGTCCTTTTGATCACTTCTGCACAATGAGCACACGTAAAGGCTTGATCATAAGACATTTGGCGAGCCATGAGCCTGGCAACTTTCACTTGGTGGTTCATGTTTACATGAGACATGATAATTCCCAATTCGAGCGCTGTTAGAGTGGGAAATAGTTGCCGATACTCTGGATGACTAGCATAAGTAACAATGACTTCATAGTCGTGAATGGATCCTCGGAGTTCATGGATCAGCCGGTTCAATCGATGCCTCGATCCCGCATCTCGGCTTGGATGAGTCTTCTTTGTTAATCGTGTCTGAGGTTCTGGATCGTTCACTTTAGCATTAGCATTTGGATGAATATCAGCAAGAGGTCTGCGTTTGGAAGCAAATCGAGCAGGCGAAGGCTCGTCCTCTTTCCCTTGAAAGGTTGATGCATCACTATCCTCGAAAGTGTATAGCATTGGTCGTTGCGGTTGTGCAGTATACATGCGATAAGGAGAGTGATAGATGTTTTCACCTGAAGACTTGCCATTAGACTTTGCTGGTTTTGGTGGGCGAGGAGGAGTCTTTGGAGCGTGACTAGTTGAAAGCCCGTCAAAGTCGCGGATGTGGCTTCCAAATTTTGTTGGTTTGTGATCCTTCAACATAGCCTCATCGGGCGCGGTGGGTGACGGTGCAACACGTGGTGGATATGATGCCTTTTTGAGGTCAAGTAATCTATCTGGGTGATCCTTTTCTTCAGCGAGCATCGGTGGATAAATCGGGACAGTATCGAGGAGGCTGGTGGTTTGCGCCTCATCCAAAAAGATAGCATCGGCAAATGGCAAGCCACTGGCTCCAGTGCCAACTGTGATTGTCGACTCATCGCATGGGTCGTCGGGCATCTCAGGGATCTCTTCATCCACAAGAATGGTCGAAACAGGTGTTCCAGGTGTCCTTTGGCGTCTCTCTTTCGCTCTTTTCGGGGGAGCATTGCCGACAACAATGGGGATTTTCAGCGTTGGATTGTCAATCATTGCTTTGGTGACAAAAGTGACCTTCACATAATGTGATATAGTCATCAAGTTTCCATTGTACGAATCCCTTGCCTCGCTTGGGACAATCAGGTCAATCTGACTCTTGCTAGACACCAAATCCGTGTAAATTGAACGATACGTTGTTTCCATCTTCTCGGCAAAACCATCCTTGCTGAACTTTAAGTTTTCGCCTTTTTGTTTTTCGAGACTTGGCAAGTCAATGTCTTTTAGCTTTTCCAAGTCTTGCTTGGATGTCGCTTCTTCTCCACGAGATCGATACTCAATCAACTCCACCAGCTTTAGTTGAACTCTAACAATTTTGTTGCTTGTATCATTACGAGAAGCAAGTGAGATACCCAGTGGCTGACCACGTCCAACTCTTGAATTCTCCAAACTAGCAGCAATGGACAAACAACCAGTATTCAAAAAGCCCAGCCTTTTCAGTTCGTATGTCTGGGGCTTGAGCATACAAGGAACGATATCCGACGGTAGAGGAGCAGATTCGACAGTAAATAATCGTTCGACAAATGAATCTCCGAGTTGAGCTCGTAAGCGATACTGAGCACAAGAGGAAAGGATGGCATGAGTCAAAACTTGGAACCTGCTGCGAAGTTCAGAAGTGCCGAACCTACCTCAATTTTTCCGTTAAAACTTCTGGAATCAACTTTCGGAAACTGTTCGCTTGATGGTAACGATGCCGGCAACATGAACGAAAATGGTATCGTGTGGATACCTTTTGAAATATTTTCTTTACCGGGATCTAATAAGGTTGTCATTGCCCGAGCGATAACTTTGTAATCACGTATCCTCGTTCCTTTTGTGGCCTTGGTTATGATTGTGTTTTCCTTCCCAATCAAGTATAGCACAAGGTTGTTGGGATGGAGCCTTCTGTTGGCTTTCAGTATGACGTTTCCCTTCAAAGTTTTGCCTGCAACGGCAGCTAGAATACCAGTGAGAATGTATTGTGAGACGACGACGGTGCATATGTTTCGAAAGTTTGGATCAGGCTGCTCCTGTCTGTAAAACTACTCACGTCGGTCGCCATTGTCAAGGGTGATAGTGATACTGTACTTGTTACCCATGATTGCTGTCTTGTTGTCGCTTTTGAATGATGGCACATTAGCCGAGGACTCAAAACTGATATTCTCTTTGGTTCGAACAAATGGTTTCGCACAACTCACAACCCGCTTCTTCTCAAATTTTTCCCACGCCGACTCTCTACACTACAAGTTATGCGTTGATCAAAGTCACGCAAGTTGGTGTGGGTTCACAGCGAAACCTCTGCTTGTCACGATACCGGTACAAGATACTCGAATGAATATGTGGCCGCGAGTCGTGATTTTGATGATACACATGAGATGCGGAAGCACGATGGAGGAAACGATTAAATAAATAATTCGAAGTAACGATATCCGTTTTTGTCCGCGTAACCTGACACGCGTGGGTGGTCGATTCCACAATACTGTTGTATCTCACTAATGTGCGTGGTGACCAACACCATTTGTATCCACGGAGCTCAGGTCCGTTGCCACAAACAAGAATACCCAAGGACTTCACTACATTTCGCATCCCTTGTGCAACATAAGACCATGCTGTGGAATTATGCAGAGCTTGAGGCGCCACCAGCATTGTCGTTGACTTTCTTCAGTTAGTCTTCCACAAGGCCTTCTGGGTGGTCTGAGATTGAGGGCATATACCGGTACTATTGATTGTGAGAAATATGAATTTAGTTTATGGGAAAATTGATTGTATGAAATGATATGAAATAAAATGCAATGAAATGAAAGGGGTATGGTGGTGATGCAGGAACTCGAAAGCAGACGACGGAAGACAACAATTTCTGTTGCTCAAACCGCAACCATCTCAAGTGAAGCAAAGGAGGCTTCTGCCTTCCTCCCGTTCCTCGCCTTCTTCGCTTCGTCCCGAAACATATGGGAAATCTTGTCCCTCCCAGCTTCATCCTTCATTTCCTTCCATTCTCGCTCTCTTTTATCGAGCCTCACGAGGAATCTTCCTCCTCCAGATTTCACTCCATCAAAGATATGATTGATCATTTCAGTCTTTTTCTTCCTGCTGTTGAGGTCTTTGTAAATCTTCAGAGCACCCCTCACCTTCGCAATAAGCTCCTTGTTGCTGGGGTTTTCATTACCGAAGCTACCAGGCTCGCAAACAACATCCCTTTTGGGACGAAGATCACAAATTGGGCCAAACGGGTCCTTCATCTTCTTTTGAATATCCTCTTTCTTTTCCTCGGTGGTCTTCTCCTTGCGCTTGGTTGTCTTGATTGTCTTGATCTCACCCTGCTGAATTTTCTTCGCCTTGTCCTGCTGAGTGAGAGTCTTCTTAGGCTTCTGAACGAGACTCGCTTTACTCGGTTTCTTGCTCTTACTATACACCTTTTTCTTGCTCTTACCCCGCTTGTTCTTGATCATCTTTTCAATGAGCTTGGTGGGGATCGCATTGTTCTCATTTTGTTCCTCGGTGATGTGCGATTGAGTAAAATGCTCACTGATGATGGCTGTTATTTCCGTGTCGGGGGTTTCGGTGTCGACACAGTCTTCGAGGACATCGCAAAAGTAAGCATTGAAAATCTCGAAGCCATCAAGGGGATGCTGAGTTGTTTTGTCGCTCATGGTCTGATGGAGTTTTGCAGCTTGTTTACAGTGCACCTCTTTCTGAAATTGTGAGCTTTCGAAAATGATTCAAAAATCTTCTGATGCCGTGTTTGAGAGTTTGCGTTTCTAAAAATTAAAATATTGCATCCCTTCGTAGAAATGTACCACAACTTCTACGTGGATAAATATGCACTTTTAGAAATATTTCTCGATGGATTTCACGCGCGTTTGGATTCATTCTTTGAAATAATATTTTTATCTCGCAAGGAAAGATTTTTTAGAAACGAATTATGCCGCTTCGGGGAGCGGAGTTTTGGGAGTAGAAATAAAAATGAGCATAGAAATATTTTTTTCTCGAAACGAGTTGGGACCACGTCTTTTTTTAAAAAGAAGAAGAGAAGATTGTGTTCACAATCAGATAGTGTTATAGTAGAGCTTTCTCATATATGCTCTGTGTCTTTTGTGAACACAATGGAAGTGGGAAATACTGTGGGAAATATGAAATTAGTTTATGGAAAGAAATTGAATGTATTATATGATCATATAATATGAAATGGGAAAAATGTTGTAGGGACTTGAAAGCAGATGCTGATGGAAGACCACTATTTTTGTTGCTCAAATCGCAACCATCTCAAGGGCAGCAAAGAAGGTTTCGGCCTTCCTTGCCTTCCTCGCTTCGTCCCTAAACAGATGTGAAATCTTCTCCCTTCCAGCTTTATCCTTTATTTCCCTCCATTCTTGCTTTGTTTTATCGATCCTCGCGAGGAATCTTCCACCTCTAGCTTTTACTTCAGTAAAGAAATCAGTGAACATTGCACCCCTTCCCTTCCTCGGGCTGGCACTGTTGTATTCGGGCAGAGCACTCTTGATCTTCAAGACGAGAACCTTGTTGCAGGGGTTTTCGTTACCGAAGTCACCCCTCTCGCAAACAATATCCATTTCTGGACGCAGAACACAAACTGGGCCAGACTGGTCCTTCATCTTCTTTCGAATGTCCTCTCTTTTTTCCTCGTCGGTCTTCTCCTTGCGCTTAGTTGTCTTGATCTTACTGTGCTGAATTTTCTTCGCTCTGTCCTGCTGAGTCTTTTTAGGCTTCTCAACAAGACGCGTTTTACTCGGTTTCTTGCTCTTGCTATGCACCGTTTTCTTGCTCATGCCCCTTTTGCTCTTGATCATCTTTTCAATGAGCTTGAGCTTGGTGGGGATCGCATTGTTCTCATTTTGTTCCTCGGTGATGTGGGATTGAGTGGAATGCCCTTCGATAATGGGTGGTAGCTCTGTGTTGGGGTGATTATCAACGCAGGATAAGTCAAAGGAGAAGTCATCAAGGGGATGCTGGTTTGCTTTGTCGCTCATGGTCTGATGGAGTTTTGCAGCTTGTTCAAATGCACCTCTTTCTGAAATTGTGAGCTTTCGAAATGATCGAAGAATCTTCGTTTGCGGTATGTATTTTAGGTTTTATTTTTAAAAAATGCGTAGAAATATTTTTCTCTACTGGTTTACGTTTGGATTCTCTGAAAACAATATTTTTAAAGGCCGGGAATAAAATGGATCCTGATTTACTTAAGAAACGAGTTTGCAATCTTTTGGTGCCGCTTTGGGGAGCGGAGTTTTGGGATTAGAAATAAAAAGGGGCACAGGAATATTTTTTCTCGCTATCAGATAGTGCTGTAGTAGAGTTTTCTCACATGTGCGCTGTCTCTTTTGTGAACACAATGGAAGTGGGAAATACTGTGGGAAATATGAAATTAGTTTATAATATATGGAAAGAAATTGAATGTATGATCATGTGAAATGGGTAAAGAAATGTTGTACAGTAGGGACTCGGAAGCAGATGCTGATGGAAGGCAACTATTTTTGTTGCTCAAACCGCAACATTCTCGAGGGCAGCAAAGGAGGCTTCAACGTTCCTCGCCTTCCTCGCTTCGTCCCTAAACAGATATGAAATCTTGTCCCTTCTAGCTTTATCATTGATTTCTTTCCATTCTTGCGTTGTTTCATGGATCCTCATAAGGAATCTTCCACCTCCAGATGTAACTTGTGTAAAGAAATCAGTGATCATTGCACCCCTTCCCTTCAAATGGAGGCTGGCACTGTCATAATCGGGCAGAGCCCTCCTGATCTTGTCGATGAGGACCTGGTTGCGAGGGTTTTCATTAGCGAATGTACCCCTCTCACAAACAATATCCATTTCTGGACGCAGAGCATAAATTGGGCCAAATAGGTCCTTCGTCTTATTCATAATGTCCTGCTGTCTAATTTCCGCAAGTGTAATCATCTTATACTGCTGAGTCTTCTTCTTAGGCTGGCGTGGAGTTTTTAGATGCTCCTTTCTCGGAAATTGTGAGCTTTTTGCAAAAACGAAGAATCTTCCAAAAATCAGGTTTCTGCACATAGTCGGACAAACGTAGATGTGTACACGTACATGTACTGTACCAGGACTCCACATGCATGAAAATACAGTTTTTAAAAAAAAAAATAGAAATATTTTCTCTGTGGGTTTCCACGTTTGGTATGAAACGAGTTAGTAATCGTTTAGTGCCGCCTTCAACAGCGGAGTTTGGGAAGTAAAGTATTGGACATCAAAGAGTTTTTCTCCATATTTCTATTCTTCTGGCACGTCTAAATTCCCCATGTATTGTAAAAATATATTTATGACGAAGAAATATTTTTTATTTCTACGAGCATAATACCAAATACTGTAGTGCCGAAACATTTTCACGTGTGGTTTACGTGGCAGATTGTATACCCTATCTAAGATAGCCTACTGCCGTCCTCCGTGTGTGTGTTAGTAGTATTTTGTCTTGGTGTGTAGCTGGTGGGTTGTGGTGTGAAGCGGGTCGAACTGATATACTCGATTTGTTCGACCAATCTCAGAAATCCCGTGTGCGGTATTACTGAGATCTGCTTTCCTACCAGGCACCGCCGATATGGTAAAATGGAGGCGGTGCCCAACAGGGCGGGTGAGGTTTGGGAGAGAAAAATTGAATTACCACAACACAAGTGGGTGAATTCAATCTCAGTCGATAAACTGGGCATCATTGCCTCGGCGCATCGACAACAACTTTTGACGGTCGAAGGCCGTTCGGCCTTTGTCCGTCTGTAACACAATGTAGTCAAAGAGATCGAACATTGTGCCTGCGGTCTACGTTGGATACAGTACAGTACAGCAGTAATCGGCATGGGCTGACCAACCCTTGGCGGGGCTGACGCAAGACTTCTCACAGGTCGCATGTCCGTTACCCGTAATTTGTTCATATCACAGTCTGAACTACAGTCAGTCAGTACCAGGTACCGGTACCTATCAAAATCATGACCAACAATGCTACAGTGCTGAGATGGAGCAAGCCGAGAGTAATGATGCTGCGATGGACGCAAATACACCAATCCACGAAAAACAGATCTCATCGAATATTCATGCCGAAGATAACAACGAAAGCGATGGTGATGATTCTTCAATCGGAGTCCCCCTAATCTCAGTGGCTCATGACGAGATGCTACCTGCCATGAAAGAGAAAGTGGAGCGCCCTCCTGATGGCTTGCAATGGAACGACTCGGCGATTGTGGACTGCTGGAATGTTGCTATTCAAGGCCACGATAATCCTGAGCCTGCAGAATGGCGGGCTCCGTCCCTCGTCAATCAACAGGACATGGAATTGCTGACCAACTGGAGGCCCAAATCGTTATCCATTCCGATATGGGCAGTCGATCCATTTTCACATTCGGAGACATCATACCGGTAGCACATAAAGGAGAAAGAAGATAAAAGTGCTAGCAATATATGCCATCTCGTGACTCGACTATTTCTTGCTATTTTTCCATGGCCACATCATCATCTACACCCAAAACGGATCGGAAGAACTCGTAAAATAAGAAAAAGAAGGCATTGGCGGGTACCTTGTGTATCAATCGTGGAACACTCCCCCGTAGGAATGCAGCTGCTCCACCTTCTTGCAGCGTAATTGAGAAGCATGCTCGGACCGACCCGCCATACAGCTCGCTGGATGTCTGTAGCCGCGTCTTGATCACATCAAATGGATTGGTTACGTAGGAACCAATTCCCCCGGCGAGACCGCCCACCAGCAGATCCCAGGACCGAAGCGGAACTTGAGGATACTTTGATTGTGCCCTTGGTTTCCATACCGACTTCAAGTGCTCGTATGTCATTAGCGTCACTACTGCATATGGGATATCTCGGAGCATTTGACTGGCAATGCCCCCCATTGGAAATAACGTTCGAAGCGACATATCCCTTATCGCCTCTCCAATGTTGGCATATACTTGCGTTTGTAACTTTTGTTTCATGACCTCGTAAGGGACCCGTGATGCCGAGGCAATGGTATTTCCAATGGCCGCCGACAAGGCAATATACGCCACGCGACGTTTCTCATTTGGATCAAACTTGGCAAACCGCTTCTTGCAAAACGAATAAATTCCAAAATACAAGGCAACAGAGGGCATCGAACCTACCACAGCAACCCCAATACCAGACTGTAGATTGAAAGGTGACAGATTCGAGTTAGCATACTTGTTGCATAATACATAAATGCAACCTACAGCCGTCGTCGTTACATCTGTCATCATCCAACACAATACTTTGTGTGCATTTGCTGTCTGTATAATCACTCACATAAAGTTCCAAGAACCCACGAGGCCTCTTCATTACAACTTGGGCAGCCTCGATTAAAGAAAGAGGATCTCCAACTGTTGATCTGGAATGTTGTTGCAGCGTCTTGATGGTGTCGAATGGAGCCAAAATGATCTTGGAAGAGGCTGCCGCGAGAGAACTGGCGAGACTGTTTTTGAGGCCTGACAACCATGCCGTCTCGGAAGGCTTTGGAGGACCCTGGATCACAGCAAGCTTTTGATTCCGTATTCTTTTGGCATTTGCCAGCTTTGGTTTATTGGATCTGATTGCCGATACGGTCTTGGCAATGACAGGTGTTGTTGTTGCCAAACACGTAAGCAATAGCAAGAGTAATATGTGGACAAATCTTGCCATATTCTCTGGCAATTTCAGATACGGATACGAATCTGAGTGGGTGGTATGTTTCAAAAAGCTATGATTGACTTTTCTATGCCTTGAGAATGGAGTTGCACTTTGGGTGTGTGGATGTCGTCAGTTCTGGTCGGAACTGGGTGAGGTCGATTTTGGGTGATGAGGAGTCGAATGAATCAATCCGTCTTTTGTCTTGAGGGGCGGGACGTCACATGACATTGCATCGGCATGAATTTTGGCCCCATTTTAGAAGAGTCGATCCAAGAGTATAGTCGATCTGTGGTATGTGAATAAACGCTAGGCATCGGAAACTCTAGATTTGGTCTGAAGCATGAGGAGCTTCTTCATTCGCGTTTGTTGGGATTCATTGGCATGCTCGGAAAAGTAGAAAGTGTATGCGAGAAAAAGTACACTAGGCAACTACAACTAACAATATAAAATAAAAAGTCTACATATGATTATACTCTCGAGAGTACTAGAGCTGATACACCCAGCCCGATACCGGATTTGTAACACGACATACAAAGAGACTATGCCCCTCAGGTTTGTTGACTATACTTGAAGGACTTATTCGTTGAATTTTTGTGCTGCCATCATGGCATTCATCATGGTGGGATTCGAGACTGCCTTTTTCGCAATCTTCATCATCTCTGGATCTTCCATTAACTTTGCACCTGAATCTTTGGACATAGCCTTCTTGGCCATGAGCATCATGTCAGGATCACCCAACAGTTTTCTTGCTTCTTCACCGATCGGTATGGGGGCTGTTTCATTTTTTTGCTGAGCAAGTTTGAGTTCAGCCTTCGCTAGATATGATCGCGCAGCTTCGTTGCTTGGATCAATTTGAATTGCTGCCTTGTAGGACTTGATGGAGCCTTCAAAATCATTCAAAAAGAATCGTGCCAATCCAAGGCGGGAATGGGCTTTGCCATATGTGGGTTTCATACGCAAACTCTGCTCGGCATCCTTAGCTGCTTCTGAGTAACGTTCTAGATAACACAGCGCAGCAGATCTGTTGGCAAAGTATACATGCGCTTGCGGTCCATCTCGACTTAGTTTGATGGCAGTGCTGTATGCATCGAGTGCTTTGCTGTATTCGCGGTTAGCCATGAATGAGTTTCCTCGAATCTTGTTCTTTTCTGCCTCCTTCTGTTCCCTAAGGGTAGAATCTGAGGGCGCAGTGGAAGGCTTTGAAGCCTTGGAGGACTTGTCCCACTCTGATACGACTGAAAAACTTGCTCCATTGTGGTTCGAGCCCTGTGTTAGATGATCGTCTTCGGAAGCGGCGAGTTTTCGTGCAGCCTTTTCCAAGTAAGCCTTGGATGACTTGTTGTCGGGTTCGTACTTTAGTGCAACCGTGTATGCTTCCATAGCTTGGCGATAGTCTTGACGCAAGTAGTGAGCCAAGCCAAGACGTGCATGTGCCTTGGCGTAGTCTGGTACCAACGCAAGGGCGCGTTCGCTATCGGCGATGGCGTCCTTGAACATTTTCATACTCAACAGAGCTGCTGCACGATTGCTGAAGTAAACATGTGAGCTAGGTCCAGCTGGACAGATCTTAAGGGCCTTGGTGTAACAGTCAGCCGCTGAATCGTATTCCTTCTTCTGCATGTATGCATTTCCAAGGGCCTTATACCGCTCTGCCTCGTCCAGATCAACAGGGTTGTTCTTTGTAGGCGTTTTTGGTCCGTATCGATCAACTTGCTTCGAAAGGTGAGTGACAATGGTATCAGGATCTGTTGTAGAATTATTTCCATTGCTTCTGTCCTTTCGAACAGCAAGGCATCGTCTGATTCTGCGAGAATGATGGTGATCTGACAATGTAGTATCAGGGAGTTGAGCTTGTGCTTTTGCAGCCAGTTTGGTTCTAAATTTGGCAACAGCTTTTTGGTAGCGCTCGTTGTAGAGCTGCTTCTTCTTCAAAATACGTTCCTTTTCCTCCACAGGATCATCACGAGGGATGTCATTTCCAGTTTCAAAGAAACCCTTGGACTTCACTGTCTCCACGAATTGTTCAAATAACGGGGATGCAATCATGTCTTTTTCGGCAGCTTGACGGGGACGAGCCTGCATGTGGGACAATCCAGCAGCTGCAATCTCCCCAAGCATCAGTGGTCCAGCTGCTCCACTCGCGAGACCATTAAGCGCATAGAATCGATGGGCATTGGCTGGGTTGCTGTCATCATAATCATACCAAGCGTACGACTCCAATTCTGCGTCGTAAGGTCGGCCTTCTTCGTCTTCATCTTCAGCATAAGGGTTTTCGGTATGGCAAATCTCGCTTGTCATCTTTTCAATGGGTGGCAATTTTGTTGTATCGAGAGCTTTGGCGGCGTATGGAAGTCCTTCTGGGTCTTTCCAGGCATCATTCTGCTTCGCCAAAGAGGCTGGGTTGGCAAAAGATCTATTAAGTGCGTAAATGGCGAGCGTTAACCAGTCGGCATGTAAGCCTTCTGACTCTAGCAAGTCCTTAGGGCTAGCATAAGCACGGCGAAGATCTCTGAGGTAGTCTAACGAAAGAAGCACCAGCTGACTTTCCGAAGGAATTTCATGCTTCAAGGACTCTACATCCATGATCGCTGGTGCAGGTTGTCTCGCTTCCATCAAGCTTCCTATCCCAATAGACGACTGATCATCACCGCGTCGTTCTGGCATGGTGAGTAAGTAGAGCGTAATGAAGAGACAGTTCGAGGCTCCTCCTTGTCGCTTTTCTTCGGGAGGTATTTTTCGTTGGATTCGAAAATCGTTAGTTTCGAAAATCAAACGACCTCAAAAAGTGGCCGTTAGTAATGCTATCTTCGTTTACGTAGTTAGAGTTACTCGGCTGGCGCGTCACTAAATTTTCTATGTCTGATTGATTCATTCGAATTAGTTGCTTGCAGCCATATCACAGCCGAGACAACACTGATGTAGGTGGTAGGTACCGGTATTGAAGACTACCGTATATGGTATTGTATAATATGGTGTACCGGTATGTTATACCGATAATAGTATTATTATTATTATTATTGTTATTATTATTATTATATTTTAATAATAATTATTAGTGCAATTTGTTTTTAAAACTTTTGGTGGGACGAAATTACCAAGAAGCTGGAAGGTCTTGTGCCTTCGGAACTTTCAAGTGATCAAGTTCATCATTAACATTGTCAAAATAGTTTGGGTCCGGCCATCCAAAGGAACCTCCGGCCAAGACCGTCTTGTGGTGAATCGATGCCCAAACGACCGAGTTTGATAAGCCACTTGTCAGGGAAGTGCCAACTCGAAACGTCATCCCGCGACGAAAGGCATAACACAGTCGTAAAACGAGGTTGCGTCCGTGTACAGTGGCAGGAACATAAGCAAGACGTACGGTACCCCGGAACTTGACACCTGGATTTTCGTGCTCCGCCGTCTGTCTTCCGGCTGGGACATTATACACGATCTCGTAGGTCGGGATGCTTGGAAACCCACCACAATGTTTGTCGCATCTTAAATTTACTGTCATTGTTGCTGGTGGACAACAACCAAAAGGCTCATCAACAACGTTGCGACAGACAGGACATTGTGCTTTGTGCTGAAGAGCTTGCCTCGCGCATTGTTTATGGAAGATATGAGTACAATTGGAGAGTCTGACAGTGTCCGACTTGAGCTTTTCAAAGCAAATGGAGCACTCTTGCTTGGGCAGTGGTACGCATGGAAGAAAGTTGTCTTTCTTTTCGGCTTTCAATGCATGTGGCACACATACCTCAATTACTAGCTGCACACGTTGCTGTTCTGGGACTGGAGAAAGTTTTGGGTATCGCACTAAAGGAGCTGTCACAAATTTATATTGTGTTGTTGTTTTCCGGGTGTGGAAAGGAGCTGGAATGATGGGAGAGCCGTTGCTGGGAGTGGCGATAGAGACGCTGAGCTTGTGTTCCATTATCAAGTCCTCAACGCATGGTATTGGGCGCTTCACCATGGTTCGAGGGAGGCCGGGTCGAAAGACCGAGTCTACCCACGCTTGAAGGGCACAGTGGAATTGCCAAGTCAGTTCCGAGTTGTTGACCATGTCACGGTCGTACCAAAAAAGGGGAAGCAGCTGCTCGTCGCTACGGAGAACCGTCTCATCAAAGTATGAACTTCTATTGAAGCGGCCATTCTTGGCCATTTTGTCAAAGACTTTGTTGCCTGAAAATGTGTCAACATCAGCTTCTCCAAACGATCCATCTGTAGCGTCGCTGTTCAAGCACCATCGCTGGACTCCCTTCATTACTAGGACAACGAGTCCAGCGTCGCCATAGCCTCTAAAAGCTATTGGATTATTGGCGACATAGAGTCCCTTTCCAAAGAAACGTCTCCTTCCTTTGTGACATTTTAGTCCAACCAATTGAATGGACTTCATGTTCTCGTATTTCGTGTAGTGATAACCGATTTCCACAAGGCTTGGTTTTCCTTGAGACTCCAAAGATGATTTCTTTTGAAGGAATTCTTTCACCCAATGACCAAGAAGGTGTTCATTGAGTGGAACAAACTTGTAATCAGGCGAAAGAGTAATGGCTGCAAATTTCTGGAAACCCAATATGGATTCAACGAGTTGTGATACCTCTTGTCTTGGCGATGGCTTCGCATGGTGACGCGATGTATAAGGAGGAGATGAAACACTCGTCATCGCCCTCGTTGCGCTTTTTTATTGTGGACGTTCAACAGCAACACCTCCTCGTTCTCGTGTTAAAACGAAAACCGCTGTTGTTGTATGTGCAAAAGAAAACCTGAAGATCAACTGTGGAAATTGAAAATAAACACGACACGGTTTTTGCAGCAGCTGGCGCGGCCAGCTCGTGCGATCTTTATTTGGGAATCCAAAACCCACAGTAAAACATGGATTGTCCGTTGTCAGGTAGCGGGCCCAAAATAAGATTCAGTATCGTTCACCATCAACAAAACCAACCAATGCACGTCTTCGTTCCCGCAATGGATGCACGTTTCAGCCTACCGGTAGACATCTCTTTCTAGAAAATCATAAAAAAATATAAGCAGTGAGACTATTCTACCATGAGTGCCGAGTTTGACAATGCCCTAAACAGTCTCATGGGTGGTTTGAGTCGCCCCAAGAAGGATGAAGACATTAAAGCTCTGGAATCCTTTATGGATTCGGTGGTAGAGCTTTGTGGTGATGACGAATCCAAATGGAAGTCTCTGGTGCTTGCCTTGACGTACAAGCGGTACCATCTCAAGGCACCCGAGGCCAAGATATCCTTGAAGGAAGCGCTTGCTGACAAAAAGTCGGACACCAAGACTACTGTGGGAAACGGAGAACGACGAATTTTCTACGTTGCCATTACCCACTTATTCCAGAAGCTACTGAACGACGCGGAAGCAAATGATCTAGTTTCTTGGGCAATTGATTGTTTGATTCAAATTGCTCCCCTCGCAGGAGGGAGCCGCGATGTATGTTCGTTAATTGAAGCATTTGTTGGAGCTGTTATGCACAGTAATGAATCGTTTTTGGTGAAAAGGCAGCAATGCATTGATTTATTCGGAAAAGAGTCCTTGTCACTATTGGTGCCGTCCGGAGTAAAGCTTTGCATGGACGGAATCCAGAATGACAAAGCACAGGTAGCCCTCAATAATCTACTACAAGTTGCAGCCGATACATTGGACGAAGACAAGAGTATCCTACTACAAGCTCGAGCCAAAGGTGATGGTGATAAAGACGAGAAAGATACCACATTGCCAAGTACGCTGCATATGTTTGTGCCGCATCGTGACAGAGGCAAACCAAGAAATAAGAAGACAGCTACCAACGCCAAAACAATCCCTAATCGACAACTACACAACACTGTGGCTGAACTTTTGATATGGTCTCGGACATCCCTCATGTCATCAAACAAGGCGTTTGCTGGTAGTTATAATTGTCTCTTGGAGTCGTCATCAGAAAGCATCTCTAATGATATCAAGGTAAGGGCGAAGAGAGCCTTACAATGCTTGCATACCATAATCCGAAAGGAGAGAAAACAGTTCAACGATTTTGCCCGCAAAGAGGGTTTCATGCTTAGTGACTTGTTCCCACAGGATCACGGAGCCCTCAAGTACCAGCAAATTGTCAGAGGAAAGGACGGTGATATCAACAAATTGACCAAGCTGGCCACCAAAGGTGGCGCCACGAATGTCCTAACGATGATCACTACCAGGTTTGCATCGAATCCCTCCAAGATTACTCATTTTGAGTCTGTGCAGTCCCTTGTACAAGATTGGTCCAATGCTACTAAATTATGTGATGATGAGCAGGTAGCAAAGAAGCTAAAGGAAATTCAGCTTGCTCGATTGAAGGCAACCATTCGGCAGCTTCGTCAAGCCTACAAGCGAAGTGAACGTGAGATTGTCTTGGCATCTTTGGACAGCACGGTCGAAAGCCATGCCGCTGCATTGCTAATAGCTGCGGCACTGGGAAAGTGGGAAATCGATAGCGACAGTGATGTCCCGATGCCAGATACTAGCGCACCTGTGGTTCCTGTGGGATGTAATCTTCATTTGCCAGGTGGGGTTGTCCATACTGTGGACTGCTTTCAAGAAGTGTGTGACCTATTAATGTCGATCGTCAGTTCAGACCCTTTGACATTCCCCTCCATGACAGATGACGATGGCAGTGCGACCATTAAAGCTGTAGTGAACATGGTGGAGAGGTACCTAAAAGAGAACCAAACTCTTCTTGCCGTCTCCTCAAACGACCTGAAGCTCCCTCCCGAAACCATCGAGACTATTGTGAAGCGTAACTGCTCCATCCACAGGCACGATGTGGATGACCTTCAAGAAAGGCTCAACCGCGAAGGGGCCAAGAATGGTGACATTACAATATCTCTGTCTTGGGACACACATGACGATCTCGATCTACATGTCTTCGTTCCCTGTGGAGAAGAGGTCTCCTACGCAAACCGGGTTTGTGACAAGGGAAAGGCCAACCTTGATGTTGATATGAACGCCAGTGGGCCATATTCCAATGCTCCAGTCGAGAATGTCTTCGTTGGGGATCTAGACAAGCACGAAGAGGCTCCGCATGGAAAATATAGAGTAGTTGTTCAAAACTACAGCTATCACGCTAAAGGTGCCAAAAATACCACGGAAATCCCCTGGCAGGTAGTCGTTGACAAGAATGGAGTAAAGGAGAAGTTCACGGGGAACTGTGTTGGCACCAGTAAAGAATCGGATGTGATCGCTTGTGAATTTGAGTACACTGGCAGGACTGTTCCTTACGAAGAGAAAGAACAGCCAGCTGAACTGGCTGCCAGGACTGTGAATATCACTACATCGGTTGGGCGGACACTAGAGGCCTTAACTCAAGCCATAAAGGCCGTTGGGCAGCAGGAGCATATGGACCAGGTCCGACAGCTCGTAATTGAGGATGAACACGGAGAACAAACAGTGGAACGGCTAGCTTTGAGTGCTACTTATGAAGTTACCAACCGTGATCGCAACAACATGCTGATATTCCACCTACCAGCTCGTTTTCAGGCGATCGTCAACAAGGTATTTGGAGGAGGGGACCTGTCGGATAATTGCGCCGAAAGTATTGCCAAACGCATGGTCGAGGACAAGATCCCAATCTCGGAGCTCAAACGGGCAGGATACCCTGATGATATCGTAGAGTCAGTTCGTGAAAAGATGAAGGTGGTGTAGGAAAAGGGCAAAAATATAGAGTAAACTGAAAAGCAACTGCTTTCATGCATAGTACCTTAGAGTATTAGTCTGTCTCGTGCGCGTGCGTGCAGTCCCCTTAGTTTGATCGATTCATTCGACTCAAAATCCAACCGTGACTTCAAAACTAAGAAGCAGTCCAACCAACACTGGCATGAGATGGCACTCTTTCAATCATGGATGTGGAAGTGTAATATCCTTGTGGGACTGGCCCTTGTTTGCCATGAATGCGATGCTCTGATTCCGCGATCAGAGTTTCTACAGCAGAGTCTGCTCGCATTCACCACATCCAACATTATTACAACTTCAAGTCAATGGATTGCGGTCGAGGAAGACGCTTTGCTGTGCAGGAATGGTGCTCTTACTCCAGAACAAGCTGTGCCTGGAGCTTATAGTAACTCTTGTATGACGTTGCCCCGTCGAATTGTTCCTCTTCAAATACCAACGAAAAAAAGCGCGACCTCTTCCAGCACTGAAACCACCACCTTGATTATTTCCCAAGAAGCCAGTGGGAGTGGGAAGACAGGGCTGGCTGTTTGGAATTCTGGTTTATTGTTGACACGGGTATTGCAGTCATTGGCACTACAGATTCCTCTTTGGTTTGCACAACAAGAACGAATTTTGGAATTGGGCTGTGGAACAGCTGTCGTAAGTATTGCTTGCCATCGGCTCGGTGCTCCTCATGTCTTAGCTACAGATGGCAATCCGGACGTCGTTCGCCTAGCCAACCAAAATATTGAGACCAACCAACAACCGAAGCCAATATCCGGGAAAAGTTCGGGTGATGCAAACGCTGACACATCTCCGAAGATGAGCTCAATTGAGGCAAAGCTGCTGCAATGGGGCTTGTTGAATGCAATGGACTATAGCGAAGCGGCAGACTTGTTGCTGGGATCCGATTTAACGTATAACTCTGGCACCTGGAGAGTACTAGCGGAAACAATGGAAGCGATTTTGAGTCCAACAGGGACAATATTGTATCTAAGTTTGGGCCATGAAGGCTTCAATGTCAATGCTGAAGTCGAAGGCTTTGTATCAGTGGCAAAGGAAATGGGATTGGTCCCGGTATCAGAAATCGGCGGAGACGCTGGTGAAAAGGTTATTCCAGTCTCTAGCCTCGTTTCTTCCGCCATATCATCGCAAGAGGACTTCAAGCAACTGCAGGTTAGTGGAGGGGCCAAGATCATTGCCTTGCAACGAAAGCAACTGCGAAGGAACTCATGACAGCATGAATCTAAACAAGTGCTACGATATCGATATCCGATGGTACTGTCGATGCATGTATGCTGAAAGAGCGAGTGACAGGAGGACATTCGTCTCGAAGCTTTTCATGCCCTCGGCAGCGACTCAGTTGAGTTCGGTTCGTCCTCGATGTTTACCCTCGATGTTGTACGCTTCGTCGACCTTGGTTTCTACCACTTCCTCAACGGTCATCGTTTTCCTTTCGATTCAAGTTTATCAAATGACTAATGCCTATTGCAATCGGAGAGGATTCTTCGGTTCATGCGTTGTCCAGAGACGAGCTGCTCTGTTCATTCAGAAACCAGGTTTATGTTGAAGCAATGAAATTATTTTCCCTAAAACAGTCTCATTGAGTTCCATCATGATTGATTTTGTATTTCAGAGTGAGCCCTGCGCGATTTGATGTAGGTGCTTTTCTATTGCAATCTCGTTCACATCAGCACCTCGAACATACTGTAGATCGATCTTCTCACCAACAGTGACATGTTACAATCCTTCGTGCCATCCTTGGTAATGGTGACGCATCTCACGGATTGTCGTCGAATCCTTACTAAAAGAATTGTTTTTATTATCCTTGATGTATTTTAATAATACATCGTATTTTAGTTGGTTTATGCGGTAGCACTATACAACAAATACTGTATTAATAGGATTTAGTTTATATTAACCGGAACCCGGAGATGCGTTGGATCTTACTTTTCCACATACGCGTACACGTGCTCGTATGTACGGTATGGTACTGTATTGAATAATAGGTACCATACCAGTATCGCTTGGACCCTCTTGAAGCTCCTGCATGCATGCAGTCTTTTAGAGGATTATTTTTATAACTACAGAGTTTCTGAGTACCGAGGCCTGATCCGGTGGTTTCTGTCAGAAACCCCGCGAATGAATGAATCCCCTCGTGATTCAGAAACCAGCTCCACTTTGTGTACAGTACAATTCATGAAATTATGTACCTCGTACACGTACCAGGTACCGGTACCAGATACCAGTACCCAAAAACGGCCATCTTTGAAAGTGAGCTCCGCGTGACTTGATGTAAGTCGTATCTCGTTCAGATACTGTACCAAGTGGGTCGGTCTACGACGGAGAAGTGAAAGACTCCATGCCAACTTTCATAACGGGTACTGGTAACACGGAGATGCGTTGGATTTGCGAGCAAATCATGGCTACAGAGTTTCTGAGTACCGTGTAGTATTCCGGTGGACATACTGAACGGTACAGTACGTCTCTTCCGAGTTACCATGGGCAGTTTCAGGTCATAAATTTCGAATCGAAAGGGAAACAATGACTGTCACAGAAGTGGTAGAGACCAAGCTTGATGAAGAGCACTACGTCGACGAAGATGGTACTGAGCCAGTCGAAGGTACTGAAGGAGAAGAAACTGAAACCAAAAGCGGTCATACAGTCCCAAAGGGAGTTGCCGTTGAGGAACTAAAGAGCTACCGAGGACATAAAAAGCTTCGAGATGAATGCCCTCCTGCCGTTCAAGAACTTTTGACCGCAAAGGGTGCCTTCGATGTTTATGACAAGTTTGTTTCCACAATGGCCAGTGAGAAATCCACTCGTGGACCACTAGGCAAGTGGAGAGATAAACAATTCATTTCTGTATTGGATTTGTTCCAAGATGAGTTTATTGACAAAGGAGTTAAAGTTTCCTTGTGCAAGCGCTCGTCTGGAAAGGGAACCTACCGCTGGCTTGAATTCATTGACGTTGAAGCACTTGAGGAACCATACGTCCCTCAGTATGATGTGTCCAACCTTTCAGGACAAATCCTCGAGACCTGCTACTCAAAACTTCAGTTTCCCAATGGCGTGGCCGTTGAAGAACTCAAGTCGTGGAAAGGTCGCAAAAAGCTCAAGGAAAAGATCCCAATTTATCTTGAAAAGCTTCTTAAGAAGAATGATTTGATGGCTGAATACGACCAACTGATTGACCATGTCATTGAGTCCGGAGTGTCTGCTAATATGAAAAACTGGGAGACAGAAAAACTACAGGCTATTCTTGAGGAATACAAGCCCATGTTTGCTGCCAAGGGTGTCGATGTCTTTGTTTCCCACAAACAGGAATACGTCTCACACGGTCAATATGGTGGCCACACTGAATTCTTCAGATGGATTGAGTATGTGGATCGTGCTGAACAGCCCAGTTACACTCCCCAGCGTAACGCTGACGAGAAGGATGAGGCATGCACCATCATGTAACTTTTTTTGGTAATCGATGACTTGGTTTTCCATCTCCGTTTTGTGTGTCGTTTTTTGGATGGATGAATTTTCTGCCTATCTCAGTTTTGTGGGGTGGCCCTCTAAAGTTTAGACGTCTCAATTTTACATGTGATACCTATTGCTTTTCTATGTGGCATGATAGAATTCTGTCGACGCCGTTGTAGTTAGCCAGTCATTTCTTCTACCCTTCGTCGATAGCATACCTCCAATAACTGGACAATTGCTCGGGAGGGCTTTACCTCATACTCCTTCATAAGTTGCAAGAGCCGATCTGCATACTTTGGTTTGTCGTGTACATTGCTGGCTGCCAACACCTTGAGAATGGCATGAAATAAAAACTTGTCAGGGATCACCAAAGTTTTGGTTCCTCTACTATTCTCCTCAATTTTTTTCTGCTGTTGATTGTATTGCAACAGTAGATGGAGAATTTCATCGGCCTTGTAAATCGCATTCGGGTCTCCCGAGTTGCCCCACGCACGTATAGTGCTCGTAAATTCGAAAGCTCTTAGGTTTTCATTGACTCTGCCAGAGGAAACCTTTCCTATTAGTTCTCGCAGATAAGCTTCGGCTTTCTCGCCTGACTCAGGAGCATGGCTACGAGACCACACATTGATGATCGCACCGTAGGTCTTGCCATCGGGATCATAGTGGCCCTTCATTTCTTCCAAAATGGATTCTGCTTGCAATG
Source organism: Cylindrotheca closterium (assembly GCA_933822405.4). Classification (NCBI taxonomy): domain Eukaryota; phylum Bacillariophyta; class Bacillariophyceae; order Bacillariales; family Bacillariaceae; genus Cylindrotheca; species Cylindrotheca closterium. The sequence continues at coordinate 112,549 of CAKOGP040002047.1, forward strand.
CTGGGTCAATAGAAGGGGAGACGTCGTTTTCAGAAAGGTCATCCCCACTGATTCCATCACCTGCTGTTTCATCTAAACTTCGATCATTGCTGTACATTAATCCACATGTTGAGATTAGTGTGTTGAATGTCACCGGGTCTGGCTTGAGTGTCATGTATCCCTCTTGGCGCATCTCATGCATTATTGCAACCAACTTTTCACACCGCTGAAATGCTTTGGGCGATCTTGATCGCACCCATGCTCCCATAACCGAGTTGAAGGAAATCACATCCGGTCGAACCCGGCCTCCAATTTCAATCATTCTCTCCAGAATCGCCTCTGCTCGCTGTGGAGCTTCGGGGTCCGTGCTGTGTGCCCACGCTGAAATGACGGTGTTGAAACTAATGGAATCAGGTCTGACTCTCGATCCATCTCCACACATTTCGTCCAGTAGCGACTGTGCCTGTTCTCCGTAACCGCGCCTTGTGTAAGAGTGCAGCAATGTATTATAGGTCACCAAATCAGGTTCAAGACGCTCATGTTTTTTTAGTACGCGAAATAAACTTCGAATGCGAGCAGTTGCTTGCCTCAGAGTAGACTTGCTCCACGCGTCCAAAAGTGTATTGTACGATGTTATGTCTGGTTCGACTCCAGCATCCATCATCGTTTTCAAAACACCCTCTGCCTCCGCTATCTTTCTGGCTCTGGCAAATGAACGGATTAAAATATTGTATGAATAGACGTCTGGTTTGATACCATCACTTTCCATGGTTCGTATCAATGCCTGAGCTCTGCTCATCGCATCACGTGACCTCGATTTTGCCCAACAGTCCAGCACTGCGTTGTATGCCACAATATCAGGTGGACTATCTAGCTCCCCAGAATTTGCCAGATCCCTCATCAAGCGCAGCAGTCGTTCTCCTCTTTCTCCGGCATCGGAAGATCTGAGTTTCGACCAACCTGATAGCACAACTGTGTAGGTTTGAACCGTCGGTCGTACTTCTATATTCCCCTGCAGAAAGCTCTGATGCATTTCCCCCAGTAGCTCCTCTGCCCGTTCAATGTTCCGTGAATTGACGTATGCGTTGATTACGGAGTTGTAAGAGATGACATTTGGCGATATATCTTGGTCAATCATACGTCGCAGGATCGATTCGGCGACTTCTGGTTCGGTCTTTGATTTGGCAAATGCACTCAATACAGTGCTATAGGAAATGACCGATGGCTGCTCATTCAATTCTCCGGATTCATAAAGGCGTTCCATTTGATCCAAGACAGATTGTGCTTTGTCCACGTCTCCAGCCTTGGCAAGCGCCACGAGGTACCCATTGAAGCAAGCAAGTGCAGGTTTCAATTCCTCGTTCCCATTCCTAGATTCTTCATACATTTCTTGCAAAAGAAATTCAACCCGATCTGGTCGACCCTTTTGCGCCCAACAATCAATAGCAGTAGCATAGGTCACTTGATTTGGTGCCACATCCCATTCAGGTTCCTCAAATGAAAGTTCGTGCATTTGCTCCAAAAGTTCCTCTACTTTGTCAGGAGCCTCAGCTCGTCCCGACTTGACCCAACTGTTCATTAGCGTTGAGAACGTGTAAACATTCGGACGGAGACGAGGATGATTCGTTGCATGTATTCGAAGGTATTGGAGAATGTCATGTCCAACTATCACAGATTGACGGGAATCGTGGATGGCTCCATCCATAATCATGCTAAATGTGTGAACATCAGGTTTCAGAATTGTCGAGCTACTTGCTTCAAGCGCCTTGATTCTCTCGAATAAAGAAGACGCACTCAATTCGGGATCCCCTCCAAACAGAAGAGGCTTTTCTGCAGCAGCTTTTCTCCAATTGTTGACTACCAAGTTGAGAAGATCAGTTGTGAACAAGTCTTCGGTCGCCTCGCCGGCAATCCAGTCCAAGCTCTCTTTGTTTTGTCGCAAAGTTTGATCGTCTTTCTGTATTCTTTCCAAGAGACGAATTGCCATGGATGTTCCTTCGTCCGCCGGGGCATCGTTCAGCCACCAAAGTACTGCCATGTGACATTCTGTGCGAGTTTTGGGATCGTCAAAGCTTCCGATGGGTGTCTCCAGGAGTCTCGTAGAGGTATGTCTCCAGACGCTATCCATATCAGAGGAGAGCGAACGTTTTGATATCAATCGAAATTTGTTTCCTTCGTTTTCGATTTGAATTGGTACATCTTTCCTCACAAATCGATTTCTACAAGTGTGATGACGCCGCAAATGAATTCGCCTAGAGGTTCTGGAGTGCCCGATCGCAGTATTGCTACTTGAATGAGGGAGAACCGATCTTATTCTTGACCTTAGTTGTCGCTTCATGATGTTGTTTTGGAGCAAAGAGAATGATTTTTTGTGATCTCGGTCGTCGAAGAATTAAAGGGTGGTTATGCGCCGGTGACCAGACAGACGTCACAGATTTCCAACCAACACATCTCATCTTGATCTCAATCTTGATCTTGTTCTGAATCGTGATCGCCAACAGATACTGTATAGTAGCCTGTAAACTTTCAGAGGAAAACAAGCACTCAAGAGGAAACCAAACCCTGTAATGCGAGAAAGTAAAATTACAAGTTATTGTCAATAATTTTTTTTAAGATGTAGCGAAGTCTGATTACTCCCCATTCTGATCCAGAAGCAGCATCGCTTACATCGAACTAGTAGCCAATTAGCATTAATATTATTACAGGTGAAATTCTAGCAAGCACACGACTCGTCGATCATCCTTCTTCCATAGCCAAGCGATTATAGATCCAGCTTTTGTCTATTTATTCACTCACTGCTGGTCCCATCTCGCTCTTGCCAAAGCTGGGGGCTTGCAAATGTGCTGGAATCGTTGCTCCAAACGAGACCCTTTTACTAGAAGACAAAGAAGAAGATGGACACTTCAGGATACTCGGGGAGGTTAAAGGTGGACTCATCGTCCAACTCGACCGATTTCCCAGTTCTTTTTCATCAAGAACCTTTGGATGAGTAATTGTGGGTGAGTGGTGAGAGTTCTCATCATTCTCGTTGTTGTTATCATCCTTTTCATCAACAGGTCTACACGCTAGATACAGCTGGATGATGTCTTGAGCACTTCCATTGTCTTCCTTCTGAAAGTCAAGGAGATCTTGAATGCTAGTCTTTCCAAGCTCATTTTCAGAGAACACTTTGTCAGGTAGGTTTTCTAATTTCATGACACACTGGATTTCTGAGGAGTTCGCTTCAAGTTGTTGAGATTGTTCTGAAGGCCATTTGACGACTTCCTCGGCGGCGGGAGTTTCGTAAATCTTCTCGAGGACCGAATCATCAAAGTCTTTCTCCGACAATCGAAAGTTCTTCGATCGATTGGTAACACTATTCGCGAGTCGTATGCGGATGCACTGACGGGTAAGAGATGTTCTTGGATACTCTTGTGGCATGGTTGCTGCGGTTCGCTGTATTTTTTTGTTGGTCGATGCAGTGAAAGACGCAAACCTGAAGTACTGCTTATTGTGGATAGGAAATTTCTATGGAAGAAGATGAATCAACATACCGGTAGCGGTGTCCCGGTATTGGTGATTGATTGATCCTGTCAAATCGCTATAAAAAAAACTGTTGGGAGCTTTTTCGCATAAACGCAAGCCGAATTCATGTGTTCTTTGCGACACACATGCAGTAACTACGGGGCGAAAGTCGACCCGATGGACAATATTTGCGCGATAGGGTTGCGCGGAGCAAGCTTCGGCCAACGAAGTTTCCCATCACTTTTGTTATTTCTTCCAAACATTACAGTAGCGAACATCAACTTGACTTTGAACAAGAATTACTAGCTGGAGCAACCGCTGCATTTAATTTCAAAGAAAGACAACAATGATGTCAACTAATATTTCAATATGTTCGCTGATATCTGTGGGATTAATCCTTTCATTACCATTGTCGGATGCCTTTCAAGGAATGGAAGTTGGACCAAGACAATACAGCACCACCGCCACCAGACTGTACAATTCACAAAAGAAAAAGCCACGATTTTCACAGCAAGCTCATATTCAAAAGAAGGAATCAATATCACGGAGCAAACCTAAACCTTGGGATTCTGGAAAGTCCATTGACGAGCTCGAATCGAAATTGATGTCAAGGTGGGGAACTTTGGAAGACCAGCAAGCACCTACGTCCAATGGCAAAACGAAGAAAAAGCAAACGTCCCGGTCCACGCCAGACCTCAGAGCGCCTGTATTTGATCCTTGGGATGACGACGAACAGCCTAAGCGACAAGTTGTCCGTGAATATTACGATGAGGATGATGAAGGATTTGAGTATGTTGAATTGGAAGATGACGAAGAATTCGACATAAGCGAAATACAGTTTGACGATACCGATACCGTATTCTCCGGGCAATCGTCCAAGTTTGAATCTAGAAAAATGAGAGTTGGAGACTTGATTTCACCCAAACCAGTGGGTGGGAGAGGGACTTTTAAGTCGGACGATGAAGCAGGCGGCTACTTTTTCAATCCCAAGAGCACCACCACAGCTCCCATAGACAACAAGAAGAAAAGCCAATCGGCACAGACAAAAGAGAAGAAGGAAGAAGCAGAACCGAAGAAAAAAGAACCAAAGGAATCCGCGAAAGAGATCATGGGAGAGAATGGAAAGCCACTTTTGTTGTGTGTAGAAGAAGCTATGTCACGGTTCGAATCGACAGTGGAAGAAGGTGTGATGGACACTATTGATGCCACGGAAGAATCTCCCATTGTCGCTCTCGCAAAAAAGAAATCGTGGGAAGACTTGGGAATCACATCGCCCATTCTGCTGGAGAACCTTGACTACATGAATTGTCTGGCGCCTTTGGATGTTCAGGTCAAGACAGTGCCAGCTGCCCTGACAGGCAATGATGTGTTGGTGGGAACCTACACAGGTAGTGGAAAGACTCTAAGCTTTTTGGCACCCTTGATACAGAGACTGCTATGGGATGGCGACAATGTTGATTTCAAGAATCTCGGCCTTGCCATTTTGATCATTGCCCCAGGACGTGAATTGGCGAGTCAAATTACCAGTGTTACTCGTGAACTGATTCAGGATACCGGTTTGACAGTACAACTTGCGATTGGAGGAACTACCTTCTCTAGAAATTTGGAACAAATTCGAAAACGAAAACCCAACATTATCGTTGGAACACCTGGTCGTATCGCCGAACTGGTAGTTGGGAAACCTGGAGAAAAGTATGTGTGCTTTGGACGGATGAAATGATCGTTGCTTGATGCTGCTGTTGATTTTGCTGTTAGTTTGCTTGCACCACCACAAATCTCACATTGTTGATCAATCTTTGAAATCTATTGTAGGAGCGGACGACTTAAGATTGCCTCTTTGCAGTCCTTGGTCATGGATGAATTCGATGCTTTGTTGGAGTACAAGCCACACCGTGAACCCACCCGCGCCATTATGACGACCTTGAAAAGGCGGCATCGGGACTCCATGCAATCCATTCTATGTTCCGCCACAGCTTCCGACATTATGGAATCCTCCAAGGTGGTAGACTTTTTGCGACCTGGATTTGAAACTGCCATGGCCGACGAGACGGATGTCCTTGTCTCACGCAAAAACAAAAAGTCGACCATGGTCAGCAAGACCGCCTTGCACGGTGTTATGCACGTACCACACCGCCGATTTGCCTTGGACACTCTTCGACGAGTCTTGCACACAGATCCAAACCCGCAGCAGATCCTTATCTTTGTAGAGAACTCTCGCAAGGTAGACATTGTCGTTGAAAAGTTGGGGAATATGGGAATTGTGGCAGCACCGCTTCACGGTGGTATGAATAGTGACAAGATGGACCGTGCTGAAGTAAGCAAAGCACTCCGGGAAGGATACGTGGGCATTGTGGTGGCTACTGAACTTGCGGCTCGTGGATTGGACGCTCCTCTACTTACGCATGTCATCAACTTGGATCTTCCAACCGACGCCTCGCACTATGCCCATAGATCGGGTCGATGCGGTAGAGGAGGACGACCGGGTGTAGTCATCAACTTTACCACTGGTCCAAAGGAACGAAACGTACCCCAACGATTCGCCGATTCTTTGGGAATTGAAATGCACAGTGTCGAAGCAAGGAGTGGGAAACTGGTCATGGTTGATCCAACAACCCAAAAATTGGATGAATAAATCATCACATACGAAATGTGAAAAAGCAATATTTTTAAAAGATGCTAATACCTGTAATTCTTTCATTATCATTCACACTGCCTTACACCTACAGTACCTGGTACGGTGTGTTGGTGTCAAGTGAGCAACCTGTTTTTGCACACGTCATCCTCATCAATCATGACTAAAGGGGCTCATAACCAAATTTTCGGATTGAATCTGGATTGACGCGAACCGACCGGTCCATCTGTTGGTCTGTTCTCTGTTCTGCTTCGCTGTCGTTCCTTTTCTCACATCGTCACAATATTGGCAGTTGGCTTTCTCATCAAGATCTTCTCCCCCCACGTCGCTTTCCACAACGCAAACTACAGGTCTAACCAAAGATAAATCATGTTTGGAGGTGGTCGAAAAAACGAAAAGCCATCAGATGCGATAAAGCCGGAAAATGCTCCCAAAAAAGGAGGCGGCGGTTCTGTCACTGGTTTCGATCCAGAAGGTTTGGAGCGTGCGGCCAAGGCGGCTCGAGAATTGGATGGCAGTCGCAATGCTTCCGCTGCCATTGAATTGATCAAATCACAAGAAGCTACCAAGCAGGTTAGTCTAGGTTGGGCGCTCTTGGAATCATGTTCTGCAGATGGATCCATTGGATCGATTTTTGATTCGTGGATTTTCTAGTTTGTCGCGGATTTTTCATGCTTTCTCATGTTTGCCCATCTTTTCCTTATTCATAGCACGAGCATGCTGCCAAGCGAGCTGAAATGGATGCCTATGCCCAACAAACTCGGGCCCAAAACATTGAACGAGAAGCTGAAGAAGCCCGAAAAACATTGGATGCCCAAACACAACATGAGAGACATCGTGCCGAGTACATGGACGAACTTGAACGCAAGCGACAAGTCGATATGTTGAATGCTCAAAAGTACATGCAGGAGTGAGTACAGTATATCTTATCTTGACGTTATTGATTTCACTGCACTTGTCCCATATTGAATCTTGGATGCTAAATTTCGTATCTTTCTGTATCTCCTCCACCTTCAGAGAGCAATTGAAAAAGCAAGAAGAAATGGTGGCCCGACAGGAAGAAATGCGTCGCAAGACGGCTGATCACGAAGCTGCCCTTCGTACCAAGACCGAATTGGCCAAGGCCAAAGCAGAAGCCGACGGTAGAATTCGTCAAGAGCGCGAGAATCATGACTTGATAGTGGCAAAGCTAAAGGCAGAAGCAATTGAAAAACGCGACACTGTTCTCAAGGGAATTGCCGATGCGGGAAAAATGGTTGGGGAAGGTCTGCAGACGTATCTAGATGATACGACCAAATTGCGCAATACCGCGTTTACCGTCACAGGAATTGCTGTCGGTGTCTACACGGCGAGGACATCGATCGGAATTGCTGGACGATTTGTTGAGAGCCGCTTAGGAAAGCCCAGTCTGGTCCGAGAAACCAGCCGATTCACGGCGAGTCAACTCGTGAGAGAGCCAGTCAAGACATTCAAGCACACCTTTGGCATTGGCAGATCTGAAACTGACGCCCTGAATGGAATTGTCTTGGAGAACAGCTTGGAGTCCCAACTTCGAAAGATTGCCGTTTCAACGGCGAATACGAAAAAGAATCGAGCTCCCTTCCGTCATTTATTGTTGCACGGTCCTCCAGGTACCGGTAAGACTATGTTTGCTAGAGGTTTGGCCCAGCACTCGGGTCTCGATTATGCCGTATTGACGGGAGGTGATATCGCGCCCTTGGGACGAGATGCCGTCACTGAATTGCACAAACTCTTTGACTGGGCCAAAACCTCACGCAAGGGTCTTTTGTTATTTGTCGACGAAGCCGATGCCTTTCTCCAATCCCGTGAAACCACTAAGATTTCCGAAGATCAACGGAATGCCCTTAACGCCTTTCTTTTCCGTACTGGTACCGAATCCGATCAATTCATGATGGTGTACGCTAGTAACCAGCCTTCCCAATTCGACCCTGCCATTATGGATCGTATCGATGAAATGGTCGAATTTGGACTGCCAAGTACCGAAGAACGCCGAAAAATGATTGCCATGTACATTGACAAGTATCTACTCAAGCCACCCACGTGGGCCAAGGCCGTCCAGACCGAAGATATTGGCGAAGTTGAAATTGAAAAGGTGGTCCAAGAAACGGAGGGTTTTTCGGGTCGTGCTATTTCCAAGTTGGCCATTGCATGGCAAGCAGCTGCCTACGGAACCGAAGGTGCCGTGTTGGACAAAGCCACGTTTTTCCAAACAGTGGAGCAGCATAAGCGCAGTATGTCCACCAAGGAAGTATGGTTGAAGGATGCTGAATTTAGAGCAGAACAACTTACAATCGATGCTTGAATATTATAATACTCAAACTATTATGTATAGACAAGGGATTATTGCTACTCTGTTCTCTGTTTCTACAGTGGAGAACCCAGCCATCAAAGCCGACTGACTTCTAACATCTAGCATACTCGCCGCAAACTAACGCTTAGCAAAGCCATTCGTAGTCAACAAAATTTTTAGATGAATAAATTGTACAATATGCAGTGCCCAACTGATCCCTAGTCTGCTGCGAAGGTTTTCCCGGCCGCCTTCCTCTCAACCTCTTTCCAGTAAGCTTGTATCCTCTTCAAACTTACGGGTTTGGCTAACACGCTGTCGGCGCCGTGTCGGACGAAGAAATCTATGTCTTCCGATAGGACATTACCACTGACACCAACAATAATACCTTGATAGCCATTGCGCCGAATCTCTGCTGATGCTTCAGGACCTCGAAGCAATGGCATTTCGTAGTCCATAAGGACACTATCGATTGGAATATGACTCGGATCAGCCTTCGACTTTTCCATGTCTTCCTTGATGGCATCGACAGCTTCCTGACCATTCCCAGCGGGAACACATTTGTGTCCCGCTCTCTCGAGGAGGCGTATCAGCATCTTTCGACTGGATGCCGAATCCTCTGCCACCAGCACACGTCTACTTGACGGTGCAGCCTTCGCGGCCACACCTCCCTCTGAGCTGCTGTCCACATTTCCAATGGTACTTTGACTCTCTTCTGTAGGTTCCGTATGACTATCCTTGTCAGACCAATGGACTGCCTCGAGCTCGGATTGTCCAAATTCATACAAAGGTAGCTCAATCGAAAAGATGGTTCCTTTGCCGAATCCCTCAGAGTCAGCAGAAATTGTTCCCCTGTGTTGCTCAACTAAGCCCTTTGCAATGCTCAGACCAAGACCACTGCCACCGCCATGTTGCAATCGGTTCGCATCGAACTGAACGCCCTCACTGAAGAGCCTGCTTAGCTGCTCACGGCTAAGTCCAACTCCAGTATCTTTCACGCTCAGCCTTACGGAGCCCGCCCGCTGACGTATGGCGCCTTCTTCGCCTGGTGCGAGCATTGGTTGGGCATGTGGCAAGCCATTCGGAATATAGGTGGCAGTGACATCAATGGAGCCCTTGACTGGAGTGAATTTCAATGCATTCGATATCACATTCCGAATCACTTGGCTTAGTCGGCAACGGTCACCAACCACATTGTACGGGTCGAAGCTTTCTTTTCCAGCTTCAATATCCTGGACAGTATTGGCAGTCGCTGCAGGTTTTTCCATATGAAGCTTGAGCTCGACTCCGCGATTCACAGCCTGAATTCCAAACTGATGTATTGTCTGCTCGATCAAGTCCCAGATCAATACAGGCTCCGTTTCAAGTTCTAGAGTGCCTGTTTCCAGTTTGTCATAATTCAACAGATCATTAAGGATTTCGACTGCAATATGTGCATTTTCGTTCGTGTCTTGGGTCACGTTCAGCAAGAAACCAAGGTCTTCGTCAGAGCACGGTACAGTTGGGGAGCCAGTTCCTAGGCCCGGTGGACTTTTTAGTTCTGATTGAAGCAGCTCTAGACCCATGCACACTGTATTGAGTGGCGTTCGAATCTCGTGAGAGATAAAGCGGACGAATCTGCGCTTCATCTCCAAAATTTCCTGGCGTTTCTGAGCTTCGCGACGCACTAGGTAGTCATATAAAAAGAAAAGAAACGCCACGGCTGCAATCACCCCAGCAAAACCGAGTGCAACAGTTAGGGGACTCGTGGTAGTGAACGCATCAAGCATCTGCGTCGTAGGGTAAACAGTTAGCTTGTATTTCGCTGAGGTCAAAGCCCCAGTTTCAATATCGTTGAGAACCACGGTCTGGCCGTAGCTGTCGAATGCGGGATCGTGTAGATCTCCTTTACCAACAATCATTGGCTTGCCGTTTCGGATCTCGAAGGTATAAGCAGCAGTGTCTGTGGAGATAACACAAGTAAGACCATCGACATAGTCAGGAACAACGTTTGTTAGGACCTCTTCAAAATGAATGGATGAGGCAGCAATCCCAACGACATTGGTTGGATCGTTCGCAGGATAAATTGGGAGATACAGTAAGGCCGCTGGGCCATCCCTGGACTGTAATGAAAAGATTATTTAGTACACCTGAACAAATGGAACCAAGCAAAAAAAATTGATCTTGTGCTTTACCTTGAGTTCAACCATATCTGTGATGACACCACATTGGGGACTTGTTGTGGCGTCCTCGTGTAATTCGGCACAATCGAAAGCATCATCAAGATAAGGAGCACGATCCGCTTCCGAATAAGGGTTATAAAGGTGAGTCGATGCCCCGAGCATATTATGCATCATCAAAGGGGTCATAATCTTGCGTTTCCCGCCCCATTCGTTCTCTCCACTGATGTCGTGAAGTCGCCCATCCGCATAGGTTTTGTTTTCGCTCCTGTCTGGTTTCCAAATACCATATCCAAAGTCGCTGTAGCCAGTACTGTTTGGTCGGTTCTGAGCTTTATATACTTCCTTGGTATGATTCTCAAATGCTTCTGCTTCTTCTGGCCTTACCACTACAACAAGCGCCTGCAGCCAAGTAGCTGAGAGTGCAGCAATCGATTGAGCTATTGGAATGTAACCGTCCATCGAAATCATTGGCCAATCTTCAGAATTCGGGAACACCTGACCCATTAGTGTGCCCATCACTTCCGAGCCTTTAACCTTTCGTTGGGTGATTTCCTGAGCTCCTCTCGTCGCACTCGACGCAATCGAGCGATATGTCTCCAACCCAACGTTTCTTTCAGTGCTTTTAAGTTGTGTGTATGCTAATGAAGCACATATCGCAGCTGCAGCAAATAAGCTAAAGATGAGCATCGCTCGCAAAGCGACAGTCCTTTGAACTCGGGACGGAAGTCCACGACGGCGCCCGTTTGGAACCCCTCTCGAATCATTGGTCCTGGCTGTTTGTTCACTATATGAGGTCTTTGAAACTACCATGGTAGCTGACTGTTGTGATATATTAAAACTGAGTTTTGCTTTTGTGCCTTGTGCCAAGCACACACGGAGTTATTGCACCAAGTGTCGGTGTTTCCATGCGGGAACCTTGAACCTGAGCTGAGAGCCCTCCGATTCATTCAGGGAACTACGGTGTAAGAGAATACACCGGGACAATAGGTTCTCGTTTTTTATTTAGAGTTAACTGACTGGATGACTACGAAAAGGCTCAAATGTGTTGACGTCTATTGTATTTCTCCGCATTTCACTCAATGAGAATTCGTTTTACTTATGATGTTCTGTTCCATCTGTTCTGTTCGCTAAGCCAATGGAGGCGACTCCTTCCGGTGAGACGAAAAAGCACAGCTGACGGACTAGATTTTATGTCTCGATTTATTTCGATTTTATCAATTGATCCGTTGTGGCCAGTGTCGTGAAGACATTCTACTTCTGATCAAACGCCTTATGAACTTGGTATGAAATCTGTTCCTGGTTTCAATTTTGTGAGAAATGGGCCTGATTGATGATGCTGCTCTCTTGCTTGTTTTTCCAATGGGGGCTTTCTCTTGTGTTGGTTGTTGCATAGTATTGAAAGAAATTAGAGAGAGAGAGAGAGAGAAGGAGGGAAGGTTTTAACCATAGGAAAACTGTGAAGCAAAATACAAACAACCAAGTTTGAGTCTTAGGGCTTAGCCGTTTCACTGCTATGGACCCCAAAATCCAACGGAACAATATGACGACAAGTACAGTAATGCCTGCCTTGTCTCTCGACCTGCGAAAAATGATGCGATCACTGCTTTAAACATCGATCTGATAATGCGCAAATTTATTGTTACTACTCAGACGATGAATGGGACGATATCTTTTGCCGCCTCGTAATCAAACTCGGTCAATCTAGAAGTATCATCGCACTGTCGAATCCTCGTAAATATTTGATTTCCTTTTCATGGTTCCACAAAGTCGGAAGTCTATCAACAGTCTACTAATGGAAACTCCTTAGCCCGATAGCTGTTCGCGGGAAGAGGAATCGGAATCACACCATCAGTGCCATATTGGTATCGCCTTCAGGAGAACGGTACGTCCCAGCCTTCCTTGCACCCATCAGCTTATGGATCACAGCGCTGATGTACTGTTTTGAAGCTGACAATGATTCATTCCATTTTTCGATGGATTTAGATTGTTGCATTTCAGTGCAATTGATCAGCTGAAGACTATTTCCAACGGCCTATTGTCTGCCACCAATCCAGTTGATCTCCAAATTTTTTCGGTTCCTTTTTATTCTTGTTCTCCTTCTCCATGGCATCATTGTCTTCATCTCCTTCGGGTGGTTCATAAAGCGGCTCCCCGATAGGGAACTTCTCCATGACATACTTGTGATTTCCTGAATAACGGACAGGAGGAGCATGATTGAGTGAATATCGCATTGTTCAACCGAAAAAAAGACACCAAACGAAATAGTCAACAGAGAACCTACCAACTGTAAATCCAACTGCTTGTCGATGCACAATCAATTCCCACCTATAGTGGTGCGCTTGTTTTCGATAAAAGTTGTACTTTTTGGCAATCTCCACTACCTCTGGAGACGTCATATCGTAACCCTTTTCTTCGTCTTCCAACAACGCTTCGTACTTATTGTACTCGTCATTCATTTGCCTCCAGGCTGCCACAATCTTTTGTGCCTGTTTTCCCAATGCCCTGCCGATAGTACCCTTGAGCTCATCTTCAATGGTTTTCAGATGCAAGGAAGGATCGTGAATGTCTCGAATATGTTCCATATATTCATTCTTTATTTTTGGATTTTTAACCATCCGCGCGCCACTTTCCCATGATTTCAGTGGATTTGCATTAGGAACTTTGATGGATGTTGGCGAGTTTGAGGAGGACGTTGCCATGCATCGTTTGATGAAGCCGTATGTGGATGGAAGATTGCGTCTCATGATTTACAATGGTGATACGAAGTCGAGGTTGACGCTAATTGGGATTATTCAGATGTTTGCTGATGCAGACACTGACTCATGCAACAAACGAAGGTGGTGCTGAGGTCCGCACCACGTTTGTGGAAGAACAATGAAGCTATGGTACTGTTCCGGTACCTTGTACTCGTACGATAGGTTTGGTGAGCGTTACTGTAGCTTTGTTTTCGTCATTGTTGACTCATTCGAGCGATGTGTTCATTGTACGACTACTTCGAACACAAGCCCGAGCGGCGTGCAGACAACAGTGGAAACATTCAACACAAATTGAGTGTGGGTGAGAAGACCACATGAAAGAACAAGCAACCCTCATAGACATCTTCACACCAGACTCATCAGCCGCCGGCAAGCTATTGACCGAATCATCTACTTTATCTTCCACCTTATCTTCGCTTTTCATAGTTAGGATAGCGTAAAGAGAAACATAAACAAGAGGAACACCTTACAAAGCAAACTGAAACGGAACCGAAAGATGTCATCCTCGTCAACTCCAGTATCATTTGATGCCTTGTTGGATTTCCATCAAAAGGAAGAATCATTGTCACCCTACTTCCCAACTACTGTCGAGGAAAAGGAAGCGGACCTGAAAATCGTAGAAAAGGTCCTCGAAACATCGGATCTTCGTGGATTTGGTATTCTCATTCATCGGGAGCATGGACTGGTCATGTTGCAGTGCAGCAAACCGAAAAAGGGCAAGCCCGTCCCTCACTTTCAAATTCCAGGTGGACACGTAGACAAGTTTGAGATCGAAGAGCAACAAAAGAAGCAACCTAGCAATCCATGGGCACCTATTTACGAGGCCGCCAAACGAGGATGTGTTCGTGAGATTTGGGAAGAAACTGGAATGGATTTGAGAGAATCTCTGGATAGAGTGCGACCTTTATGGTTGGGTGCTATCAAAACCAACAAGGGAATGCGCAATGAACACAAGGATCGTATATTTTTCGTTCTGGAAGTCTCTGATTCTGATTTTTTGGTATGTCCATGTCGTACAACTGCGGCGTGATTTGATCAAGAATATCCTAATGATTTATTCATTCCCAATCTGACACGCCATGTTTTGCACCCTAGACCAAAGCACCCGAGGCATCAGTCTCACACGGTGAAGCAAAAGGACCTGGACTCGTGGGTCCCTTGAACTTATCCAGTGAGACGGAAGGGCTAAAGTTGAACATTTCGTTTGAGCATACCGGGTTTCAGTTTGAAAAGAATCCTGAAGTCGCCATTGAAGCAGTTCAGCATCACAGTGGTGGCAAGGTCTCTGAAGCACTTCGGAGAGCATTTCGATCATTAGAAGCTAGTACTAAGGAACCCTGAGATGCTGAATTTCCCGTGTTGAAGTGTCGGAGTGGTGTGATAATGATGAATATGGTGAAGCATGGACATGTGTAGCCAGGGCCATGGAGGTTTCATGTACATAATACTTCCTTTTGTGTCAACTATTTATTTGAAGCTATACAGACCGTGGTCAGCTTTTTCTAGGTTGATTGTTGTACAATTATGATATGTTCAAGCGTTTTGTTGTAGCAGGCGAAATTCATCTACGCACTCTCCTAAAGAATAAAGAAACATGGGAACGATGGTGTCTGGCATTGTAGAAACCTGAAGTTACTGTATTCGTAGATATTTTGTTCCTGTTAAAATTGCTCAAATCATTTTCCTTCTCAAAATAAAGCACTGACTCTACAGGTACCAGTACGTTCCTGGTAGTGTAGCTACACCGTTGGATGCAGGTGTCGATTCTAAGAGAACCCCGCGCGATCAAAGTGTCAGCCCAAATATTTGATGACTTCTGTGCGATCATTAAAATAAATCAGCCTCTACAGGTTGAAGTACCAGTTTCGTACGATCGAGGTGTCAAGCTTTCCGAAAATAAGAGAACCCCGCGATCAAAAGATCAACCCAAATCCAATCAAAATATATGTTGACTTCTGCGCGAGCATCGAATATCAGTGTCAAATTGCTCGCCACGTTTGCAGAAGGAGGAACAGCGTCATCGCCGTTGACCAAATCACCAACTGCCTCAACTTTTCTTCTTCTCGTGGAACGGGAAGAAGTTTTGACCGCCAAAGAATTTCACAAAACTCACTCCATCACTTTCCCATCACATTCTGGGCAAAGACACGACACACTTCCCAAACCCATCACTGTATCACGCGATACAGAATACACAAGTTAGAACTTCAGCTTATTGCACATACAAGAAAGACCACAGAATGAGCTTTGCCAGTAGTATTTTGCTGCTATGTTGCTTGGCATTTTTTGCTGAACCTGGCGAAGCCTTTCAATCTAGCTCCTGGAAGGCCCAATGTAGTAATCTGAGAATACAGCCGCCAGCTACGAATGTCGCCCTGCCTTCTAAGCAGTCCATATGTTCAACCGCCGCAACAACAATACCTGTCACTCGCTGTTACTATTATAGCACAGATTCGAGTGCAGATGGAGATTCATCACAGCAGGCTACCATTCGCCAGAATGACTCTCACCTTCAGAGCTCTATCATCGCGCACGACTGGCAAACAGGTTCTGGTTCTAGTACTTTCTTGCAATTGTCCTCATCACCCATGCCATCCCCATTCCCGCTGGCGTCTGAGATTCAGTTCCGTTCGAAACCTTCTTCCCTAAAGACATCCCAGCAAGAAGAATACCAAAAGAGGATACAGGATTGGGCCGATCTCTATACCTCTGTCGAAGGTCTTCGCAATCATTTTGGACGAAACGCAAACCGTCTCTGGGGTGACTTGGACGCAGTCACCGCTCGTCGAATCTATCAGACACTGCTTCCAACTGCTCTTTTGTGGCTGGCTCAAACCGGAGTTCAACCTCAAGACCTGGCGCCACTGGCCTATCAGGCCCGCAAGGCAGCAAAATTATACATTCGAGAGAGAAGTCAGTTGCCCGCTCGAGTAGGAGCTCATCTGATCGATGGGATTCGACAATTTCGCAAGCACGGAAAGTTCCAAACGCAAGGGATGACATATGAACAGATCTGGCAAAAGTACCGTAAGGTTATCATGGACGAACAAAACATAGAAGAGTTTCCATCTAGTGACAGCTTAGAGGAAGAAGATGTGGTGGTACAAATCTGCTACAAGATTCTGGAAAAGAGTTGCACCACCAACAGCTATATTGATGAGCTCTTCGCTTCTTCTAACGACGAGGGATTGGGAAAGGAGCTTCAACAAATCTCTGCAATCCTCGAAACCGATGTCCATCGATTGCTGGATCCCGTTGTTGGAATTCCTTTTCCATCAGCTGTGGTGAATATGCCAACAGCTAGTGCAACCAAGAACACATCACAAGAACAGCGGCACTTGATTAGGCGCTACCACATGTTGAAACGCATTGCTCGAGTCAAGCAACGACTCTTGCTTCAGCACCGATCCAAAAAACACAAGGCAGCTACTGTACATACATGAGACGTAGTCTGAAAAAGAATTTAAAAGGGACCAAGGGCTGCATGAAACCATGAAATGCCGATTCATGAATGAAGAAAAGGAGGAACACGCTACCGCTGCCGAACACAGGTTGCAGGAAAGAATATTATTCAAGCCCTGCATAAGACGTTCGCCACCATGCCAGCATCGATAAAATCGGATACAAAGCTGCTGAAGAAAATACACATATTCTCTGAAGAAAACAGGTAACTACTACTTGATTGCAGCTGGCAAACTATAGATTAGAATAAAGAAGACATAAAGATTGGTCTACTTCTTACCAAACGATATTTTAAACATTATCGAGGAACTTACATGCTTCTAGCAGTTCATCAAGCATCTTACCCGACTATCCCAAATCGCAACGCTGGACCAAGTAGGAGGAAAGAATCGATCGACAGGATCACCGAATTGGCTTCTCAGAGTAGTACTGGAACAACTTTCGTCCCCACGTTTGCTTCGAACCGGTAGAATCTCATTCGGAACTGAACATTCTACCAACCAAGGAACTGAACCGTTGACTCCTAATGGAGGTTCGGGTTTTGCTCTCGCTCTGCCCTCATCATGGCAGTCATCATCAAAGAACAACGAAACAGAGGAGCAAGAGAACGTAGGTGACACGACAGAAGAAATGAAGGGGGTTCTCGATTTCAATGGAAACACGAGTCGTCGTGGAGGTTCGGTGTATCAAATTCCAAAGGGCCACCACAGGTGTGCCAATGAGAGCACCTTGCAAAACCCTGAAAAGAACCGTCGTTGTCAACGACTCATTCGATTCCCTTCTTTTGCTGACATCTTCAATTTCTGGTTCTCGATTGACCAGAACACTGATTTACGTCAACAAAGGATACCATGGACTCACAAAACAGCAAAACAGCAAATACAAATCGCTCAAACCAAACGCAAGCAATAGACACTGCCTCGATCTTTTTATCCAGGCAACTCTCAATAAAAAACAACCTACCTACCAAACCTTCCGAATTTTCCTTCCATCTATCAATTTTTCCCAAATCAAGATGATGAAAGCTATCCTTCTTTTCGCAATGATTTCTACCGTCATGGGTCTCCGCCGCGCACCTCAAATGCCAAAACAAGCGCATGTTAATACAATGGGTACGTCTTCTGGATCTTTTTCTATAAAGACAACTATCTTCTTGGCGAGCACACACGTGCTTGCATTGCAACACAGTCATTCTGTTTCTAACACCATGTGTTCTTGCCCTCGTCTTTGACATTATCACTACCATCTCTCTACTATACAGCCTGGGCTGGAGTAGATGATATCGATGCCGACATGGAATACGAACTCCTGGATACCAAATACAAGGAGGGCGTAATTCCCGTAAAGCGTGTTCTTGTCAAACCAGCCAAGAAGCAAGAGGAGCACCTCGAGTGGGCTGGAGTAGACGATGTCGATGCCGACATGGAATACGAGCTCTTGGATACCAAATACAGGGAGGGCGTAGCCCCCGTCAAGCGTGTCGTCAAACCAAACAAGAAGCTTGAAGAGAAGCACCTCAAGTGTGTCCCTGCCAAGGGGGTCCTATTTGGAATTTCACATGTGGATGAACTTGATCAAATCTGCTTTCTCGAATAGAGCGGTATTCTGATATCATATCTTTTTTTTTTCAATTCGAAGAAAGAAGACGCTATAAACACAACCACCAAGGCAATTGAACTCAAAACTCTCATGCTACGAACTTCAATAAGAACTACTTTCAATACTGCGTACCAATCCGATAAATAATGTTTAAAAAAGAGAAAAATAGAAACAATATGAATGCTATAACTACTGATGCAAACAATATGCGTGTCATATGACTGCTGAATCATCCTCCACAACTATCATCGGCGGCATAAAATGGCCCCACAGATTTGAGCGCATGGAATGCATGATGTGAGACGCAGATTCAAGCAAGATTCAAGATAAACTGCCACTTTGACGACTCGTGCGATTAGTTAATCGATTTCGTTCGAACATCTCGAATATTCTGGAGCAACACAACAAACAACTCTTTTCTCGCAAACAGCAAGGATATTTCCGTGGTACCATATCAACACTTGAAACCTTTGCCTATCTCTTCCATTGCAATAGATTGGGGTGTGAACACGACATCAACGGTCTGAGAAGCAACATAGCTACAAAAAGCTCGGAATCGCATAAGTCTAGTCAGCCACTACCAGGAGTATGCGAACTACCAAAGCAAGTGCTCCGGGCAAAGCACTGTTGGTAGGTGGCTACCTTGTCCTGGAACGTCGAAACGCTGGTCTGGTGATAGCTACTGATAAGAGATTCTACGCGACTGTACGCGATGATCCGACCTTAAACGAAGAAGCAAATATCATAGTTGAGAGCCCTCAATTTCATAGCACTTGGAAATACAAATACACAAATGATACACTGCTTCCGTGTGTGGAAAATGCCACCATTAACGATTTTGTGGAAAAAACGCTACGAGTATGCTTAATGTATTTGCAGCCGAGTGCACCTATCAATCTGAAAATTATCATTCAAGCCGACAATGAATTTTACAGTTTGTTACCACATTTGGAGGCACAATCGTTGGAACGAACTCCTCAAGCTGTCCAAACGTTGGAACCATTCCTGCCGTGCCCAAAAGATAAGGATGGAAAAGCGATCATCAATAAGACTGGATTAGGATCATCCGCAGCGCTTGTTACTAGTTTGGTGGGAGCTCTAGTCCACCACTTTCCACCAAAAATATTTGACATACAGCATCAAGAGGAACCAAAAGAGAAAATTGGTGGCAACGAAACATATAATGACGATGCGAACGAAAACGTGGATATCACCGAGTCTATTCATAACTTGGCACAAATCTCGCACTGCTATGCTCAAGGAAAGGTTGGGTCTGGATTTGATGTATCCGCAGCTTGTCACGGTACCCATGTTTATCGAAGGTTTCCAATATGCTTGTTACCAGACTTGTTGCAGCAGCTGGACGTGTTGGATAGTCATAGTGACAGTACCAAAGAAGCCTTGCACAATATTGTTGAAACCACGCCATGGGCGGAGAACATGGTGCGACCACCACGAGATTTGCCATCGCCGCTTCAAATCGTTCTGGCCGATATTCGTGGTGGATCGGAATCACCAGGTATGGCGAAAAAGGTGCAAGCATGGAAACAAAAACAATACATGAAAAATCCGACGGGAAAAATTACACATTGGGATGATTTGAAGGCACTGAATGCCCAGGCCATTGCCCTCTTCCAAAAGATGCAGGCAGTCAGTGGTTCAGGTGACCACAACACTACTGAATACGATACCCTGGCAACGCAAGTGGCATCAGAGTGGCCCAAAGATTCAACACTGGCTGAGCTGAGTGCAACGTTTGCAGAAATTCGAACGCACATGAAGGAAATGGGAAAAGCCGCCAATGTACCAATTGAGCCAGACGAACAAACAGACTTGTGCAATGCAACAATGAAAGTTCCTGGAGTTGTGACAGCGCTCGTTCCAGGTGCTGGTGGATATGATGCCATAGCATGTGTCTACATTAATCGACCCCATGTCTTGGAAAGTATTGGAGTTGTCTGGGCGAACTACGAGGACAAGATTGTTTGCCCATTGGGTTTGAAAGCCTCCGATTGTGGTTTCCGATTAGACGAGAAATTAGAATAAGTTATTGCATTTTTAAAATCTAATTATTATACCGGTAGGGGATTTGTGAATATCGTAATTCATTCATTCATTCATTCATTCATTCATGCGTTGATGAATCTTACGGTATTGGTATGTATTTATTTGAGTTGAAATGACTGACATAATTGCTATCCCAAAATTCTAAACCTAAAGCAGGACTCAATCAGCCGTTTTTCTCGCCGAAATCGGAGGCGGAAAGCTTTGCGGGCGCGATTTTCTTTTGAACGTCGTTAATTATCGGAGGACATGTACGCGCGCGAGAAAGTAACGGATTTATTTTTGAACCTGTTGCACGTAACGTAACTCGAAACCTAATCAATCCCGGTCCAAGCTTCCATGACAAGATAAGAAAACGCTGCCTCAATTCCAATACATCCACCATGAGGCACCTAATACAGAAATTAACGCTGATAATAACGATACAACTATGCTCTTGTCATGGGCGGACTATCAGAGGAGGTTCGGTTAATATTACACCTCCCAGCTATTTTCACTCGGAAGTGGTAGAAGCTTCCATGGAAACAGAAAGGAAGCTGCAAGACGATGAGCTCAGGTTTTGCTATAATGCCCTCTTCGCAGCAGACTCAAACGATGATAGAAAGCTAGATAGAAGCGAATACATCACATTCATCGATTTGATTGGTGGTCCTAGAGTGGATGTCTACAGTGAGCTTCCAATTGTTTTTCGAAGTTCGTTTTCAATTCTGGCATGTCGGTGTCTAGAAGAACCAAATGCTGCCCCAGATTGCTGTGTTGGAAGCAAAGGAAGGGTGAGTAATGCTGGAGCTGGTCCAAACGAAAGACCCTCCAAGAGAGAAGAACAGAACCTCTATCATGTTTGTTTTCTGAGCGAATCATCTGTGGAGAAGTTCATGTCTGAACGGGAGCCCACTGCGCCGCCCACAAAAGCACCCACAAAGACGCCGACTCCACCCCCAACTGGTGGACCAACTGAGGAAGTGATTGTGACTGTTGCACCAACACCAGCTCCCACACCGAATCCCACAGTTGAACCCACGGAAACGCCTACCATCAGACCCACATTTGCACCTAATCCGTTTCCTACTACACCTCTTCCGACTGTGGCACCAACATTCAGACCTACCCAAATTCCAACCCCAACACCAACAATCGCTTCATCCGGTTCTCCTACGGCGATGGGTTCTGGTGCCCCTACTGTCGTCAGCTCTGGTACTCCCAGTGTATCACCAACAACAGCCTCGCCATCTGGAGCACCTTCGCTAGAGCCATCAGTAGAACCATCATTTGCTCCTTCTGGGGTTCCGTCTGGTTTGCCTAGTATTGGTCCATCTCAAGGACCTACTGGTATCCCAAGCGATCTTCCAACTATATCGCCATCGATTTCTTCTGCTCCATCAACTTCAGCAGCTCCTACAAATGCTCCATCTGCGGTACCATCCCTGTCTCCTTCGCGTACACCACCAGATGAGACCACGGAAACATCCTACGTGATTGCGGTCCGTGGGAGTGCACTGCTCAGCGAGTACGAAAGCGATCTGATTGAGAGTATGAACCTTCTGGCTCAACAAGTCGCAGATGATGTAGCTGATGGCACAACTGAAAGAAGGCGACTTGTTTCAGTGTCAATTTTCAACCCCACTTCGATTGCTTCCATCGATCCAACCAGTAAGTTTGACTGTCGGCTGGTGATTGACATTGCATTCTTTGCTTTCTAATCCAACTTCACTTCACTTTCCTTTCTTCAGGCTGCCCAGATAATGTAGAGTCGGACGATGACAGGTGTGAAAGCGTAACAGCTAGCGTTGGCTTGTATGTTGACGAAGAGGAAGTGGAAGGCAGCATAGTCACTCAGTTCAAGGAATCGTTGGAAGCTTCGATTGAGAATGGAGAGCTACAAGAAGCTCTCGACTTTGTAAACGAAGAGTCTCCAGTGTATGTTGTGACTGGACGAGACGAACCTATTATTCCCAGGGGTACTGAACCAGAGTCCAAACTTTCTACCGGTGTGATTTCTGGAATTGTTATAGCAGGAGTGGTTGGACTGGCTATTTCGTTCTTGATAATGCAAAAACGCAAGGACAAAGAAGATGATGAGAAGCCAGAAGACTATGAGTTGGATGGTATGGAGCCCGGACAACCAATCATGGTTGATACCAGCGAAGTGGACAACAAATCTCAGAAGAAAAAGAGATCTCCAAAATCAGATGAGTCATCCAATGCTGGAGACTCCGGGTGGTCATCACATGGTGGTATGTCGTCACTTGATACATCAAGTGTAGACGACGATTCAAGGTATCCAACAGCTGCCCTTGGGGGAACAGCGTTGGCAGGTGGCGCAGCTGCTGCAGGAGCTCTAGATAAAGAGGAACCAACCAGCCCCACTGACGGCAACAACGACCTTAAGATGACATATTCAGAGCTCGATGATGCCATCCAAAAAGGTGACTGGGCAGCCGTTGGAGTTACAGCGGCTCTTCTTGCCTCTCAATCTTACGAAACTGGGGAAAGCAGCGACACTCACCGGTTGTCAATCGATAACGCTACCCTCAATCCTTCCAGAGCAGCTGAACTTGACCGTTTGGTGGAGGCTGGAGACTGGGAAGGAGTTGTTGCAGCTGCTGCTAAATTCGATGCGCAAGAAGCAACCACAAGAACTGACCGAAGTGAGTCTGCTTCAAGAGCATCCTCATCAGACGCCACCTCCCATGCCTCTGGCTCCGTTGCATCTTCAGGATCTCCATCCAACTCGGAAGGTGTCACAGCTGGAGCTACTAGCACTAGTGAGTCGGGATCTGCCAGAAAGCTCGATGAAATCCGAAAGGAAGTTGAGGAGTTGGTGCGTCAAGTAGTCCCAGAAGAGCAAGACAATGTGGACGAAATGATGTTGCAGTTCCAGGGACGAGAAGAAGAATTGGTGGAAACGTTGCGATCAATGCAAGAAAGGCAAGTTGTCCACAAGGCACGAATAGAAGGCCAGAAGAAAGCCAAGCGAGACGCTCGAGAGCAGGTGGAGAGTAGTAAAAAACAAACCGATGAAACTGGAACAGGTGAAGAGCAAACAAGAACTGAAACTGACATTGCAGAAAGTCTCAACACCTTGAGCAACACAAATCAGGATGATGATCATTTTGAAGATGACGACGATGAGGGAAGCGTATAATATTTGTCAAGCACCGTTCAATGATGCTGATTGGTTTGCCAACATTGGCCATCTCCCCTCAAATGAAACCCACCGTATATGTTATTATTGTCCGTCAATCTAAGTAGCAAAGAATTATATATTTAATAACTATCGACTGCTACTAGAATGCTGCTATTCTGTTTTGTCTTTGCTCTACTCCTGCTGTAGTTGGACGAAACCTTCTTGTACCATGATCCGAACGTCAATTTTTTCCTGGGTTGTCGCACATTGAGCTCTAAAAAAATTGGTAGTGGAGTCAATATTGATAATGGTGATGGGCGAAGGAAATATGTTAGCGCCATTCGCTGACGTCCCAGATGCTCTGTTGCATCTGTCGACATTACAACCCGATGTCTGCAGGGTGGATACAACCTTCGTAGTTGGCGGACTTTTTCGTTTTTGCTGACATTGTCGCCTACTTGCATGATTCTCGCAAATGCTGACCCAATCATAACAGTGGCAACCCCATGTCCATGATACGGCGGCTCATTCCATTCGATGGAAATTCCACTGTCAGTTCGTGGACCATCCAGCTTTTGGGAGTATTGCAATCCCCAACCTCCTGGCTCAAGTGTCGGTGAGTCATGAACCACCACCGACAAGATGGATGGATCCGTGTGAACGCCCAACGCCAGGTCGCCGTCGTCATGACCAGCACTAGCAGAGTACCGCTTCAAATGCCATTGGCTACTATGCGCAAGAGAGACATCTTTTCCGTAGGTATCTTGAATGTAGTTTGCTGGTAGCCCAAGAGTTGATTCTACCTCCGCCACTGCTTTCATGGCCAATGAATGAAGGACTGATCCTGTTTCGCGCATGGTATCCCCAAAGTGGTCGTTTGAATCAGTCTGTAGATCAAATATTTCACCATTCGAGAAAACGAATCCTTCTCTGTACTTGTTGTATTTGGACGATAGCGTTCCACCAAGAGGGTGATAACCAGAGCAACTGTAGGAATCTTGATTTGGATCAATCAGATGTTCACATAGATTTGGGGCTACGATTTCATCCAACGTTTTGGAAGCGCAATGAAAAGCTTTCTTTACTATCGAGATCTCCTCCGATGTCAAACTAAGTTGTCTTATTCCATCTCTTGACAACTCCATTGATGATTCATTCTTCATTGGTTTGATTTTCAACGTTGAAAATCGAAACCTAAATTGAAAAGGAATCAGATGAGTCAGTACACGATCGAATTGCATTGGCTTGGTTGCTTGGAGGGGCGACTCAATCAGCGGAATGCTACGATATCTGGTACCTACATACCTGGTACTGTACATCGATACAAAGAGGATACTAATAGATTTCTTGTTATTACACATAGGTACTGTATATGTTCTTACAAGTGCTCTTCAACCAAAGCAATTCGACGAAGAATGGGCTCACGTAGCCCATTTAGCTCTCACAAATAGAGCTGAATGAATACTAGTCTATGTTTGGATCTGTAGTTGTCGCTCAAACTCCCCGTTGTCAACATCGCTTAGATGATCGTCATCAAGCGAAGTGGATTCACAAGAGGTAGACGAAGTAGAGAGGGACCTTCGGAGTCCACTCTTTTTCACAGAGTTCTGCGGTGATAGGTATGGAAGGAGCAATTCCCTTTCTTTTTGTTTCTTCTTCCGCCGAAGAGTCTTATTCAAAATTCCGCGCTTCAAACCTTCAATATATTCTTCTTTCTCACTGTCGCGACTAGAAGCTTTCCTGCGTTCACGATCTGCTTCTACTTTTTGCAGTGTCTTCATAATCTCACATCTTGTGTACAACTTGGTGCGTTGAAGCATCTCAAATCGTTTGTGTGGTGGAATGGCTATTGTTTCACTTGGCTCGCCACGACATTCCTCGTATTCATCCAAACCCAAAGAGATTTCTTCCGTGTGTTTCCAATCCATCGAAATGGGGACCTACAATACGTACAAATAATAAAATAAAGAATGAGGTTGATGCTTCCATGAAATCGCCAAAGCAAATACTCTTCTCAACTTACACCTCTCAGACATCCAGGATTATCACCCATGCATAGCGGATACTGTCGAATTTCAATAGAAGAAAAGGAAACACTCCTTTCATGGGAAATACTCGAAGGCTTTGCAATCGGATTTGCATCGGAATTGTCTTCGTTGGCAAACATTTTTTCAAATTCCTGTTTTGATGTTCTTCTTTTTCTCGACTCGATATCTTATTTGAAATTACAAAAACTTCAGAAGAGATTATTATGACCTTGTTGTTCCTTGCTGGTTGCGATGATTGAATCCAGGACTGTAGTGTACATGTACTGCCCCAAGTGTTGTAAGCGTCAACCGAAAGAGTGTGGAAATTCAAAAGGATGTCTTGTTTGTTGTGATCGCTAGCCAATTTTTCATCGCGCAAGCCTGCGCTGCCTATCAATCCGATCTCAGGCCGCGAAAAGAAACACCTTACCGTTCGTGTGTCAGTGTGTCAGTGCGTGAGGCTTTAACTCGGATTAGTCAACCGTGGAAAACTGAAAACCCGTCCAAACAAACAAAGAAAGGAACGAATGAATGAATGAATGGCGGGAGGTAATAGTCCATCAATCGAAATGTCAACATGCAAGGGCCTTCGAATGATTGAATTCTTCTCTGGGATTGGGGGAATGAGATTTTCTGCTGAAAGAGGCATTCAAGAATCCCAAGAAACCTCCATTGAAACTTGTCAAGCATACGACATTTCCTTGCATGCCAACAACTCCTACAAACACAATTTTCCGAACGATTCAGTCCGGACAAAGCTGGTGGAGCAGCTCAAGCCTAAAGATCTGGATGGTAAGGCAGATTTGTGGACCATGTCACCTCCTTGTCAACCCTTCACGACCACCCGCGGCGCAAAAAGTCTGGATTCCGAGGACAAGAGGTGCAACGGCCTAAAAGGTATCATGGATCTCTTGACACAAATCCTAGAAAAGCCAAAGTACATCTTCCTGGAAAACGTCAAGGGCTTTTCCGGTAGTCAAATGATTGGGGAGTGGTACAAATGTCTAAAGGAAAACGGATACACCTACAAACAGTACTTGGTGAGCCCGGTGCAGATTGGAGTTCCAAATCATCGGCAACGATATTACATCCTATGTGAACGTAGTGATCGCTGGAATGATGAGACGATAATACACCAAGAAATAAAAATGGGGAAGGATGACGTGGAAAAGCACATTGTGGGCGACTATATCGATGACTCTTTGACTGCTGAGGATCGGAATACATTTCTTGTTCCCGATGAGATATTGCAAAAGGACTGGGCACGACAAGTAGGGGTAGTTTCCAAAGCTGACACTGCTACGCATTGCTTCACCGCTGGTTATGGAAGAATATTTCACAGGGCGACTGGCAGTCTGTTGTTGACTCGGGATTCAGAGGATTCGGTAGAAGACAATCCCATTGATCGATCGAACATGATGGAATACTCTGGGCAATTACGGCGGTTCACTCCCAAAGAATTGCTTTGCTTGTTTGGCTTTCCCCATAGCTTCGAGTTTCCAGATAGCATCAATTTAGAGCATCAATACAAATTAATCGGAAACTCCATCAATGTCAACATTGTGGCGCTCTTGCTGAAAGAGTTGCTAGTGGGGGATGTGGACGTTGTAAGAGGAAGCAAGGAAAGATTACAGGTCGGTGGAACCAAAGGTCATGTTGTCGAAGAGATTGATGGGAATCTGATGCAACTCTATCATGGCTATCGTTGGAAAATGATCCCCAACTGCACTGGACGTCACACCTGTCGGGATCCTGCCAAGGTTTCTTCTGTTGCTCCGTTGGAAATCCTAAAGGAAATTGGAATTGCCAAAAAGAGCGCTTCCGAGTTCTCGGAAAGTGTCAATGATGCTGACATGGAATTGAAGGAGTATCATTTTGAACTTCCTGGAAGAGCCGACAAGATTCATGTGATTCCTTTGGACACCAACAACGACACGGGTATGATTACTTTCGCCAAGGAAGAGCGCGGAGCCTATGTGCACACTCTCAACACATCCTCTGGTTTTCGAAGAAAATTGGCCTGCATTGGTATTGAAGTGACCTCGAATGATGTTCGGCTCGACGAGAATTTTCCACATCCAACTAGTTGAACCCTCTGGAAAAGCGGATTGTTGAGCATTGAAAAGTCGGAACTAATGGATACTACAGCACAATAACCCTGAGCCCAAACGACAACAATTTGTGTCGTTTTGACTAACGTCCCCCACATTCGCAGGAATAGAGAAGATTGGATGGCCAAAGGCGAGCCACACTCATCTGACGCTACAAGCTCATTGATGTGAGGAAGCCAAGATACACGTCTAGTTGCGTTTCAAAAAATTAATCGGGAGCAAATCAGGGCAAGTCAACCATGCAGCTAACTCCAACTCATAGACACATCGACACACACAGTCGATATTATATCAATTCAAAAGAATTTAGACTGCAACTTGCAATTTTAAAATTAACTATAAGAAGAAGATGCTACAATACATGATGACAATAAGCGCATAGATCCTCAATACTCGTATCGTCGGTTCTGTGGTGGGCGTTGTGGTGCCCGGAAGGATGAATTGGATGGCTGAGGCACTCGATAGGATGACTGGCGAGGTGGTTCTTCCGGTTGATAGGAAGGTTGTGGTGGTTGCGCACCCCTATAAGACCTCTGTTGTGGTGGTGGCGGAGGAGGCTGTCCTCGGTAGGGTTCTTCTTGAGCATAGGGTTGTGGTGCATCACGATAGGACTGCTGCGGGTCCTCATAATATTGCTCTTCTGGATAGAAGGCACCGTTCTCTTCTCTCATTCTTTGTTCCTTAACAAATTGCCGTCTTTCTTCTCGCTCCTTGTCGTCTTCCAACATTTCTCGAATCATGCAAGGAATCGTCAAACACATGCAACAACAGCAGCACAAGAGAATCAGGAGGAAAAGGATCATCAAAATCTTGAACCAATCTGGGTATTGGCACCACCACCAAGGATCGCACTTCTTTTGGATGCTTTCGGACCCAGGGATTCCGAGAATGGCTCCCGGTGGTGGAGCAACTCGTTTCACCAAGAATGTTAGACCAACCGCAATGTCTGTATCTGCCAAACCGTACAATGCAAAAGATTCGTCAATGTATTCCATTGTCACCTGCAAGAAAGAAAGGAAATAAAGAAGGACGCATGCAAGCAAGGGAAGGGAATGGTTAGAATGCATGTTTGTACTAGGCAATCAAACTCCAATGAATCAAACTCCCCATAAATGTAAATCAAACGTACCAAAGCCACTCCCGTAATATTCACTTCATCGCCCTCCAAACCCCAAAATAGTTCCTCCCTCAACTTTGTTTTGAAAGAACAGACCAATTGTCCTGGTATACACAATGCCAAAGTAGTAAATGCTTCCTTCTTGAACTCAATGACCTTTTGGGAAATCCCCGAGGATTCCCCAATAAAGTTCATGGTATCGACCGCTCGCATGACAATTCCACGATTCTCCGTTCTGATTTCTGGTTTGACGCAGACTTTGATGACATCTCCTGGTACATATCTACGAACTTTGGGCAAATCTAGCGGAAAATCATTGTCATTGCACTCGTAGGCAATTCCTGTGACTCGATTGTTGTTGGATTGGAGCGTACGATGGTTGTTTGGATCGTTTTGGTTTTGACTAGGATTATCAATCGGAACGTAGCGACTACGTTTTTCCTTGGCTCCCACTGCAGCTATCAAGGCAAAGAGCCATAATAGGGTAAGGTACTTCATAGTGTTAAATGTATGCTGATGGTTAGCTCAGATGTGTGTACGTGTACCACTATCAATAATCAACAATCGCCTTAGGCAAGATCTCACTCCAAAAACTTTTACGTATGTCCAGGAAAGTACCAGGAAAGGTCATTGAGACTTTTCCAGTCCTAATTGAATTGATCAATTCGAATGATGCACGGAAAGCAACTGGCGGAAAACAAGGCAAAGTGCAAAGATTCTTTGACACCACTATGACTGTAATTCAATTTTAATTTATGTGGCACTTTAGTTATCGCGCTACCGTCTTCTTGACGACAAGCAGAACGCAGCAGCAGCCAGCTTGTTCTTGTTCTTCTGGGCAGCAGCAGCCAGCATCCACGCAAACACCACCGCCCAGCAAGACCCCCAATAAATTCTCATTGTCCACGCACGACCGGGCCTTTTCCGCAAACTCTTCGCCTTCTTCCTCAAATCTTGCAAACTACTCAATTAGTTTGTCATTCACATTGCAAGGATTGATTTGTGTGATACGGTACTACGGTACTGTACATACGGTATGTACAATGACTGTCCGTCTTGCGTTTTGCCCTACCTCCGGAGTCAGAATTTTTCGGTGTCCGGAATCATCCGTTGACTGCGGTTGCGCGTGTGCCGTGCGGAAGCACATGGTTTTGCTCGTGGGAGAACCAATTTCAAGGACGGCTTGGCGACAGAGCAACGTTCCCCAGTGATTATTGTAGTGGTAGCAATACCTACCGGAACACAAAGAGTATCATTGTTGATTGCCCTACAAGTACGAGTACCTCCTACTCCCATCCCTGACAGCGCCAACCCGCAAAGAGCCTGAAGTAGCGGCCCGTTTCTACAACTTCAGTCAGTGCCAACATAACATAACACAGCACAACACAACACAGGACAGCACAACACAGCACAGCAGAACAGAACACAACCGTCATTACAATGACATTCCGAATACCCCAAAATATCAACAGGCTTTGGATCTCATGGATCTTAACCGCTATATTTGCAATTCGGATGGCACAAGCCCAAAATGTTTTGACCCAAGACACGGCCAAATGCTTCACAAGTCTCGTGGATGCAGATGCCAATGGTGACTCGCAATTGGACAAGACGGAATACGTTGCCTTTTTAAAATTGTACGGAGTTCCCAACATTGGAGACTCGTATCAATCGTTGCCGTTGGTCCTGCAATCTACCTTCTTTTCCATTTCCTGCTTTTGCACGACCAATGGATTGGCGACGGGCTCCTGCTGCGATGGCGCAACTCCCTACATTCCAACCGATGGGGCTGCGGCAGAAGTGCCCACAACTGCGCAAGAGACCTATCTCGGCAGACTCTGTGGATTGACGGATTCGGCCGTCGGTCAAATCGGTCCGGCAACGACACCAGCTCCTTCTTCCGCCAGTCCTTCCTCGAATCCTTCCGCCAGTCCTTCCTCGAGTCCTTCCGCCATCTCCCAGAGTCCTTCCATGAATCCAACGGGATCCGCGGCTCCTACCAACATACCTTCCGGAGTTCCAACCGGTCTTCCAACCATGACTGCAAGCCAAAACCCAACCACGTTGCCGTTGACACCTAGTCCGACGGCAGTTCCCATGGTGACCAAGATTCAAACCCAATACTCGATTGGCATTACCAATGGCAAGGCAGAACAAATCGATCCCGAGTGGTTTGCCCGGGACTTGATTGATGCCATGAATGTGCTGGCGACCGAAGTGGGGGTTCTGGTAGAGGACAGTGGTGGCAACAACAATCGACGGAGATTGACCGTGACAGTGGGATTACCGACGGAGATTATTGGATTTGAAGAACAAGAGTGGTCCAATGACAGTTCTGCAGGTGAGTTTGATTGTTGTTGTTGCTGCAATACATTTTGAATCTAGTGGCTGCCTGAAAGGATCTTGTTTTGGTTCTCACATATGTTTTGCACAAATTCCTGTTTTTTTAGCTTGTCCCGCAACTCTAGCAAACCCAGAGACAGATTCCTGTCAACAAGTTACAGCTTCCGTAGAGTTGTTTGTGGATGAAAACCAAAGCGACGTAACAGCGTTGTTTGGAACGACTTTGGAAGATGAAATTGAAGCGGGTCGATTGGAAGAAGCTCTCTTGTTGATTGATCCAGAGACTCCTGTGAAAATTTTGGCTGGCAAGGGACAACGAAGTGGTCCAACTGAGGCTCCTGCTGTTGCCAAATCAGAAGGCTTGTCCACTGGTGCACTGATTGGGCTCGGTGCTGCCGGAGTGGCGTTGTTGGCGGTCCTTGTTGTTACTTGTTGCAAATCCAAGCGAGGGAATGAACCATCCTCGACTCCTCGTAGTAGACAAGACGATGGCAAATTTGTGGAAGCGACTCCTTCTGAAGAATTGAAAATGGCACAAAAGGAAGTGGGATCTGGTCTGGAGTGGCAGCCTCCAAAACCAGCAGTAGACGAAGAAAATGGCAGTGCTTTGAATGACAATCCATGGGTCAACAAGAAGAAACGAGACGATGGATCGGTAGTATCAGATGCAGGATGGTCCGATGCTTATTCGTCATCGATGGGTACCAATGAAAGTGACGACGAGCGAGACATGGCGTCGCCTAATAAAAATATAGCAGATCACATTGAAGGAACGAAACATATGGGCGATGCTGGGTCGAGCAGTTTGGGAGAATTGGAAGCGGCCATTCAATCGGAGAATTGGGCTGCAGTTGGAGCTTCGGCGGCGGTACTCGCTGCCAATCAATACGAATCAGAATCGCAAACCAATTCAAAGTCGTCTTCCAAGGGTACCGGCATGGACAGTTCGGTACAATCTTCACTCAATAGAAGAGAATTGGATACGGAAAAGACACAAGAGCTTGATAATTTGATCCAATCGGGTGATTGGGAGGGTGTGATTCAAGCGGCGGCACGCTATGAAGCAGAAATTGGACAAGGGGATCAGTCAGCGACTGTCTTTGAAGATAGTGATTCGCGTTCAGACTCCAAATCGGATTCTCGGTCGGGTTCCTTTACCATCGGCTCACAATTCTCCTCCATTCAACAGTCATCTGCAGCTTCGGGTGCTGGATCTAAGGCTACACCCAACCAAGCTGAATTCAAAAAGGAAGTAGAGGATCTTGTAGCCAAGGTGATCCCAGAGGAGGCCGACCATGTGGACGATATGATTGAGCAATTCAAGGGAAGGGAAAATGAATTGCTTGAGACTCTTCGAACAATGCAAGAGCGCAACATTGCGCAAAAAGCGAGGAAGGCAGAGCAACAAAGGGCCAAGATTGAAGCCAAACAAATGGTGGCGCAAGCGAGACAAGAGCAAACGAGTGCGGATCCAGGAGAAAGAGTTCCAGCAACTGGAGCACCTGCAGCGGCAACGCTTCCTGCACCTGAGCCTCCTGCCACAGCAGCAGCTCCAACGCCTGGAGAAGGTGCGGCAGCTCCAGTGGCTACAACACGAACATCAATGGCTCCACCTCCTTCAACGGATGGAGTCGCACCGATGACAGCAGTTCCAACACCGTTCCCAGCACCAGTAGTCTCTCCTGCTCCAGAAGCACCGGACAATACAGAGGATCCCGCGGCAGCTGCCGCTGCAGACTGGGCCATTGCGCAAGCCCTGTCCAACCTGGAAAGGGAACGTTCATCTCTAGAAGAGGGGTCATATGTTGTTCCAGATGAAGATTTCGATGATGAAGGCAGCCTGTAGCTGAACGCAGGCTGTGTTGGCTTTTGCATCAATGTATCATACTCTGTCGCATCAACAACTTTACTGTGCCAACTTCTGGGAAGAAGGCATCAGATGATATAATTCTAATTCCACTACAAAGTGTGCATTTAGTGTTTAGTGTGACTCTTCGTGTGCGAAAGGCTGCACCATTGGTGCCATACCGGTACGGGTGGTTTAGTTATCAAACTAATTTGACAGTCATTTCATGATATCGCAAGTAAGGCCTTTTGTAGTACCATGACGTGGAAGAAGTGCAAAGCTTTTATTTGATCATGGAAAATGTACCAATTGGTTTTGAGAAGATCAGCGAAGAAGTTCGGTCCTCATCAAATATGTCCATGTGCGAAGGTTTTGCACGGTTTTGCACCTCCACCCAAGTCTCAGAAGGCGCTCACATTTCTCTTTGCAAACCAATCCAATGTGCAGACCTGACATTCCGCCACGAACCAGCTCCAACCTCCAACTTCAAGAAGAAAAGACTTATGTTCCTCTCATGAACTTCGAAGTTGGTTGGTCAATTTTGATCCAGCTTGGAGTTACCTCGATCAGCTTCTTTCCGACCGAGGACGGCGTGGACTTTGAGACGTCGGTGCTGAAGCTCAAGAGTCGCCTCAGAGAGATCTGTGAGGCCAACCCCTGGTTGGTAGGCAAGATCGTCAAGGATAAGAAAAGGCACGAAAGGCTCATGTGTTCATTTCCCAATGTCATTAGAGATGAAGATGTTGATGCAATATTTTCGGCTGATACCCTTGATTGCATGCAAGCTATTGGGCGATCTAGCTCTTACAAAGACGTTGCCAAAGCAGTTCGAAAGTCTGGAGCGATTTGCAAAGCAGGGCACGAATTGATCAACAACTCTGATAGAGTAACCAAGGTTTCATTGCTGCCCATCAACGACGGCAGAGAGATTGCGTTTGTCTTTTCCCTTGCTCACGTGGTTGCGGATGGGCAAACATACTACCAGCTGTTGAATATGTTTGTTGACGATAGTGCTATCGAGTCACTCAAGGTTGAACGAGTCGAGAACTTTGATAAAATTGTCGTTCGAAGCATTGGACAAAAGGAGAAAGGGCTTCTGGAATCTTCCTCTCTTCTTGTGAATCTAGCTAGCCGCAAACTATTCGGTGCCCCTATATCCAAGGCATCGGCCAACTACATTGATCAAACCAAGATTGCCAAAGCAAAACTAGAAGCAAAGGAGGAGTACAGCAAGGATCCAAACTTTTTTGTTTCTACAAACGATGTCATTACTTCTGCATTTGCCAATGCGGCAGATAGTAGTGTCCTGCTGATGACGTTGGACCTTCGAGGTCGTGTTCCAGAAGCCGACAAAAAGCATGCAGGTAACTATCAGACGGTCCTTTGGTACGACCGAGAAAGCTATGATGCGCCAGCCAAGATTCGACAAAGTCTCAACCAAGGACCACCTTTCAAGCGAGTCTCCGCCAGTGGCCCACTGACTCGTTGGCAAAGAACCACCGCTAGTGTCTCCTTCATCTCCAGCTGGGCATTTCCGTCTTTTGATGCAGACATCCATCTTTGGAAAGAGGATGGCAGCCCTTCAGCTCCTGTCTCGCTCCATCTCCCTCTATATGAATTGGGCGAACAGCTTCCAGTTCCTTCAGCCATTGTGTTCAAACCCTGCAAGGGAAAAATTGCCATGTTGTCCTTGTACCAGAAAAGGAACGACTTTTACAAGCGACTCATCGCCAGTGAAAATCTGTTGGGAGAGTCGATCAATGAGGACATGTTTGTTTCGTAAGAGTTGATTTTTGGTTGATGGTATTCTCGTCGTTGCGCTTTCAATAATAGCGACCAAGAAATTTAATTTGAAATTGGACACAGGATAATACTCTCGCTACCACTCTTGGATTTCACTCTTACGTCGTCGTCGTCAAGAGAAAGTCTACTTTTGTGGTGAATACTAATACATTCTTACTCGTCTTCAAGGCTACAAGCAACATTCCTTCATCACTGCCTGAATATTCCCATTCTTCGAATCTTCAAAGTACTGTAGATTTTTACCTATGTACTAATATTGTGTCCTTTCAAGACGATTCAACATCACAAATCATGCAAGAGTCTTCACGTTGGCACAAAGAGCGTTTTGTCGATCTCGACAGCTGTTATCGTAACATCTGTGCCGGCGGCAGCATCTGGTAGAACAGGAGGCTCGAGAAAACCGCATGCTTCCACGGATTCCATATTGGCTAAATCTTTGTTCGATTTGAACTTTTCGTCCGTTCGCGACGAGGATATTTAACGACCCAAATTCATGTCCTGTTCTCTCGGTGCACCTGCAGCTGCTGTTGATTTCGGCCATATTTTGCGGATGCGAATGCATTACTTTTTCACCGTGACAAGAAAGATACCAAAATCGCTACGAGAGGTAGCCGTAGGATTTGTACCACATCGTGTTCACATTTAGCAGGCGGTTGATTTTTGGTAGAAAAGATCCGCGGCGAAAAAATCTCAGAGTGCACACATCTCATAACCCATCAGTAGGATTGCTACGCAAACATCACGTGGCAAACCGCTTCGATTGGATGTGTCTTCCACAACCGAAACTATCTACTGTTCTCGTCCTATTGCATTCTGCACTCTTCACAACACAAAATATTGGCAAACAAGAAGCTACAACATCACAAAAAGCTCTAGAAAAGTCTCGCATAATCGCTACTATGCCTCCCCGAGCCTCCTTGTTGAACCACGAAGACACCTCGCTCGAAGATTTCCGAACGTCGGATGTGATTTTCGGAACCCGAGGCAATGGTGGCAACTCTTCTTTCCTCCTCCGGTTGGAAGAAACCGCTGATCATTACAGCCGTCTTTCCAAGTACGAAAAGATGGAATGTATCAAGACCATCATCGCTGACTGGCACGGCCGCTTCTTCATCATTACTCCTGATGGAAGCTGTTCGCAAGTTTACGACTTTGAAGCACCCCCTTCGAGCAAACTGTACACATCTGTACGACGCATGATGAACTATGTCATCAAGAAGAAGTCTGCGACTTCAACGTCTCAAGGAAGGCAACGAGTGACCAACTCAAGAGAACGCAAGCGATTGCGACGCATCAAGGTGTTGGAACGAGTTCCAGTCCATCATGTGCAAGTACAAGATTACAGCGAGGACGAAGCCTCGGACATTTCTGTTGGCTATGAAGAACAGACCCATGATCTTCGGCCACAACCATCCTTTGCTGTCCGGCGAATTGCCAAGCTAGAGGATTCGGCAGTTCATGCGCTTGTATCCTTGCTCCGCTGCGCGCAAGACTGACGAACGACTGACTCGGACTCCCCTGCTAAAGACATCATTAGCATTTTAAAAATAACGTTGTACAATATCTGCATAATATCATAACAAGAATAAACTAAGGGAAGCTTTTTATTGGGAACCATGATATTAGTGATCTTATTATATATATTAATATGTGATATGATTCAATGCCGCTTGGATGCTCTGGCAAGTCATTTGTAGTACCAGCTGGAACCAGTCGCGTGTCAAGGAGAAACCGTTTTGTTGGGTCACATCTCACAACTTTAAAAATGTCCAAATATCATAATACAACTCTCTCTATGTTCTATATCTAAGTTTTGGACTGGTGAAACCACTATCAATCTGATCACTTGGTAGGAAACATGCCTGCACTCACTGTCTCGCCAAACAGTTCACCATCGCCTCTTGGTAGTTATTATTTTCTTGGTAAGAGCATATTACACCAAACTTTCCCTTGCAAGGTTTGAACACGAGGATCTAGTAGGAATTGGAGCCGCGTCTCCCGTTATGCACACCGGCAAATGCAGCATGACTGAAGAAGAGGGGGCTCCATCCTTTTGCCCAAGGTGATTGTCTGCAGCAAAAGATGGAAATACCCAGCTGGAAATGAAGGCAACGGTGGTTGTCACTTCTTGCCAACGAGTCATGGGGGCTTTGCCAGACACTAGCTCGAAAGGGGTGCTTGACTCAGACTTTGTCGTATCTTGGGCGGGGTATGGAAACCATCGGTATCATACGATAACAGTGTTTCGTAGTTTCCAGCAAGGCTTTTACTCACTTCTTGCGTGCGACCTCTCAAGTTAAGAGCCATGACAAGCACCCACAATCTACTGCTTTTCCAAAAGCAGAGGTAATTATGTCATTGGTAGAAACAAAAAAGTTTGGATAATTGGGATGCTCCTCTTTTGCCTTCTGTTTGGCTTTGTCAATCTTGGCTATATCGATATAGTTGGCGGATGATGCAGAAATAGGCCGATCAAACAGCTTGCGGCCAACTAGATTGCCGACAATGTAACCTGATTTCCAGCCTTTCTTTCTCCGCCTTCCAAATGATCCGTACGACAATATCACCAAAGTCGTCCACTCTCCTTTGTGCTGTGAGTGACTCGATGGTCGAACCATCGGCAAGCACACTGAGCAGTTTGTACTATGTATGCCCATCCGCCAGCAAGTGAGATAGCGAAAAGACATCAGCAACCTCCTTGTTACCGTTGATAGGAAACAAGGATACTCTCAAGACCCGATCTAGACCCGATCTGATTTGTTCACTACGTTGTATCCTGATTTGCATATCGTACCTGATTTCTGGATAAGTTTGGCCATCGCTTCGTAGGAAGTAGAGCTTCTAATAGTATCAAAACTACCAGACGCTTCGGTAGAGAAAATGCCATCGATATTTTCATCTGTGGTTGTATTCGGAAAGGAACACATCAGTCTCTTGTGACGCTTCTTGTCCTTGATTATCGTGCCCACCAACCAAGGGTTTGCTCCACAGATATTCTTGAGCAGGCTTCTCAGCTTTTGCTTGGACATATGAAAATCCACATCTTCAGTTGGAAAGAAATTGATTGTGGTAATGCCCAGTTGAATCATCATTGCATAACCGACTTCAAAGTCCATGAGTGGAAGGAAACTTGTGTCACCTTCAACTTGAATCTTGCTGCTGGAACGTGCTGTTGACATGTCCGGTTTGCATACTATTCGGATGAGTAGATGAGTTGTCAGTAAGAGGAAAGTGACAATATCCGGAGCCGTAAAGTCATGAGCCGTCCCATCTAGCATGGTATCCTTTTGCTGACGATGAGTGTCATTTTAGGACTGTTCGAAGGACTTTATAATACCCCAACAAAATAAGGACGAAGGCTGTCAATTGTGGGATGAAAGTTCGTATTTCCTTCCATTCCTTCAGGACGATAATTACCGTAGGTCAACATTTATCTGCTTGCAAAAAGCATGATTTGAACCTGATTGAGGGACTTGATTACTAAAGAGCATTGGATCGTCAGAAAAGTAGCGGACGTATCACAAGAAGAAAGCTCCATGTGACCCAGAGCATCTATTAGTCAGAGAAAATTCTATCTAAATGGTACTGTACTATTTACGCCTTGTATTTGATAGATTCTCTCTCGAATGCCCCCTCGACAGTCGCTAGACCACTGGCCAGGAAATGGCCGGGGTAGCTGGATTTGAGTTCGGCAACCAGAGGTGCTGTAGGCTTCGATTGGTATTGGTATGCCACAATCAAGTTGGCCAAGGTATCTGCGTCAGATGCGGCGAATTCTTGTCTGGCTTGCATCAGTCTTTCTTCAGCTAGTGAGAAGTTTCCTGCTTGCAAACAGGCACAAGCCATCAAATTCAACAAAAAGACAGAAGGTCCGTATTGTTCCGACAATTGGTTCAAAGTGTGGATTGCATCCTTCGCCATTGAGCTTCCGGTAGCCAAGGCAATCTGAACACCCGCTAGTTGAGTCAAAACTGCTTCTTCATCAGCACGCTTCAAGAGTGCCAATTGTTGTTGTGCCAAATCAATTCGGTCCAATTGCAAGTAAATTTGAATGGAGACACTAA
The DNA here is from genome assembly GCA_933822405.4 of Cylindrotheca closterium. Classification (NCBI taxonomy): domain Eukaryota; phylum Bacillariophyta; class Bacillariophyceae; order Bacillariales; family Bacillariaceae; genus Cylindrotheca; species Cylindrotheca closterium. Next base: position 151,453 of record CAKOGP040002047.1, read on the forward strand.
CGTGTTCCATGAGAGCTCCCTGATGAACACATTGCAAGGCTTCTTTCTTCATTCCTTCCATCAAAAAGACGTGAGCAGCAGTCAATTGAACACTGGGCGAAACACCGTCTCCCAACATGGTTTGCATTTGCTGGACAATGGCTGGCTTCGCCTCAGCGGCGGCTGATTCATATTGAGCCTTCAACTGCAAGGCCTTGATGCCTGTAGTTTTTGTTTGAATAAAAAGCGAACATTGGAATATTAATTTGAAGGAAACACAGAAGATACAAACAGCGAAACGACAGGACAAAAGATCATTGTTGATGATGTTGTGAAAAAGACGACACAGTTGACTCAGTACATTTCTACACAAATTGTACGTACCTGGTGAATCGGGGCTTGCAGAAATGACTTTGTCATATTGTCCCAGAGCCAACTGGCAACGTAGACTGAATTCCTCTCTTTCTGCCTTCAAAGCAGGGCTCATTGGCCGCCTCATGACAGACTTGGCTTCATCTAGTGCAAGTTGGTAATGACCCAGCCAGTATTGGGCTCTCAGGGTGTACAGTTCATCGGGTTCCGACATGGTTGATTTTGTTTTGGCTTTTGTAAGATAGGACTAGTCTGTTTGTCAACGTTTTGTTTTGAATCCGAGTGATCCAAACCGACCAAGTGGACTAAAAGCAAAACGTTCCATCCACCATCACTAATGAGAAGAATGAAGACTTTTGCACTGTAGAAAGAGAACTGTAATAAGATATGCCTCAGAAACGCCATTGGGATTCTGGATCTATTTCATTACCATGGCTTTGAGTATGCTGTGAGGAATGAGGCTGAGGAGTAGAATATCAGAATTGCAACCCTAACTAAAAGGATGAAGTAGCCCGAAGAAGTCCAAAAAGGATGAAGTAGCCCTACTATTATATGGGACGCACAAGTAGCAATTTTTTCTTTGATCAACAAGGCGGTGGGTCGTCCGTGCTGGGAAGTGCTGCCCACCGTAGAGTACCAGCTGCCCTTGTCCTATAATCTACCATGTATGTGTTTTCGAGTGAAGGGTAGAAGTGGTATTTACTCTAGCTCTGTAAGTTACAATTGTTTATTTCGTATTCAAAATTGTTATCCTCTCGTATCGGTGTCACTGGTGTTATAGCACGGAAAGCGAGAGGGGTTACCGAGACTTGGATGGACTGTTATGTGGTTGGTGCTGCATTGTTAGGGGAATCGCTTCGCCTTGCTCCATCTTTGCTAGTACCCGTTTGTCTTCGGACATTAGTCCGGGGCTCCTGTCATCTTTGCTGCATCGAGAAATGATATTACCAATGAACATAGATATAACATTCCAGAATGACCATAAAAGCATAAGGTCCAGCAAGCCAAACAGCGACTTCAGTATGGTCGGATTTGATTCTTCATTGTGTTGTTGTCGTTGTTCTTGTTGTGATTGCTGTGGAGACGAAACTTGTCTCTTTTGTACCAATGAAGCACTTTCCTCGTTTTCATCTAGATTCCAGCTGCCAATTTCTGTTTCAGTATTGGTTGAATCATCTTGGAGTAGATCTACGTCGGTCTTTAGATCATTCAATGCTTGATCGAGAATCACGTCGTTCGTTTTCAGGGGTGGGCTAGAAGGGAAAACTTTGTCTACTTTCAGGGAAGCCATCATCAGCATTGGCGAGTTGGGAGAGTACCTTCTCTTTGGTGGGGAATGTATGATCGAATCACTGTTGTTTCGGCCCACACGCCATCTATCTCCTCCTGAAGACAGCAGTCGCTTCGGGGCCTTTAGTGGCGCAGTAGAAGAAGTTGATGCTTCAGAATTCCATCGCGCGGTCGCTTTGCATTCCGTGTCAGATCGTTTTCGCATTATTGGTTGTGAATGGTGTCGGCGTATTGGGGTTCGGTGATCGGTTGATGCCCATCGATCAACTTCAATAGAGCTGTGAAGTCGTGCATTATCTTCCACAATATGGAATCTAACCCTCTTCTTGTGCTCATTGCGTAAACTATTCAGATATTTATCCATTGTCGCTTTGTTTTTGACTGTTCCTTCAGGCAATGCTTGAAAGGTCTATCAGTTTTTTGAATGTATGTGCCAGGACCGCAACGCGCTTCTTCAAACGTTTGAAACGGTGAAACATCAAACATTACGACCAAAAAAGCAAAGCGGATGACCAAAGTTGATGGATGCTGTTCGCACCGGTTCTGACTGGAACATGTGGGTTGATAAGTAATGATTATGACTATGCCAGTCGCGGGTCATAATATGACCCAGAACATTTAGGCGGCGGCCAACATCCTTTTCTTATATATATCCAACTTCGTGCAGGTCAACGGTTCCTGTGCCGGTGCGTTTCTGACTAATTTGATCGAAAGATGGAGGCGTCTTGCAGTCCCCCGCAAAGGTTCATGCAGTCCAACCAGCTTTTTTGGAATCTGGAGAAAACCACATCAAAACGTGCAACTACTCTATAATAGCAAAGAAAAACGTGAAACCAATCGAAAAATGGCCCCAACCCAGGAGCAGAAACGGTCGAACAAAGCAAAAGTGCTTGCCGGGGGGAAGCCTGCTAAGGCAAGGATTCAGCGATACCTCAAGTCGATTGAACCAAGACTGAAAGAAACTGGAAAGAAGACTCTTTTACTAAAGGGTATCAAATGCAGTCAAGCCATGGGGAATCTATTGAAGGACATGCGGGCAATGCAAGCTCCAAATGTTAAACATCTGACAAAGAAGAACGCTATTGTTGCTTTTGAAACGGAGGGTCAGCAGTCTTTGGAGTTTCTGACCACCAAGAACGACTGTGCGTTGTTTGCACTTGCCAGTACCAACAAGAAACGACCAAACAATTTGGTATTGGGCCGAACGTTTGATCATCAAATCTTGGATATGGTGGAAGTGGGTATTCTTCGATTCAAGAGTATCCATGATTATGGAGGTTCCATTCCCAAGAAGCGACTCGGATCCAAACCACTGATGCTATTTCTCGGAGATTTGTGGCAACAAGATTCTAGCTGCCAAAAGATGCAAAACCTGTTGATTGATTTCTACCGTGGTGATGTCATCGATAAGTTGATGGTCGCTGGATTAGATCATTTAATTGTGTTTGTAGCTGCCCAACACCCAAAGACGGAACAGTTGATTGTCCACCAGCACACATATTTCTGCAAGCTCAAGAAGGATCCTAACAACCCTGCCAGCAAGGTCCCTGTTCCTTACTTGCTTCCATGTGGCCCTGACATGACAATGGCGATTCGAAGAACACAGTTTGCTTCTCCAGATATGTGGAAGGAAGCGTTGAAACAGCCACAGGCACTCCAGAAGAAGAAGGTCAAGAATCACTCAACAAACATTTTTGGAGAAACCATTGGAAGGTTGCACGTGGAGAAGCAAGACGTCGACAAGATGGGAGGACGCAAGGTCAAGGCTCTTCGTCGGGCCGAGAAGGCTGCAAAGCTGGAAGAGATGGAAGCGTTGGAGAACGAACTAGAAAAGGAAGGAAACGAACTGGGTCAAGAGTTCAAACAAACGTTTGGTTTCAAACAGACTTAGACGAAGATAATATGAAAAATCTTCAAACTGCTACCAGTACTGGTACGACTAAAGGAATTGTAACAAGCATTTTTATAAAATATATTGATATACCATTGCAGTATGCGCAAGTGTGGCTAGACGAGGACGTCGACAAGACGACCTTAGTGTGTATCTCCTTGCAATCATTAACAATAAAGCTCCAAAAGGAAGAATACTATGTAGCAGCAAAGGATCCTCATACTGTCAATGGTGTACCAACTGGATGTCCAGTCTTGGTCAAGAATTTTCCTGGATAGGTTTCGTATTCTCCGGTATGACGCGCCATTTGAGCAAGCACACAGCACGTGCAGCAGCAGGCACATACAACATCCTCGTAACCATGGCATTGCTGTTCTGGAATTGAATATTGAATTCTAACACTTCTCCGAGTATTGCAAAGACTAAAAATGCTGTAAACCGAAAATGCTGTGCTTCCAAGAGATTTCAACGCCCAAAGTACTGGAGGGAGATTCTCTGGATCATATGGCATCGATGCCAACTCCAAGGAAGTAGAATATACGACGTAAGCCGCAAGGATCATCAAAACAACTTTGAATGTATTCTTTGTTGCAATTTGCGGTCCGGGAAGTCCCAGCCAAGTCAGGTGAAGCCTTGTCATGATTTGAGCCATGGAAATTGTGGAGCAGCAGCAAGCGCAAAGAAACGAGGGATGGAAGCATCCTAATGACAGAAAATCGAAAAGGCCATCCTTCCATCTTCCTGTTGGTGCGGAAATTCTGTTTGTTTCAATATCCAAAGGCAATGGAACCCAAAATGTTTGGCCCTCTTCCACTCCTCCTTCTGGCTGCAAAACAAGGAAAGAGCAAGGAACAGAAAGATAATGTGAGACGAACTCTCAATCATTGGTTGACATAATGTTTTCCGTCAGCCAATGACGGGTGCAAATGCTAAAGGTAAATCAATTCCGCAGGAGTCAATCAATTGTGGAAATGCTCGTTGACTCTCCGTTGTGATGTTGAATACTCTTTATAACAAAATCCACAACCTCTCCTTCCCACTTCAAATTTCCCTCATTCCTAGATCCAAAACCGACGCTGATCTTGGCATTTCCTTCAGCGAATTGTAGATTGATTCACGGCTGATTCCGTAGATTGATTGCACCTTTGATGGATTGACTTCAATTGAATTATACATGCAATAAATAGTACCTACCACTTTGCAACTGAACGGTGTTCCGTCTGCTAGAACCGCTTCAAATGAATAGCCTTCTGGAAGGGACGTGGGTGCCGTAACATGCACCATAAGAGGGTGCGACCCCTCTACGTCGTGAGCTTCGTATTCCTTGTTATCAGCCATTGTTGTTTTGTTGTTGTATGAATTGAGCGCGAGATGTGTGTTCTTTGACGATGGCAATAACACTCCAACTCCAAGACGAAAGAATGTGGTGGGAGCCAAAGCTGGGTTTTCCGTTGAAAGACAAATACCCGCCAGAAAACGCACCAATGTTGCAGTGAGCCAATCCAATATTTCGTTATCTACAGATACATATGTTTTTAATATTTACTTTTTCATTTGGTGCGTGTGCTACTTCCAGAAAAAAGGCATCTTCGTATCTGTTTACCCCCTACCGCTACTGTACGTGTACTTAGACCTCGTTCGATACCACGTGTATGTACTGCAGAGGTTTTGATCATGATTTTGTTTTTAAAATTTTAATAGGACATAGTATCTCCATCCATGTTATTCAGGATAAAGTTCATTGGGTCTTTGCAATCTGGGTATTTATCGCCAGCCACTGTCACAAGCTCGACAATGTTGGCTGCAAACATGGGCTTGTAATTGTCTGGAATACATATCTGCTTGAGAACAAGACAGGCTCGTTTTTGGACTTCAGCATCTTCGGAATGCAGAACCATTGTGAGCACAATGGCATCCAAAGCTTCCTCGTCGACAATTTGCATTCGGTTGTCATCCGAGACGTCCCCAAGATTGTACAGGACACCGCAAGCAACATCTTGAATGCCTGCAGCATCTGGATGAGCCTGCATCACAGTGACAATAGCGTTGATACCGCCGACTTCAATAACAATTCCAGCATTGTGAGCATCGAGAGATAGATTGTACAAGGCTCGAAGACTCTTTTCTAGCACTTGTCTTTCTTCTGAATGAACCCAAAGGGCTCGCACAACAACATCAATTCCACCACAATCACCAATTACTTCCTTGTTTTCTTCCGTTGTGGCCAAGTTGGCCAGTGTCCACGCTCCTTCCAGTTGGACTGCAGCTACATCCCGTTGAACTTGCATCGCACTAATGATGGAGTCCACGCCACCGTTGTTGGCAATTTCGGTCTTGTTTTCATCATTGCCGGAAGACAAATGTCGCAATGCCCGCAGAGCAGCCTCTAATAGTCCAACATGATTAGGATTCATGACCATGGCAATGACAATGGTTCCTCCAGCACTTTCCATTAGCTTTTTCTTAAGTGAAGATTCATGGGACGCCATGTTGGCAACTGCTTGACAAGCCTTGACTAAAATCTTTGGATTCGCAGTGTGCGCATTCATAGCTTCTATCATTCTCTCCAGTGCGCCCTTGTTGACTAGAGTATTAAGATTCTTCTTGGCGACTGCCAAGTTGGCAATGGTTGACAATGCTTGTTCTTGAAATCCAGCATCGTTTGTGTTCTTCTCCATTGTGGTCAAAATGGGTTCCATGATACCACCCTTGACAAAATATTCTTGGCACCGCGTCGTTCCAGCTAGATTGAAGACGGCACTGCATCCCCACTTTTGGATGTGGATATTGTCCAGATTGGCATTCATGGCCTTGGAAATGGTGCGTGGAACTCGTTGATCAATCATGTAGCTGTGATCCTCTTTGATCAGTTTCATGGTAGCGAATTCTTCCATACATTTTTCAATTTCCTCGGGTTTGTCTGTGGCACTATCGAGCTTTTTCACCGCCTTTTGTAATTTTTCTTTTGTATGCGTGGCGTCTGAAGACGAATTGGAGGCTACAGTGGCATGATTTCCTTGTAGAATCGTGGACGTTTCCGGTTCTCTGGAAGGAGGAATCGGAGGCAAGTTGGATGGTGGACGGTCGTCATAGTTGGATTGACCTCCATCACCAAGGCCAGCACTAGCACTGCCAAATCCAATACTCGCGCTTCCAAAGGCAGCGCTGGCACCACCATCATAGTCTGCACCATAATCGTCGTACAAGGCAGCCTCTGCTACCGGTGGCGGTGCAGCGGCAGCGGGTGCCGAAACCGCAGCCGCAACAGGTGCCGGCGCCACAGTGGCCTGTACAGTCATGGCTCGACTGGCCGACGAGCCACCACGAGAATTGGATCCAGTACTGTGCAAGGATCGATTGGAATTCGAACGAGTAGGGTTGCTAGCGCCCATTGATCTGACGGGAAGGCTATTGGTGCGAGGTGCCGCCACAGCAGCAGAGACTGGTGGCATGGATGCTGGCCGATTGGCCCGAGTGGCGGCCAAGGCAGAAGATCCAGCGCCCACAGTTGCCGAAGCAGCCAATGGTCCCGTGGAACGTCCCGAGGTGGAAAGACTTGGACCTCCCCCAGGGCCTCCTGGTCTTGTGGAACCACTTGCAGGGCGCACTGGAGCTGGACCTCCTCCTCCTCCTTCACCACTACACTTTAAGCACCTTCCATTCTTTACCTTTCCTGGAACATCCAAAGGAATCATTTTGAAGACCTTCTTTTTGAAACACTTTTGGCCACAGGAAACGCATTCACCCCGCTTCTTACGCATGGCCGCAAGCTCTTGCGGCGTCATGACCGAACCGGTCTGGTTGAAGTCGCTTCCGAGATTTTCCATTAAATTCATCTTGGCGGCGGTGTTTTTGTTTTATGAATAATGTACTAATCAAATGGAACGAAAGATAGTTGATTGGAATGATTGGATTGGATTGGATTGATTGATTGATCGACTCAAAAGAAAGGTTTCTCTTGGTTCAACAATTATCAATCTTGATGGACAGCGAAAACACCAGCGCAGTGATGATGATTCGACACTGTGAAGGATTCTTCTTGTCTGATGAAACCAGCCTTGTTTGTTGCGTGGAAGCAGAAGGAAGGTAGGAAGGAAGGTGGGTTTCGAAGCAAAGGATTGATTGCTGAGGAGGGGAAGGGATGCCTGAAGACGAACGAACACATTGAAACCAAAAAGACCCTGGCACAAGAAGGCGGGCGGACTCTTTATTGTTTGGGACAGTACTACACTGTGCACATATCTACGGCCAACACAATCTCGCGCGAGTCTTTTTTATATATCAAAGTGTGATTTGATGGATTCCATATAAAAAGGGATCGAAGGATTCAAGGATCCATAACGAGAAAGTGTGCTTGCGTGAGTGTGAGAGAAAGTGACTAACAATTGATGGATGGTGATACAGTACCAGGTACCAGGTACCAGTTGCCGGTACCATTGGTACCATACTCCTATGTACCGTACCTGTGGAAAGTAGTCAGTTTAGTTTTCTAGTACCGGTATGTTGATTTCTAAAATAACATTATAATAGAATTCTAAATAGTATCCAATATTCTCGCTGGGGGCAGAAATCGTCATAAGATACTATCATCAAAGCATAATTCTTGCCTCTTGCTAGTTGGTGCTGTCGTTTTCCCCAATCCATCTTCTTTTTCTTTTCGTTGCTTTTCGACCAACCATGCGGGTAGATTCGACACCCCTCGTCCTCTTCCACGTCCTGCTCCTCTAAGTGTGTTGGTTCTTTGGTCCTCCATTATCATCATTGAGGCCGCACCATAATCGTCGCTCTGCTGTTCCTCGTCCGGCACTAGAGATTTTCGTTCTTGTTGCAACTTTTCCCGTAGCAGGCGTTGATCTTCCAGAGCTTGACGTTGTTGGTCTTCCATGACTTTTCGTTTTTCCAGTAGCGTTTTGCGTTCCAAATATTGCAACAAATCATTGGGAACATAGGGATCGTATACATCTAAAATCTCAGGTGTTATGACATTGTTGTTGTTGTGATTGTTGTTGAAGGAATTTTCATTCTCGTCATTATCATCATCATCGTCATCATTATGGAATTGAGAATGGGGTTGGTAATGCGATGATGATGATGATTGATGCTGCTGCTGCTCCGATTGTAGGGATTGGTGAATATCAATGACTTTTGGATTGTGGGATGGTTTATGCTGTTGTTGGTGGGGTTTCGTAACGACAGATGCCGTTGTGGTTGTAGTCGTATACACGGATGCTTGAAATTGAGATGTTGTTGTTGTTGTTCTTGTTGTTCTTGTTGTTGTTTCTGTAGTTGTCTCGCTTTTATCCAAAGCTGGCGTGGAAGCGGTTAACGAATCATCCATGGGTGGTGGATGATTTGCCTTGGTGGTGGTAGTGGTTGCTGGAGTCGGCCGCGGTCGTTTCTTTCGTCTGGCTGCAGCTGGGACAAACGCCATGCTGGTGCCGGCAGATCCGACAGTCTTTAGGAAGGAGCTCTGGACGGCTGGAGCAGCCGCTGATGTTGACGTAGATGTTGACGTTGCTCCTTCCACCTTTGATGTAGCTGGACCTTTCAAAGAAGAAGCTGACATTACCCCCGCTGCTTCCACGTTGTTGGTGGAGGAACTAGCACCGTTCTGTTCTACCTGCTGTGTTTCATTTTGATTACTATTACTTCCACCCTTTTTTGCCGCTGGAAGATCGCCAAACAGACCTCCAGATTGATTCTTTGTCGATGAAGAAGACGGCGGTTCTTTCTTTGTTGTCTTCTTCTTTGCTGTTGGAAGATCACCAAATAAATCTCCGTACATGATGATGATGATGAAAGGTTGTGTGCGAAATATGCATTTGTGTATTTGTGTATTTGTGTATTTGTGTATTTTCAATTTATGGTACCTGGTACCTATACTAGGGGTTGTCAATGAACCCAACCCAACTATTTTTGGTTTATTTTTATTGACCAATAGAAGGGCAGTATTTTTCCCGATATTTGACCACCCCCTTTGAAGCCACGAACCAACTATTTTTGGGGAAAAGCCGGTAGTTTAGGGAGACGTACGATATCTCGTAGATATATTTGCCTACTTATTTTTCGTCGAAAAATAGCATGACCCAACTATTCTTTGTTTAAGTTTGGGCTACGTTTACTCAAAATTGAACTGTTCCACACGATAAATCTAAAACATTGGACAAGAATTGTAAAACTTTCATGATAGTATATAAATATGACTAATATGAGCCTTCGAAAATGAATGAGTATATAAAAAACATATATATTCCGGATCGCTGAGTTCCGCTTTCTGTGTAGGCACACGTGGAATTTTGTACGAGGAACAATCGCTCGAGTACGCTTTCCGAAAAGTATATCTATTTCCGGGTTTCTTCATATACTAAATTCACGCGGTGTTTCTACGTATTTCGTACGTTGATTTTGTACCAATTTGACACAATTCCGATCACAACGAATTTGTTGTTCATCAAAAAAGACAGAAAATCATGAACCATCAATCGACGACGATGAAACATGCATTTACTTTTATTCAAGGTATTTCCTACAAGTATCTTCCACCGGGAAGATTCTTTTTGCACTGATCACTACAAAAACACATTTCCTCACCATTCTTTTGCATGTACCAATTTCGATCCATCGCACAGTTATTGTGAATGACGATGTTGCATCGGGCACATCGGTGTCGCCCAAGTTCCAACTCTTTGGAGCAACCGGCACAAGCACATGGTCCTAGTGGTCCTGGAACTGATATTGGCGGATATGGATGCCTGATTCCAAATCTGTCAATGAGTTCTTGAAGATATGTGGGTGATGTTTGGTCGTGATGTCCGATGGCAACAGCTGGAGGCCCAGTTGGACCACGACCAACACCATACTCTTCCATCATTCGATCCTGTTCTGCATTTGCTTCAATTGAATATCGAGTCGAATTCAAGACACGAGGTGAGTGGTCTATCGGCTCAAGCAAGATACCCGCTCCTGCATGAATTGTTGCCTGTTGCAATCTTGCTGGATTCGTTGCATTTGCTGTTGTCTTTTGCTTTCCTCTTCTGAGGTACTTTGGATTTTTAGCCAGCGGTCGGACTCGATTTTTATACTGTCGTGCGGCAGGTTTTGCCTTCTGCCTCGATTCCAAGTAAGTTTTATCTGACGGATTTCCATTCTTAACAATTTCTGACGGCGATACCTTCCTTGCGAAAGTAGAAAGACAGTGGCTTTTTGCATTCTTTCTTGTGAATGCATAGGAAACCTTTTTTTCCAAAAGGTCCCACATCTCATCGGTAGTACGTTCCAATTGTGCTTCAGTCACTTCTTCGCTCGTGTTACTAGGCATTTCTAACCCATTGTTCTCGAGATACTTGAAAAATTTCTGCCATTCAACTCGCATCTGTGACTGGAGTGCTGTGGTTGGGAGGTCCTTTGGTCGTAGCTGGCGAAATGGTTTCACATAATTGTTGCCATACCTTATACCCTTGAGCCAGCATCGAAGCGCTTGGGGAAGGTTTGGCTTTGGAGGGAACTCAAAGTCTTCCGGAACGGACCAGAACCTTTCGGTGTAAAAGTATTTTCCTTGATCAGGCTTTTGAAGCAACAATCCACCCCCTTGCTGAACTTGATTTCCAGGTGGCGGAATCTGAGCTGGCTGACCACCTTGGAACTGAGGAGGCAGGCTCCTAAGCATTGCTTGCAAATGTTCGGTAAGTTGTTTATTTGTTGCGTCTTGGTGCTTTTGAATGATGTCATTGATACCTTTTGCAGTAATGTTGCCGTTCGAAATTGCATTCTGCTCTATTCCATGGTGAACAGCCGCAACAAGGTCTGCCTTCAATTGCTCGTCGCGCTGCTTCTGGTTGTCCTCACTGATTCTTGTTTGTGCAAGTAACTGTATTAAGTTGTCATGAATTGCCTTCATTTGGCAAGTTGTTTCAATGTGTGGCGGGACGCCAGTAACAGTGGTCATGACATCGGGAGTTGGTTCAACAGTGATAAGCTGTTGCAATGCGTCAATTTCTGATCCTCTCATGTTGTAGAATGGAACCTTGACAAGTTCGTTGCTTGGGTTATGGGCAATGTACTCCTGGAACGACTTGGCATGCCATACCATGCATGCTAGGCAACGCAACAACAAACCTGTAGGATCATAGTCCGCTTCACTATGTGTTTTTAAGATGGGACCAAAGTTGGCGTTCATGACTTCGCGGATCAGTGGGTGGCCCATCGGATTTGCCATTTTCCAATGTGGAGGTAAGGTCTTGAATGATGGTTTCATTGGGTCCTTTCCTGATAGTATCTGGCCCAAGTAATGATCGCCAACTGGCAAAAATCTCCAGTATATGTCAAAGACCGAGCCCATTGACCAATCACCACGGTGTGCAATAGAAGAAAGGAACGGGGCACATGTGGTTCCTGAGCTTGCATAGCTTGCGGCTCCTTTCCGCAAACCGTAAGCATTGAAGTGCCCTTTTTGACAATGAGAACTAACAATGTTTCTCCTTTCCTCAGTTTTATTCACAAGAGCTTTCAGCTGTTCTTGATATTTCTTTGCAGCACTGCCGTCCTTGGTATTCCACATGAAAAGTTTCTGAGTTTGTCCAAGCTTGTTTTTGTACAAGGCACAGTAGTTACCCATGGCTGTCCACTGGCACAAATAGTGATACTCATGATTTGCATAAATGTGTTTAGCAAAACATCTATCGCCATCTTTATCCTTTTTTGCAGTGTCATGTGTAATAGCATGTGCATCCAAAACAATTCTGAAGTTGCTGAATCCAAGGTAGTCAATGTTGCCACAACGGCTCATGCAATTCCACTGGGTCTTTGTCCAAAAGTCTACCATTGTATTGCCATCTTCAGACGCCCACTTGCAAATTAATATGTAAAGCTCTTTTGTGATTGGGTCTGCCTCCTTTGTTTGGACATCCCCATTCCCCTTCCCAGCTGCAACCTGTCGCTTGTAGGAGAAAAGATAAAGATCCAATTTGTCCCAGCACTCTTGGGACAGTGCTTCGCCACGGATTTGGGCACCCCACTTGATAGCATCTCAAAACTTTTGCATGTCTGCCTTGGTGCGCAGATTGCCTGCTGCAGTTCTCTCTTGATCCATGAGAAACTTGAGAACATAATCTACGTTTAGACCTGCATAAATAAGATCATACTCGTACTTATCATAAAAGTACATTGCAGGATCATTCATTTCTGCAGATGTGTTTTTGCGAACACCAACTTCAAAGTATCTGAAGCACTTCTGTTGAAAATACTTTGTCATTCTTAGAATTCGATTGCGGTAGTCTCTCCTGGTCTTGTCCGTTTTTTCATGTGACAAAGTTTTTTGAAGTCTTTGCTTGAAGTCATGTCCAAGCTCGTCTTCAGCATTGGTGGCACCATCTCCCAGAATAGCAGTCGTATTATCGACTGTTCTACTGTTCAGGTGCTTCTTCACGATACTGCTACCACTTCTGTTCATGTTTCGTTTAGTGTAGTGAGATGATGAAATCTGATGGGAAATCACAAAACAAACAACTTTGTGACATTCGCGCCATATCCTCCGTCTCACCCATGTGTCGGTTGGAGCATAGACCACTACAATCGTATTAGACATACAGACAGTATATATTTTTATATACTTTTCCGCGAGTGACTAAAATCTTTTATCCCGCGAATCAATTATCTCCGGGTCATTGAAGACCCAACTATAATATAGTTGGGTCTCTTTTCGGCACAACTATTTTTTTCTTTCTGACCCAAACCAACTATTTTTTTTTTTGGCTCGACCAATCACAGCTGCCCAAAAAAAAGAAAAAGAGTTGGGTTGGGTTCATTGACAACCCCTACTGTATGTTTCAGGCCGGTTTTTCATCATCTTTTCCCATCTATTAATATGTCTGTACTTCGACCGATACCGCATCATCGGAGGGCTGCTGGAAACAAACGCCTCGCAACTGAAAGTCAACTACGTAACCAAACCAAAGCATGTCATTTTTTACCACGGATGATTCAGTGGATGCCATTGTGGCCGACATTGGTTCGTATGCCACCAAAGTAGGACATGCTGGAGAAGATCATCCGCGTGCATACTTTCGATCGGTAGGTTCATGAATGGCGTACATGAAGACGGTCGCAGCAGTGCAACTGTCTTTGTCGTTTTGTGTGTGTGTATGTGTTCGTATGTGTGCTCATTGTACAACATCCACCACCGTTTACAGCTTCACGGCAGCGTGTCTTACTTTCGGTTTTTTTTTTCTTTCCCCTCTTGAAACAATCTATGGTCATCATACAGAATACAGCAATTCTCAGAGAAGGACAAGAGGAAGTGAACGAAGGATCCCCATCGTCCACCACCACCACCACTACCGCCAACGAGAATGCACCAGGCCGCCGTCGCCGCAGACGGCGTCCAATTAAAGATGTCAATTACGATGCCTTGAACCGTCCAGCTGTATACAGCCACAATAGCGGCGATATTGATGGAGATGCATTGGATGGAAATTGGAACGTGGGAAATCCTGTGGATCCCACAACCGGTCTATGGTACGATCCCATAACGGAATCCAATAGTCATTGTTTGGAAAACAAGGGTGGAGATAGTGCCGATTGGGCTGATTTGATTCCCATCTATCTACGACACGGCTATTCTTCGGCCTTGGGAATTGACAGCATGTCCGCCAATCCTCTCTTGTTGATTGAACGATCATACAACCCACCACCACTGCGACAGCAAACGCTGGAGATCCTCATGGAAGAATGTGAAGTTCCCGCTGTCTTTTTTGGAAGAGATGCCATTCTCTCATGCTATGCTTGTGGTAAGACCACCAGTACGGTTGTGGACATTGGATACTCGGGAACTACCGTCACTCCAGTCTACGAAGGATACGTGGAATCCAAAGGGATCCGCCGTTGTCCCATTGGGACCTATCACATGGATGACATGGCCTTGCAACAACTCCAACAAGTGGTCAAGGAAACTGCAGCATCTGCTCTATCCAATGGCGAGAGTAATACCAAGGAGGATGTCAAGAAGGAGCTTCGAGAACGGCAAGAACGTGGCGAGTTGATTCCGTGGTACCAAGCGTACAACCCCAGCCTTCAACAACGCCGCGAAGTCTTTCATCGATTGTCCATGTTGGACGTTGGAAGGGAATGTCGAGCATCAGGAGCGGGACAATCCATCAATACCTTGGCCAGCAAGGGATTGCAAGTTCCGTCCTTGAGCTATGACTTGCCAGATGGACAAACGGTTGATATTCCATCCGATAATCGCTTTGCCGTCGCCGAACTGGTGGTGGGAACTGCCAACAGCGCTAGTGGAACGGAGGAAGCGCCATCGTCGACTACGCTCACCAGCAACGACTCGACCACTTCACGTCGGAAACAAGCGTTGGAATCCTTGCAAAAGGATTGGACAGCAATTGTGGAATCAGCGGAAAGTGATGATATGGAGGAAGATGATCAAATGGACGTGGATGGTGGGGACGACAAGGAAGAAAAAGAACGACAAGCCCAAAAGTACAACGAGGCTTCGGCGGTTGGGGTCATGTCTCGACGTACCACACGAAAACGAAGACGAGAAGCAGCCAGTAAGAAAGAACAAGCGGACAAGGCCAAAGCAAACGACAATGCCAAACAGGCTGCGAAACAAAAGTCAAAGGTCCGATTTTACAACAACATTTTGAACCGCGCTTGTGCGCCATACTTGAAGACTCTGTCCGAACAACTAACGGCGGAACCCATTGCCAACATGGTCTGCGATGCTGCCTTTCGCTGTAATCGCGATCAACAGGCTAGCGTTTTGGGTAATGTTGTCTTGTCTGGTGGCGGATCGTGCATTGGACCCACTGACCAAGCACTCCCCGATTTGTTGCGAGAGCAAATGGAAAGCATCATTCACGCACACACTCCTGGATGGAGGGTCAAGGTGATAAGTCCCAATATTCCGGAGCGACATATTGCTAGTTGGTTGGGAGGCAGTATTTTGGGAAGTCTGGGAGGCTTTCATGAAATGTGGATCACCAAGGCAGAGTACGAAGAATGGGGGTCTGCCATTGTCAATCGAAAGTGTCCCTAGGTACTGTATCACTGCGAGAGGTTCATTACAATTGAAGGTTTCAGGATCTTTAGTACGTAAAAAGTCATAAATAGTTACTTTGTTAAAAAAAACAATAGCGAAGGCATTGGTGGCATGGTAGATGAAATGATTTGTGGCATTATACTGACGGACGGACGTCCGTCGAACACAAAAGAGGAAACCCATCAAAAATCCGACGAGATCCAATCTATAATTTTCAAATTCCATCTCCTGGTTTGTCACTTACAGCTTTTATTATATTGGACATTGGACATCGTATGCAATAGAGCAAAAAATAAGAAAAAGAAAGGAATAGGAAACAATGATGGTGATAAAACTGATCTTTAACCATTTGTTACTGGCTTTTTTGGCTTTGGAGTTGGTGCAATCGTTCACAACGACCACCATCCAATGGCAACCGTCAATAGTTTCACTTTCTGCAACACCTGAATATGATTCCAAAGATTATTTCGTTGATCCCAACAATGTGGGATTGTATCGTCGATTTTGCGACCATGTCCAAGAGAAGCTACAAGAATCTGGAATGTTTGAAAGCATCGATGATCTTCCGTCGCAGTTGTCGTTGAATCAAGCAACACAAAACCGAGGAGGTACAAGCAGCATGGTGCAAATCCAGAATTTTGCCATGAAACCTACCGGAAGCTTCAAAGACGTTGTCCGATATTCCCGTGTTGCGTTGTTGGAAACCATTGATTTGTCCAATTCTAGCAGTGGTGATGATGGCACGGTTGTCACACATACAGAAGGAATCCAGGTCCTAAACTTCATCATTGTGCCTTCTGCCCAAACAGACCTTCCAGTATTGGGAATCGATTTGGTACGATTGCCAGGAGACAAGAACCTGCTGTTGCTCGATGCCCAGCCAATGGTCGACCCCAACCCATATCAAGAAAATTGGAAGGCATGGTATGCTGAACATGTGGGTGGTGATGCTCCAGTCTTTTCTTGGGGTGGAGACTTCCCACCACCTGTTCAGCAGTATGTCTCACCATATGCTCTTTGGACGCGATTGCAGCCACCACAAGAAGTATCAGGCAGTGAAGACAAGTGGGATCCCACTTCTATCATTCAAAATGAACTTTGGGATGCTTTCACTTCTCACTTGGATATTTACTTGGACCTTTTGAGGCAGCAACAACAACAACAACAACTGCAAACAGATAGCAGCAAAACGAATAACCAAGCGGGATATTTGGAATATAGACGGACTACCGATCCAGCGAAACCCATGCTGAAGGCTTTGTATGGCGAGGAGTGGACGCAACAAGTCCTCGATGAAGTCTTGTTCCCAACTTGGATGGAGTAGAAGAAAGGAGATATGACGATTCTTGTGTTTTTCGTTCTACCCACAAGTAGACTTACGATGAAGGCAAGGCAAGGAAAGGAGAAGAACAATTCAAACTCTGAAATACCATGCAGTAAAACGAGTGGTGAAACTTTTGATCGTTGCCAAGGTTTTGCTATTAGGCTTTTTTTTCCTTCCTGTTTTTAAATTAAAACATGCTTGATCCGACAGCAAAACAGTTGACCATCGCTTGCAGATCATATGGTGATGAACAGTGCCTCTAGTTTGAGTTTTTTTCTCATGATTATAGTTCTTTGCTGTGATGCCGTTTTGGAGGATAAAAAAGTGGGAAAGGGCCCGTCTTCAACAAAATATACCCCTGGTCTTTTGTGAAAGCTTTACCTGCTCATGGCAACTCGAAAAAGAGCGCCACAGCTGCATTGGATGCAACACCAGGTCGCTGTAGTGCATCCTCCAAAAACTCCTCGAGTTGGTCACTTCGGTTTTTGGCAAACTTTTCGTCTTGAGGCAATAAGAAGCAGGTTTTGGGAGGCATGACGAGTGGAAGGTCGTGTGCTGGATTGCCGCTGTTGGTGGCAGCAAAGTGAGGTGCCAACTGTTTATGCAACCAACAAAACTGACTAAAGCGCCTATACACAATCTTCCGGTCGTGACCCATGGAAACTTCAATTGTGTAGTAATAGGCGGGATGATTCTTCTTTCCAGGGACCGAGAACGATGCACTTTCAGGCGCCACTGAGTGAGACTCTGCGGCGATGATTCGAACGGTGAAGAAATGGTTTTCAAATCGAGGAGACCATTGGTCATGAGCCAGGAACATCAAGGGTGAGGTAGAAGATCTCATTGCTGTGATTGCAACTGTGGTTGTCGCTGTTTCTTGGTTGAAGGTGCTTGAGAACAGTTGCTTGTAAGATTGTCATTTTTTGATGGAGAAACTAATTCTGTCCACTCAGCGACTAATACTGTAACAAGTATTGAAAAGGTATCGTACCGGTATTGCATACCAGGTTCGTAAACGGTACACATTCCATTGATTCCATTCGAATGATTCTACAGTTACTACAAGTACTGTTTCCTTTTTTAATTTTTTAAATAGTTAGTTGTGTGACTGATTTGTTTTAAAAAATGAGAAGTGATTTAGTCAGCAGAGGGACGGTCCTCAAGGAACTTTCTTCCGAGGTGAAGATCATTCTTCAGTGATACTCCTTTCGTTGATGGGTGCCAAGTGAGATCCGCATTATTTTCCGCCCATGGCATATATTGCGTAACAGAATGATGCAATCGCGCAATTTTACCATTCAAGTAAGAACAAAAATGAGCTTTGTTTGGTGCTGCATTGGATTGATTCTTATATTCACTTCAAAAGAACAATTCAGCTGATCATGATGAGCCGAAAGTCGACTCGGAGCTCGTTGATTCCTTAACTTGGGCATCGCAACACTTGTGGCGACGCGAGACAGAGCCGGATATGAATGGACAAGTGATAAAAAAGAATGACCACGTGGAGCACCCATTGAATACAACGGAAGATACGGCATCCACATCGGCCGCAACGCTATCCATGACCAATACTTTGGATGAAAGCCAAAAGAGAAACATCGCGAATCTCTCCAACAGTCTTTCGACGACTATCGGCAGTGATGACAGCCGCACCAAATCATGGATAACCAAGAACAATTGTAGGGAACTTGTGCCATCTTTATCGTCCCGTGAAATCAAATCGGATCTCCTTTCGTCTTTCTATCATCTTGCGGACATGTTCGTTTGTGGTTCGCTGGAAGATGATGTGGATCATCGGCACACTGTGCTAAAAGAAACCACGAAAACGATTGACATCATCCGTGTGCGTGCACCAGAAGCAACGCAGGAGCTGGTGGATGCACTTTTCTCCATGTTGACGATTCGAAACAACCTTCTCGATGTTGCAGCAGAGTCGGCAATTTCCATTGCAACCTTTCTCGAACAGGGATTGACACCAAAGGACCGCACATATATTGTCCAAAAGGCGGAAGAAAACTCGAGCAGCCTCATATCAGTTTTGAGCACAGCCTATCTGACGTCGGTGAAATCGCTCTCCAACAAAGACCCGATGGAAAGCTTATTTACCATTGCATCTGCGTCCAAGTTCATCCAACGCAAAATGGTCAAGCGACGAGGAGCTAACCTAGCCGTCGCTCGCTGTCTGCGTGAGTCAGATTATTGGAAGAGAGCAGGAGCCTTGGACTTTTGTGGACTGGTCTTCGAGGATGATGCATCTGTACAAAGTTTGATCTCAATGGGGGAAGGAGAAAACCTTGAAATCCTTGTCGATGGATTGATCAAAAGAGTGTATGATGACACAGTGGTTCAAGATCAGCTGGCAGCCATTTCCATTGTCTCTAAAGTTCTTTCACTGAATTGTCACGTGGAAAAGACGCTTCAAGCATTTCATTCGGTAGCGTTCCATAGTACGTCGAGAGATGCAGTTATCGTCGCGGCGGATGCTTTCTGTAGCTACGTTAAAAAGAATGGAGACCTTTCCTTGGAGCATCAACTGGCTCTTATCGGCTTTGCAACACTTCCACAGAAAGAAATCCGCCGCGTGGCTTTGGTCACCCTTCAGTCCCATACGAACAATGCTTGCAGTGTTGAATTGCTCAACAAATCAGATACAATAGACGCCTTACTTTCAATCATTCTCCATTCACCTGTACATGGAGACGGTATCATTGCATTGGATATTGTACGTCAAATGGCTCGGTCAAGAGTTCACCACACCAACTTGTGCCGCCACCCAACATTCCTCAGCACTATTGTTTCGATGGCGGATTCGACAGACACACCAAATCCACTCGCAATCGAAATTCTCGTTGCCCTCGTGTTGAACCAAGAGAACAAGGATGCATTTTTGCGAACCCCAGGCCTTTTTAAGTGGCTGGCAAAGTTTGTTACAGCCCATCCAACAGGTGGCAATGTTCAAGAGCAATTCCTGTCCGTTATTCTTTTCCTCACGCTGAGTGGGACATGACGGGAATTAGTCCAACATATAACGAAAAATAAAACTCGTATCTCTCGAAATTTCCTTATTCAGTCTCTGCATCTTCGTCATCTTCTACATCGTCACATGACTCATCGCCATCGCCATTCCCGTTATCACTTGGAAGAAAACTCGATCCAAACCATACTCTTGATGCAAACGTCCCAAGAATATGCAATACCAAGGCTCCAAATACGATACTAGCCATGATTGTATACATCCTACGGGAGCCATATTTGTGCATGGCCCAACCTCCAAGGACTGAACCTAAGGAACTTCCCACAGCAGAGTATAGCATATTCACCGAGGTTGGAATGACAGTGCTCCAGTATCCAGACTTTCGATTATTTCTGATCTCATTGGAGTTGACGTCATTTCTTTGGGTTGCCGTTGTTTGATGGACTAGAATTTTGGCGATGTCGGTCGCAACTGTCCAATAGCAGGCAAACGTGATACCATGCAAAACTTCCAATGGGAGAATCCACAATTTGGTCGAAGGTGTGAGTAAAGTGTAGCCCCAGACTCGAAATGAAAAGCATGCCATGGCCACAATCATGAGTCCATCATGTCCCAAGAGTGCCATGAATTGCGAGGCGTACAAGAAGATTGGCAACTCAAACAGGACATTCACAAAGACACTGAGTCCACAGATGAATGTGCTGGCCTGCAAATCGTTTATGAGGTAAAGAAAGAGCAAACGTTCCACCGTGGCCATGGCGGCTCCCATAATGATTACTTCCAGAAGAAATAGCAGCGTCTGGGGGCGAACGATGATTGCAACAAGTTCCATCAATGTTCCCTCTTCAGCAACAGGGTCTTCTTCAATATGGACGCGTTCCTCGTCATCCTCACAGACCGATTCCTGACCACCAACAGTTTCCTGGCCAGCTTGATCGTCTTCCTCTTGGTTGACCGTTGCTGTGTTCGTTCCAGTCTCGGGGATGTACCAAGCAACAAGGAAAACCATCAAGCCTGATAGCAAGGCGAAAAGTATAAAGTTCGGTTCAAAACCGTATCGATCGGTAATCCAGCCTATGACCATAGAGCCAACTCCCCATGAAAGTGATGCATACAATCGATACCGCCCATAATACAGCTTGTTTTCTTGCCCCAGGAGATCCAGTGTGTATGCATCTAAAAGACCATCTGAAACAAAAAGTTGAGCCACAGCCGATGCAAACAGAATTCTCCAAAACGACTGATAAATTAATGGTAGCGCCAGGGCTAGCAGGCTAATCGTGCTGCAAACTTTTGTCAACAACCATACTGATTTACGGGATTGCCACTTGTCGGCCGTGATCCCCCAAGCCACTTGAGAGATGGTTGGAATAACAGTTCGAATTCCTTCAATGCATCCAATTTGAGCACTCTGCAGATTGTGTAAGTTGTAATATACAGCACTGAACCTCCCCCACGTTGAACTTCCCAATGCATCCAAAAAGTAAAGGGACTTGATCAAGAGAGATGTCTTGTATGGGAGCCCATCAACGAAGAACTCGGATCGATCACTGTCATCTCTTCGTCGCTCATTGGAGGTAAGGAGTGGTACTTCCAGTGTAGAGCCATTGTCGTCGCCAGCACTGTTACTCTCGAGTTCCATTGTTGATTTTCGTTAGGTGGGAGGCTTGATTGGCAGTGGACGGCAATAGGATGTAGAGTGCCTCTGTATGTTAACTTCACCAATAAAGCTTGTGCATATTTTTACTTCTTCTCGAGCAGTAGGATCCACTCTTACGACTACGAGTAATTTTAAAAGTAATTAAGTACTTCGTATCGTGTTTCGGTATCACACAGGTACACGTACCGGTACACCGGTTACACGTAACACGTACCTGAGGTAGAGAACGCATAATATTTCAAGCTGTAAGAGCTGATGATTGCCAGCATATGGTAGATCGATCTAGCGTGGCTGGTGGTATTATTGGTGGTTGTACAGTAGGCCTAGCTAGTACTCCTCTCGGTGTCAAGGTTCTTCATTGTTCGTACCAGGAAATGTGGAGGCAAACTTCGATGGTTCTACATTCTGCACCAGCTGAGGCATGCAAATATTGAGTTCCTATTCAGTTGGTCATAGGGGGTATCTTTTGAGACATGATGCTCGTGTTTGTTTCGTCATATAATTTATTTGCGGCATGGTACCAGCCAGCAGCTAATGCCAACATCTATATATATAATATATATATAGATATATATATATTATGGAAGTACAGCACCCGGGACTTCATAATTTCTTCTTGGTTATATAACGCGACAGAAAGCAAAAAGCTGGACGTGTCAAAGTGAAACTGGCATTTTACTTGAAAATACTGTACTACCCGCCAATTGTGAACCTTATCATCATTTAAAACGACGACATATCACAAGTCGTGCTTTGGAGGCCACAAAGTTCAAAGTGTCCACGACACAGTGAAAACTCCCATCTTAACTTCTTCAATTTCCATCGAGGCATTTGCGCTATTTGCCTACTTATATATCGTGTCATAATTGATGACTCCTGACCAGTGTATGGTCGGTGAATCTTGATTGATATCGACATGTACCATGTGATCACTT
Source organism: Cylindrotheca closterium (assembly GCA_933822405.4). Classification (NCBI taxonomy): domain Eukaryota; phylum Bacillariophyta; class Bacillariophyceae; order Bacillariales; family Bacillariaceae; genus Cylindrotheca; species Cylindrotheca closterium. The sequence continues at coordinate 173,927 of CAKOGP040002047.1, forward strand.
TCGATTTCCCTCACAATTTCAAATCGTCCTACTAAATTGGAAACAAACATGAAGCTTTCTTTCATCGCGATCTCTTTCTACCTTCTTGCTGTCGACGCTGCTAGCCTACGCGGTGTCCGCAAGTTGTCTTCTGGCTCCCTTCCGTCTCTCTCCGGTGCATCTGATGCTTCTGGTGATTCGGTCTCGGTTTCAAGTGGGAGCAACTCTCGCAAGTTGTCTTCTGCCTCCGTTGCTTCTGTTTCTGGTGATTCAGTCTCGGTGTCAAGTGGAAACTCTCGCAAGCTGTCCTCTGCTTCTGTCGCTTCTGTTTCTGGTGACTCGATCTCGGTTTCCAGTAGCAGCTCTAGACGCAAGCTGTCCTCTGCCTCTGTCGCTTCGATGACGTCTGGTGAATCTGCATCATCCTCGACTGATAACTCTCGCAGAGAGTAAATGGCCACTTAGGTTCTTGGATCGTGGGGTTTAGGTTGCAGGCAGAATACTACATCATAGAAGCTATAATGTGCAGTTCTTAAATGATACCATTTTCCCCTTGAAGTGTTGTGCTCCAACAGTACATTTAGTTTCATTTGTGGCACGGTGAATTGTCAACCTAGCTTGTCGGGTTTGTTCACGATGGTTGCTTGATCATTGTGTCGTTTTACATAAAAAAGATCAACGTCTCCCATGCCACTTTGCGTAGCTTGTGGTAAGTGTACGCGTACACTACAGTACAGACCGTCCGCCGCTCAACAGCTCATTTTTGTAGTAGTTTGTCGAAAAAGTGATGATCCAAGCTTTTATACCTCATACAGACCTACAATCAAATTGTTCTGCTTGCCAACGTTTTACTCTGGGTCCTTAGCTTTCATCCCATTGGGTGAGCACCTCTCTGCTATGCTCTAGAGAGTTGCTGTAGCGCAAAATGTCAATAGATCCTTTGGATACGACTAGCAATCAAAAGGAGCTGATAACATTGTGCTAAATCGACTCAGTAGAGCATAACGGAGAGGTGCTCACCCAATAGGATGAAAGTCAAGGACCTAAGCTAAGACATTTGTATGGGGAAAATTTTGACTTTGGGTCCGTATGGGGTTTTGGATCATCAGTCTTCCACCTACAGATGTCTTGTTGAATACCGGTAGACGTGTAAAGTATGCGCGAAGACGTTGATTGGTTGTGGTAGCGGGCTACCAAATCACATAACAACGTTTGATTAATTTAGTGAAATCTCGTGACACTTTTAGATAAAAGTACCTGGTACGTGTACGAGAAAAGCATACGAAACATCAAAATCCCAATTCAAAACTTACTTCAACCTGTTATCATTATCGATCAACGGCACTCTCCAGTCAAGAGATCTGCGGTTTTGACACAATTTAACAAGTTGAGCGTGAAACTGGTTTGGGTTCACGCTTTAATGACATCATGATGTCGACATCTCCTTCCTTGACTTCGCAATCCTTGCGTTCTCAAAGCTCCTTGAGCATTGATGTTCAATCTTGCGAACAGGCCCGAATTTCGCATGAACAAGCCTTTGAATTGTCCAAAAGACCAGACCTGTCGTTGAAATACCCACACATATCCCCATCAAGTGTCAAGCGAGGTAAAATCTTGGGACAAGGAGGCTTTGCTAAGGTATATGAAATCTCTGGGTTGGAAATCCACAATGATTTCAATCCTGCCTCGATCGAGCAAAGCTGCAGCTCTGCAATATGCGAATCCAAGATCTGCTCATTAGGATCTATCAGTTGTGGTCCTGAGGATCAAAGCACAAGTTATGCACTGAAGACTCTCATTACCGATCCTGGAGGTGAGATCAATTGTCAAGCTCTCAGCGACTTGGTAACCGAGGCCCGGATTCTAGCCGAGGTAAAGCACTCTAACATTGTCAAGCTTCGGGCGGTTGCGAGTGGCGATAGATTCCATAAAGATTTCTTCATTGTCGTCGAGAAACTTTTCGATCCGTTGGATATACGCATTGACCAGTGGCGACAGCAAGACACACGATTGAAGGGTTTGTCAGGTCGGGTGCGCGACTGGACTGGAAAGAAACGAGCTGATCTCTTTCTTGACCGCCTCGTAGCAGGGTATCAATTGGGATCCGCGTTGGAACATCTTCATAGAAATCGCTTTGTCTACCGCGACTTGAAGCTAGAAAATGCTGCATTCGATATGGTAAGTCACTCGACGAGGTCTGAAGCATCCTACAATTCTTCATCCTGCTGACCACTAAGCGTGCGCAACAGCATGGGGAACTGAAACTGTTTGATTTTGGACTGGCAAAGGAGCTTCCCGACGAATGCCCAAGCCGAGATGGCCTACACAAATTGACGGGAAAGACGGGAACCCTGCGATACCAAGCACCAGAAGTAGCACTTGGGCTCCCGTACAATGAATCTTGTGACGTCTACTCCTTTTCCATTCTACTCTGGGAAATCTTGATCATGAAACGAGCATTCAAAGATTACACTTCAGAACACATCATGACGATGGTCTTGGAAAAGCCGTACAAGCGCCCACCAAAAAGCACAAAGTGGAATGCTGCTCTCAGAGAGAACATGCATCATGCCTGGTCTCCAGTTATCCGTCAAAGACCTAGTATGAGTGCTATGGTCAACATGCTAGAGGATGAGTGTACCAAGTGTCCCGGATACAATGAGAAACTTGGACTATGTGGCAGTCCTCGTTCCGACTGCACCTATGCCGATCCAACAAAACATCTCTGCTGCAAGAATCAGAAGCTTCGGCGCTCAAATACCGAGCAGTCAAGCTTGTTTTCCGATTAGATGGGACGTTGTCATTATCCTCACCATTACCTGGGATGCAAACAAACTACAACAAAATAACTCATCCTCCCTATAGAGCCAGGAAGTAGAGGAAGAAACGTCCATCATTAATAAACTAGAATAGATTAGTATCATCATGTGCATCTATGCGTTTATGGTTCACCAATAACTCTTATAAAAATCGTTTAAAAATGTCGAAGACTCGAGGCCTCTACCAAAGTGATGCCATGCTTCTTTCATACTTCCTGAGCGACCACGTCATGCCTAGTTAAAGTAATCCAAGACGGAAGAGCCATCGACAGCATCCTTCTTCTTTCCGCTTGCAGCATCGTACTTGCCACCACATTCCACCTTCTTGCTTATGCCCTTAACAGACTTTTCGTAAGTAACCTTGCATCCCCAATCAACCTTCATGGTTCCACCAAACTCCATTGTCTTGGTAAGTGGGGCGTCGTCCTCCTCTTCCTCATCATCGAAAAGCAAGTGGGCTTCCATTTCCTCATCGGAGACGCCAATGAGCATTTCAGGTTCTGACATAAAGTCTTGCAATTGCTTCATGAGCTCTTGAGACAATTCGCCCTTCACATCAGAAGTGGTCCAAGACATGGAAAACTCCTTCTCCATTCCTCCTTCGCAGTGCTTCATCATGCCCTTCTTGGCATCGAATCCCCCGTCGCACTTCATACCCTTCTTCATTCCAAAGGTACCCTTTCCAATGTCCAAGCTGTTGTCTTCCTCGTCTTCTTGGACAGGAGCAAACTCCTTTGGCTCAACAATCAGGAGAGGAATTCCGGGTGCAGAATCAGCTTGGGGTTCCTCTTGTGTTTGTGTTTGGGCGCTTGTGGTGCGAAGCATTTGAGGCTCGACGGCCAAAGCTACCGAAGCAAGAGCAAAGAGGACAGTGGTGGTGCAGAACATCATGATGGTAAGGAACAAGAACAATCAAAAGATGTTTGTGTGATATTCATATGATAACGAGAGCGAATTCGCACAGTATGACTGAAGTTTTGCGCGCAACAAATACGACCGACTGACTCGGTGGATTTGTTCTTTCGACTTCTGTGAAAAATATCCAAATCGTGCAATCTTGGATCCTCTGGGTATCTTGCGACTGATACCAAGGATAATACCGTTGAGCGAAGAGCCTAACAAAACCTAATTGTCTTTCGCTGCTGCCACATACAGCAAACATACATACATACATACATCTGAGATATCGATTAGATTACTGTAGATAGATATATTTAGAAAAAGATATCGATTGACCCATTCGACTACATGTTTTCACTATTGTTGAATTTGTCGACGACGGAACACTCTGCCCATCGTTGGAGCATGATTGTGTCTCGTCGCTTGAAATCATTATCTTCGATTGCTAGCTTTCTTGTGGTAATATTCACACTCTTACTGAGTTCCTCTATAGCCGGCTTTGCCGCCAATCCAAGTACGCAGCATCTTGTTGGTCCCTCATTACAATCAAGAAAGCGACAACACTCTTGGCATCCTCTGAAACTATCTCCGAGATCCATATTTGAATCATTTGCACATCAAAAGAGATTAAGAAGAAGGCTACAACGTATACGGAGCCTTTTCCACAGCTGCAAACAATCAATACGTCCTATTGTCCTAAGTGCTCTTTGTGTGTCACTGGTTTGTACCGCTCTTCTTCCAACAACAGGCACCGCAAGAATGGCACAAAATGCGGCGTCAACGGCTGCGACAAACAGTGGCGCTACTACTGGAGGGGTCATGCCAATATCAATGCCCAAACTATTGCTCTCCATGGCGCCCCTCCTCGTCGTCGTTGGGCTGGCTTCCAGAACAATGGGATTACAACTGGAACAAACCATGGTAACAAGTGCTCTTCGGACCCTGCTTCAACTGAGTCTTCTCGGCGGTATTCTTCGACCGATCTTTCAAATACAAAATTTCTGGTTAGTACTGGGACACTGTCTATTCATGATGATTCTAGCAGTTCAAGTGGCCTGTGGAAAATCCAACTACATTTTCCCTGGCCAATTCGATTCCATTTTGACCTCAATTCTTCTCAGTGTCGGTGGTACAGGTCTCTTTGCGTTTGGTGTCATTATCAAGCCGAAACCTTTGTGGAATCCTCAATACGTCATTCCCATGGTGGGAATGTTGCTGGGCAACTCGCTGAACGGAATGGCTCTGGCCATGAATACGCTATGTCGTGGGCTCATGGAACAAGGACGTGAAATCGAGTTGTACCAAACTTTTGGAGCCAATCAATCCGAAGCCATGGCACGGTTGGTCAAGGATTCCATTCGAGCCGGGACACTTCCCTTACTCAATAATATGGCCGTGATTGGATTGGTTTCCATTCCTGGCATGATGACCGGACAAATTTTGGGAGGTTCACCAGTTGGTCAAGCAGCGAGGTACCAAGCCATGATTATGTACTTTATTGCACTAGCAACCTTTGGAGCAATTCTATTGCAAGTCCGGGCCATTTCCAATGTGGGGTTGGATCCTCACACGCAAATCCTACAGACGGACCATTTTGAAAAGATGCCAGAGGAGGGTGTCTCCTTTTGGTCGTTGGTGAAGGGCTCCATGTTGCTGTCCATGTTGACTACTCGTGGCATTGGAAAACAAACTACACCTACACTTAACGAAATCTACCAAAAAGACGTCTTTGATAAAGACTACAAGGAACTATTGCAAATACAACAATTGAAACAAACGGAAAAAGACAGCTGTGTCGACGCCGAAGTTGCAGACAGTGGCGTGTGTGCGGGCACGAGTAGCGTACTGGAGATGGTTGGCTTGACACAATCCATTTCACTACTTTCTAAAAGTGGTAAAGGCGACTCTAATGATCATGGAATAGCGAAATCCAAGATACTCTTTCAAGAGTTATCCTTTCGACTGAATTCTGGAGACATTTATCAAGTTGGTGGACCGAGTGGGAGCGGCAAATCTCAGCTCTTGCGAGGCATTGGACTACTTACACCCCTGACAAGTGGAACGATTCGTCTGGAGAACAAGCACCAAGATGTCGTGAACCCAAGTGAGTGGCGGAAACAAGTTCGATATGTGACCCAATACAAGGTTGAAATACCGGGTACACCACGAGAGTTTGTGCGCAAGATTAGCCACTTTGAGTCTTGGAAGCATGCCAACGAACCAATATCGGAAGATGATATGATTGACACCATTCGCTCCTTCTTGCAAGAGTGGGGACTGACGGATACTGCATTGGATCAAGAGTGGTCTACGCTATCGGGAGGAGAAGCTCAGCGAATGATTCTGGCAATCGCCTTGGCGTCCAAGCCAAGAGTAGTGCTATTGGACGAATCCACTTCGGCATTGGATCTGAAATCCAAGCTTGCCGTGGAACAAAGTGTGGCTAGATATGCCCACAGTCATGGAATTCCAACGATATGGGTGAGTCATGATCCAGGCATGGCCGAACGATACTCTTCTAGAGACTCATTATGACGGGCAGTCACAAATGGATGGTATACTACTATTATAGTTTAGGGTAGACAGCAGTTTTGAAATCTTTCGCATACGGTATCTATGTATGGTAGGAATACTGCGAAGGAGAAACTACTAGAAACAACAATCGATGATTCAATGATTGATGAGTTTGTTGACGGCATCCACTGCTTGTGGTGACACCAGTAGAAGAGGTTTGCAAAGACTTGTACAGTGTAGCAACCACGACTACGAGACACAGTAGAACTTCAAACATCTAGAATTTTCTACACTGTCGGTAGGAGAAGCTCACAGCCTAGAATGACGACAAGGAGTGGCCATGAGAACATTCTGAAGATTGATGATTCTTCTAATACGAATGACAAAGCAAAGATTTTTAAAAACAACATAACATTCCGGTGATTCTTTTGATACGAAGAAAGCAAAGCTAAGAAGAATGAAACCACTGTCATTCTTGTATTGAGTATGGATTCCCGACGGTTGGGTCACTTGACCTTGACATGACTCTTTTTAATTTCAAAAAACTTCCTTCCAATGTAACAGTTTCCCAACGTCTATCTTCCAATAGCTCGAAGTCCCGTTTCAATTTCCCGCCATTTGAGCGCGGTTTGAAATGGTTTGGAAAAATCGAATAACGTCGTGCGCTGGCCCATTTAGATAGTCGTCCTTATGTAACTTGTAACACTTAGCAAGTTTGGTGGGTAACCACAACCTAAAAGACATAGAGCGTTGTTTCAACTTCGATAATTTTTTACGTTGAGGCATTTCTTCTTGTGACTTTGAGACGCCCAGCTTGGCTATAATTTTCACGGACAATATCTCAATGACTTGCGACATCCTACCAATGTCATTCATTGCTGTGACTTCTACACAAATGTACTATCAATTTTTATCAACTCGAAAGTCGTACCCCATAATTATTTTTTTGTCCTTCCGTTCCAAATTTTTTCCCAAGAAATTTATCTGTCGAGTCAGCTCGCTTGACGCTTGACCCAAATCTGAAAAATACTCTTTCCCACAACAATTTGAATTACACAACCTTGTTGGCATTCTTGGCCATTGTTTTGGATCAGCTGCAGTATTACATTTGCACATTATCCAAATAGAAACAGAAACAACAATCACTAGACTCATAATCAATACGCAATGAGCAGAACCAAGGGAAACTCGCACAGAGTAATTATCGTTGATTGGGATGACACGATTCTTCCATCAACCTTTGTGGATCGGTACAAGATCGATAGTTCCAAGGAGCTTCCTCTTCACGTAAGTGAATCATCAACCAATTAAGAATTGACATGACAATGGAGTTGGAATGCAGCTATTTCAATCCATTCTATTCTGTGTGATGGATGTAAAATGCACGATCAAAATGTCTTACTGATTGTTACTTGCTTTCTTTCCCACCACAGTTTCAAAACCTTCTCAAAGAATTGAGCCGTTGTGCCGACAAGTTTCTTTATGAAGCATCCAAATACGGAGAGGTAAGCACTATTCTATTGTTACTATCATGACTGTTGTTGGCTCTTGCGAGGTTGGAGGTTGCATTGGAATCGTGCCCTTGGCGGTTTTCAAAATTCACCACAGTGATGCAGACCGTTAATTGCGGTTATAGTCGCGTCGAGAAAATTGGCGCCACCAGTAGTCAATTTCGTTCAATGCACCGACAACTGGCCGAACCCTCCAATCCCTCCGCGTCCAACCTACCACCAACGGAAACATTTTGACCCACCCAAATCCATTGTTTCTCACATCTTTTCCTTGTTTTCAATTTCTTTACAGGTGATTATCATTACCAACTCGGATGAAGGCTGGGTGAAATACTCTGCTGAAAAGTACTGTCCATCCTTGATTCCAGTGGTGGCCAAGTACCGTGTCGTATCTGCTCGCACACGCTATGAGAAATTTTATCCGGGACAACCCTTGTGCTGGAAGGCGGCTGCCTTTGCCCATGAGGTCAATGAAATTTACGAAAAGCTAAAGGACGACTCTTCTTCCTGTGCTAGTTTGGAAGGAACCGATGTCTCGTCTGCATCATCGCTAGAGTCCATGGACGAGGATATCGTGCTAGACCGTCGCCAAATCATTTCCTTTGGGGACTCGACGGAGGAACGAACGGCTGTGAATATTGTCTCGGGACAATTGGATGCGGTTCCAAAGAGTGTCATGTTTATGAACTCGCCCTCACCTGCACAAATCATTGGACAACTTCACATGCTAACTCATCACATGGACTATGTCTGTGATGGAAAATCCTCGCTCGACTTGCAAATCAGTGTTGAACAGGCAGACCGATTTGCAGAGACTTATCTCAACCTGCAAGATGATACACCCTAAAGTATTTGCTTTATATTCATAACTGGGGCCACACGCAAACACATTATGCAGAACCAGCACACCAGAACGGGGAGAGGAGGCTGCATATGAGACAGCCTCATAGACTGGGTTACATACCTGGTGTGCATACAGTTCTGTTCTATTGCAATACATGCAACGAAGCAAAACAGTACACTTAAATTATAGACTAAACTGTACAAGTATTATTTTAAAATGAACAATGTCCAAAAGGCATACATGAATATCCGTTGTAAAATTATTATTTGCCGTATTACATTATAACCACCTACAACGGAGATCAGTTCGCTGCTTCGAGCTTCAGAAAGGAAGGCGCAAATCGACTATGGTCTGACTCGTCTGCGATCAACCCCATTGGCTTTTCTCCATGGATCGTCGAACCAAGGAGGAGTGTCGACATTTCCAACCTGTCTATTGGATTGATGTTGTCCTCTACTATAGTCGCCATGATATCCTTCTCGAAACAATGGGTCACACAAACGATCACATGCAAGTCCGAGTAGGCAATGGGCAATGAACCACTTCGACTGATGGCATCCAGGAGATCATAAGCCTTGTTGGACTCGGACTTGACATCCGATTCGTAAAGATTGTTTGTCGTGGGCTTGGAAAGTAGATCGGGTTGGCGTTTGCGAGACCAAATATCACCTGCCTTGATCTTGGTGGATCGCAGAGTGCTGTCCTTGTCGAATTGTGCGATGGTTGCGTCCAGCATTTTAGGGATTTGCGTGAAATCAATGTTTTCCTTAGATGGCGCCCTTGCACTCGATGGGGTATCTGAAGTTTCAGGCGTTGTATCAGCTTCGCCGTTTTCCTGGTTTGACACTTCTTCGGGCATCCCATCCATTCCTTCATCATCATCATCATCATCATATGCAAATGGCTCATCACACAATCCATCGGCGCTACTCTCAGCAAACATGTCCAAAGCGCAGTCTTCTTCATATTCTTCTTCACACTCCTCCGCTTCAACCTCCTTGCTTCTCAGCCAGTCGAGAGCGCTAGTTCCCGCAGATTCAAATCTCTCTTCAGCCGAGTTCTCTGCAAACCAAGCTGTTTCGGCCGCTTTCTGTGCTTCTTCCTTCATCAGAGTCGCCTCCAGCTGCTTCTCTTTTGTACCTTCGATTACGTCCATCACCGCCTTCACATTCTGTCGGACGACTTCAACCTTGTCGCTTGCACTTATTGAGCTATTACAGACCTCATCGAAAGAGAGCAAATCGGATGGAATCTGGTGCTCCACAAACAACTCCATCAGGTCTTCGGTCAGTTTGATCTCCTTTGCCAACGAGTCCTCTGACAATCCCAGCAACGCCTCCAGTTGAGGCTTGATCTGGACCACGGCAACACCAAACACTGAAGACTCCAATTGCATTCCGCGGAATGCTTGAGCAAAGCGCTGCTGCTCTGGCGACAAGGATTCAATCGCGTTCTTGAACTCCTTTGCAGACGGAATCTCTTCCAATAGCAGAGGGATAAATACTTCGTCCTTGTTTTGCAAAATGATAGCATCCTTAGGATTGAGTTTGTTTGGACCTGCCATGGTACCAATCACCAACATGAACGAAGAAAATTGACGTGCTCGAGCTGACAGTTGGAATGCCTTTCTGCCTCCTTCTTGTTCTGAGCGATGGCGCATCCAGCCATGCAAATACGCATTACCAGTCAACTGTAGAGTGGTTGCTGCGTTAAGTGCAATTTCAAGAGGCGATGCCATGTAAACTTGTCGCAGGAGCGTCTCAATTGGGGTGCAGTTTTCTCCGTCGCTTTTGTCCTCGATACTCAAGACACCGTAGGGAAATCGCTTGGGACGACCAATTGCATGGCAGAATGGCTTGGGAGGTTTCGACAAGAACTTGGCATTATGGAACCTAACAAATTCTTCTAGATCCGTAGTGGTCACTCGCTTTCCAATAGCTGCAGTGAGCTGTTTCTCAAGCATATTTTCCAAGTATCCAATGGCATGCTGATACTGAATGCTGAGACTATCGGAATGATCCAACGACAAGAAAAGAGTTGCCTCCGTAATGGAGAATAATTCGGTCACATTCGCTGCAGGGAATACTTGCTGAAGACGTTCCACCGTGGTATCAATCGATTTGATTTGAGCATTCAACAACTGGATGGTATCATTTCCTGACAACAGGCTTGATACTTTCTGTTGGCCACCTATTTGGTTATCACTGAGAGTAGTTAAAGGTAGAGAAAGAGTCGAAACAGATTCTGGAGTGGCAGCGTCTTGTCCCCCATCCAAGATAAGAGCTTCAGCACCCGCGCCTTCTTCATCCATTTCCTCGAGCAAAGGTAAAATGGGTCGAAACAGATCTTCTGCCGAACATTGGCTAGACAAAACTTGTGGGTGAGATGGTGCTGGGACAGCGGGGTTGTGAATATTACTCATGATACGTTGCAAGTCTTGTCCAAAATGATGTTTCACACCCTTCGCCCAGTGATTCATGCGAGAACAGAAAAATTGCAGGGCAGCATCCACTTGTTCATTGCGCCGAGGAGTCTTGGATCTGCTTGTATTAATGGCGAAGCTAGTAGTACGGGTATCCATGTTGACTTGCTGAAGGAGCCAAGTCAAGTTGAGGTCTAAAGGCGAATGGTTTTCTACCTTTTCCATTGGTGCATTCGCAGACTGTGTTATAACAACAGTAGACGAATCTCGACTTTGCAGTACGGCCTTCTTTTCGACTTCGGTCCCTGAGAATATCGAAATTTCCCAGTGTGCCTTGACAGCCCAGTGATATTCCTTGACCTTCTTGATAACCTTATGAATGGTCGAAGAACTGGAAGTGAAATGGGAAGATCCAATTGAAGTGGATGATTCCCTTACAGTTTCTGTAGAATACGGAGACGGGACATCGACCGTTTGTTCGTGGAGGAAGGTACAAGTCTCACCGGCTTCAAAACGTAGTGTAGTTGTCTTGGTAGTCGCGAGGTTTCGAATGATTTTGGGAGACAATCCTAATCGTTCTAGAGCATTCATTTGAGCCACAATGGCAATATTGGTCATGTGATTGGCAAGTTCATATTTGTTCTCATACTTGTGATGAATTTCTTCAGCCAGAAGAGGTTGACGATTTGCTTCAAGGATTTGTTCAACACTCTGGAGTGCCTTTTTCACTGTTGTGAGTTGAGCGAAGTGAATTGAGATGTTCATATTCTTAATCAATCAATCGACGATTAAATAAAACGAACGACGATGTCCTTACCATGAGATCGAAAAACTGTTTCGTTGAAGCCATAATACGACACCATTGTTTCGTTTTTGTTTTATATCTCAGTCAATGTTTCTGTTTGATTAATATATGTGTGAGGTGTGTCTCGAAGAATGGTGGTTTATAGACTGAGACGTGCTTTGTGGAACGTCAAAATCCTTTGGCATGTTATGAGTGCTGAGTCCTGTTTACACGAAACACGAATGGTTTTAGTAATGCTCAACAGCATTTCAATAAAAGAGGTGGTGTAGGTATGTCAATAATACTGTGCAATAGTGATCCATTATATATTGTTACTTCTTACAGAAGTTGATGCACACAGAGATAGATTGCATCAGTTAGCAATTGACACTTCCCTCTGCTTCCAGCAAACGCGGAAACGAAGACTCAAATCGAACACGGTCTGTCTCCTCAGCAATCAACTCCAAAGGCTCTGCTCCATGGACAGCCGATCCCAGCAATAATGTCGAAATTTCGAGCTTTTCGATAGGGTTCACGTTATCTTCTACCACAGTCGCCATCACATCCTTCTCAAAACAATGCGTCACACAAACGACCACATGCAAGTCAGAGTAGGCAATGGGCAACGAACCACTTCGACTGATGGCATCCAGGAGATCATAAGCCTTGTTGGACTCGGATTTGACATCCTTTGCCGCTAGCGTATTTGTTGTTGGCTTTGTGAGCAGATCTGGCTGTCGCTTGCGTGACCATGTGTCCATTGTTTTGAGTTTTGTGGATCGAAGAGTGCTGTCCTTGTCGAATTTTTCGATGGTTGCGTCCAGCGTTTTGGGAATACTGGTGAAATCGACTGCTTGGAAAGGCAAAACGTTTGAATCCGACGAAGAGTCGGGTACCGGTGGCTGTACTTTGTTTAATGGCTTGGCAACTTCTGTAGGTCGTGCAGAACTGCTTTGTTGAACTGAGGGCATTGGTGCAGAAGACACTGACATCTGTGCCGACAGCATTGGTGGCGCTGAAGGTATTGCCCCAAAGGACATTGTACCCCTTGGTGCAGCAGCACCTGAGGGGGGTGGAGGAGGTGGGCTACTACGCGATGGTCCACTACGCGATGGTCCACTACGCAATGGTGCAGCCATCTCTTTTTGTTTCCGCCTGAAGCTTTCACCGGAGCCTTTACGTAGGGAGGCAAGATCCAAGCTCGCCTCTTCGAGTCCTGAAGAAAGGACCATATCAGCTACCATCACCTTATCTTCCAATTGCTTCTCTTTTGTGCCTTCGACCACACTCATCACTGCCTTCACATTTTGACGTACGATGTCCACCTTCTCGCTCGTACTCACTGCCACAGCAAGTTCGTCGTAGGACAGCAAATCAGATGGAACCTGGTACTCCACAAACAGCTCCATCAGATCTTCGGTCAGTTTGATCTCCTTCGCCAACGAGTCTTCAGGTAGTCCTAGTAGAGCCTCTAGTTGAGGCTTGATCTGGATCACAGCAACGCCAAACACTGAAGACTCCAATTGCATCCCGCGGAATGACTTGGCAAATCGCTGTTGCTCTGGTGACAACGACTCGATGGCATCCTTAAACTCCTTTGCAGACGGAATCTCTTCCAATAGTAGTGGAATCAGCACCTCGTCCTTATTTTGCAGAATGATAGCATCCTTGGGATTCAATTTATTGGGACCTGCCATGGTTCCAATCACCAACATAAACGACGAAAACTGACGCGCGCGAGCTGATAGCTGAAATGACTTGTTGGTGCCACCTGATTCTGAGCGCTGGTGCATCCATCCATGCAAATACGTATTGCCAGTCAGTTGCAATGTTGTCGCTGCATTGAGTGGGACCTCGAGGGGAGCTTCCATTTGGACTGGTCGCATCATGGTCTCAATCGGGATGGTATTGTCGCTGTCTCCCTTGCTTTCGATACTCAAGACACCATATGGGAAGCGGTTGGGGCGACCAATGGCATGACAAAATGGCTTTGGCGGAATCGTCAGAAACTTGGCATTGTGGAAGCGGACAAACTCTTCGAGATCATCATTGGTTACACGCTTGCCGATTGCTGCAACGAGTTGGTTCTCCAACATCTTTTCCAGGTATCCAATGGCATGCTGATACTGCAAGCAAAGCTTTTCCGAGTGATCCAACATGAGAAAGACTGTCGCCTCGGCAATGGAGAATAGCTTCATTTGATGTGAGGCGGGAAAGACTTCATTGAGACTCTTCAGCTTGGTATCGATGGATTTGACTTGAGCATTCAACAATTGAATGGTGTCCTTTCCCAACAACAACTGACATTCTTGTTTCTTGGCATGGCTAATTCCAGAAGGTAGCGCCAACGTGGAAACCGATTGTGGAGCATCTGCGTTGTCTCCTCCCTCCAGGATGAGAAGCTCGTCATTCACACTCTCACCGTCTTTGACTTTATTTTCTTCTAGAATAGGCAAGATCGGTTGAAAAAGGCCGCTGGCCGAGCATTGGCGTGCTAGCTTCTCTTGGTGAGATGGTGGTGGAATTGCCGGATTGTGGATGCTGCTAATGATCCTTTGCAAATTCCGTGAGAAGTGACTCTTCACATTGTAAAGCCAGCTATTCATACGAGAGCAGAAAAAATTCATGGACGCTTCCACTTGTTCATTGCGTCGAGGTGTATTGGCCTTCGTGACATCAATGGAAAAGCCAGTAGCTTTGTTCTCCATGTCGATTTGCTTTAACATCCAAGTCAAGTTGAGGTCCACTGGAGTATGCTTCTCTACCTTTTCCATGGGAGCATCCTTGGATTGCGTCACAACAATGGTTGACGAATCCCGACTCTGAAGCATGATCTTCTTATCAACTTCAGTTCCTGAGAATATTGTGATTTCCCAGTGTGCCTTGACTGTCCAGTGATACTCGTTTACTTTCCTGATAACCTTGTGAATAGTCGAAGACTTAGACTTGAATGGGGTAGATCCGAGTACAGATGTCCTTTCTTTTACCGTTTCTACAGCATATGGATCTGGGACGTCGACGGTTTGCTCCTTGAGAAAGGTGCAGATCTCGCTAGCTTCAAATCGCAAAGTAGTGGTCTTTGTCTTGGTATCTTCCAGTTGCTGAATGATCTGAGGGGTGAATCCCAAACGCTCAAGCACATTCATCTGGGCCACAATGGAAATATTGGTCATGTAATTCGCGAGTTCGTACTTGTTTTCATACTTGTGATGGACTTCTTCGGCAGGACGAGGGCGACGATCTGCGTCAAGAATCTTTTCAACAGTTTGGAGAGCATCTTCCACTAAAAGAAAAATTAAAAAAGTGAGTCGGTTGGAACTATCGCAGCAAAAACACCAACACAGATGCCAAAAACACGAGAGGCCTGTGAAAGGTCTACGATTGATTGAAGACCAAGCAAGCAAACGATACTGCACTCATGATGATCCCTTGTGTCATAGTGTCACCATCTCCATGGATACTATGAAGAACTTACCGTCGTCTCGAAAGACATTTTCATCAAAGTTGTAGTATTGTGACATGATGCTTTTAGGCCTTGCTCTTGATATCAGGTGATGACTGAATTATGAGACTGCGATGTATCAAGCTGATTCCTGTCTCTAACGTGCCCTTGGGTCTTGAAAGATTGAGACGTGCTTGTTGTTTGATTTTTATTAGATAGTTAGTTCGGGGTTCAGTCTTCTTCGTCCCCCGCCCCGCCCCGCCCCGCCCCGCCTCGCCGTGAATTCGCATCACATTAGTCCCGTCAAACCATCGAAACACGAATTACTTGGCTCTTCAACTCATTCATTCTACCTTTAATCGGTATTGATGGACACTTTATATACTATCATTGACTGGAATACAATACAGCTGCACTTATAGCTTATAACAATATTTAAACAGCCCCTCCTTCTGTTTCGAGCATAAGCGGAAACGAAGACTGAAATCGAGCACGGTTTGCCTCCTCAGCAATCAACTCTATCGGCTTTGTTCCATGGATAGCCGATCCCAGCAATAATGTCGACATTTCGAGCTTTTCGATAGGGTTCACGTTATCTTCTACCACAGTCGCCATCACATCCTTCGCAAAACAATGCGTCACACAAACGACCACATGCAAGTCAGAGTAGGCAATGGGCAACGAACCACTTCGACTGATGGCATCCAGGAGATCATAAGCCTTGTTGGACTCGGATTTGACATCCTTTGCCGCTAGCGTATTTGTTGTTGGCTTTGTGAGCAGATCTGGCTGTCGCTTGCGTGACCATGTGTCCATTGTTTTGAGTTTTGTGGATCGAAGAGTGCTGTCCTTGTCGAATTTTTCGATGGTTGCGTCCAGCGTTTTGGGAATACTGGTGAAATCAACTGCCTGAGAGGGCGAACGTTTTGTCTTCGAGGTGCTATTTGGGACTATATTATTTTCCACGTTTTGTTTTTTGTATTCACCTGGCTCGTCGTCGTCCCGAGAGGTTGTAGAAAGTGTAACTAAACCATCCGCTGGTCTCTCAAATGGTTGGGCACCAGACCAATCGTAATTCGGCTCCTCCTTTTTCCAAAGGGCATCTTTGGGCTTTTCGCTACTCCAGTCATAGTCAGGCTCCTGCTTTATCCATACGGCATCTGTACTGTTGGGAGGAGGGGGTGCACCCCTGTCGAGCTGCCTATTCTTTGGAATCACATTGCCTTTCGATCTTCCCAGCAACACCTGCGGGGGCGGGGAGCCACAGCCTTCCTCTCTGGAGGGCGCACGAGAAAAGTTTGCTCCCAAGCCTAGTACTTCTGCAAAACCTCGTCGTCCGCCACCTCGTCCACCGCCGCCTCCTCCGCCAGCAGATCTGCGCATGCTTCCACAAGGGGGAGGCGAATAATCCCCATACGAAGCCCCTATAGATGGAATTGTATCTTGTTCAAAACACAATTCTTGAGCAGCTGATGCCACAGCCATTTCAGCCTTCATCGTCTTCGCTTCCAATTGCTTCTCTTTTGTGCCTTCGACCACACTCATCACTGCCTTCACATTTTGACGTACGATGTCCACCTTCTCGCTCGTACTCACTGCCACAGCAAGTTCGTCGTAGGACAGCAAATCAGATGGAACCTGGTACTCCACAAACAGCTCC
The DNA here is from genome assembly GCA_933822405.4 of Cylindrotheca closterium. Classification (NCBI taxonomy): domain Eukaryota; phylum Bacillariophyta; class Bacillariophyceae; order Bacillariales; family Bacillariaceae; genus Cylindrotheca; species Cylindrotheca closterium. The sequence continues at coordinate 190,802 of CAKOGP040002047.1, forward strand.
ATCAGATCTTCGGTCAGTTTGATCTCCTTCGCCAACGAGTCTTCAGGTAGTCCTAGTAGAGCCTCTAGTTGAGGCTTGATCTGGATCACAGCAACGCCAAACACTGAAGACTCCAATTGCATCCCGCGGAATGACTTGGCAAATCGCTGTTGCTCTGGTGACAACGACTCGATGGCATCCTTAAACTCCTTTGCAGACGGAATCTCTTCCAATAGTAGTGGAATCAGCACCTCGTCCTTATTTTGCAGAATGATAGCATCCTTGGGATTCAATTTATTGGGACCTGCCATGGTTCCAATCACCAACATAAACGACGAAAACTGACGCGCGCGAGCTGATAGCTGAAATGACTTGTTGGTGCCACCTGATTCTGAGCGCTGGTGCATCCATCCATGCAAATACGTATTGCCAGTCAGTTGCAATGTTGTCGCTGCATTGAGTGGGACCTCGAGGGGAGCTTCCATTTGGACTGGTCGCATCATGGTCTCAATCGGGATGGTATTGTCGCTGTCTCCCTTGCTTTCGATACTCAAGACACCATATGGGAAGCGGTTGGGGCGACCAATGGCATGACAAAATGGCTTTGGCGGAATCGTCAGAAACTTGGCATTGTGGAAGCGGACAAACTCTTCGAGATCATCATTGGTTACACGCTTGCCGATTGCTGCAACGAGTTGGTTCTCCAACATCTTTTCCAGGTATCCAATGGCATGCTGATACTGCAAGCAAAGCTTTTCCGAGTGATCCAACATGAGAAAGACTGTCGCCTCGGCAATGGAGAATAGCTTCATTTGATGTGAGGCGGGAAAGACTTCATTGAGACTCTTCAGCTTGGTATCGATGGATTTGACTTGAGCATTCAACAATTGAATGGTGTCCTTTCCCAACAACAACTGACATTCTTGTTTCTTGGCATGGCTAATTCCAGAAGGTAGCGCCAACGTGGAAACCGATTGTGGAGCATCTGCGTTGTCTCCTCCCTCCAGGATGAGAAGCTCGTCATTCACACTCTCACCGTCTTTGACTTTATTTTCTTCTAGAATAGGCAAGATCGGTTGAAAAAGGCCGCTGGCCGAGCATTGGCGTGCTAGCTTCTCTTGGTGAGATGGTGGTGGAATTGCCGGATTGTGGATGCTGCTAATGATCCTTTGCAAATTCCGTGAGAAGTGACTCTTCACATTGTAAAGCCAGCTATTCATACGAGAGCAGAAAAAATTCATGGACGCTTCCACTTGTTCATTGCGTCGAGGTGTATTGGCCTTCGTGACATCAATGGAAAAGCCAGTAGCTTTGTTCTCCATGTCGATTTGCTTTAACATCCAAGTCAAGTTGAGGTCCACTGGAGTATGCTTCTCTACCTTTTCCATGGGAGCATCCTTGGATTGCGTCACAACAATGGTTGACGAATCCCGACTCTGAAGCATGATCTTCTTATCAACTTCAGTTCCTGAGAATATTGTGATTTCCCAGTGTGCCTTGACTGTCCAGTGATACTCGTTTACTTTCCTGATAACCTTGTGAATAGTCGAAGACTTAGACTTGAATGGGGTAGATCCGAGTACAGATGTCCTTTCTTTTACCGTTTCTACAGCATATGGATCTGGGACGTCGACGGTTTGCTCCTTGAGAAAGGTGCAGATCTCGCTAGCTTCAAATCGCAAAGTAGTGGTCTTTGTCTTGGTATCTTCCAGTTGCTGAATGATCTGAGGGGTGAATCCCAAACGCTCAAGCACATTCATCTGGGCCACAATGGAAATATTGGTCATGTAATTCGCGAGTTCGTACTTGTTTTCATACTTGTGATGGACTTCTTCGGCAGGACGAGGGCGACGATCTGCGTCAAGAATCTTTTCAACAGTTTGGAGAGCATCTTCCACTAAAAGAAAAATTAAAAAAGTGAGTCGGTTGGAACTATCGCAGCAAAAACACCAACACAGATGCCAAAAACACGAGAGGCCTGTGAAAGGTCTACGATTGATTGAAGACCAAGCAAGCAAACGATACTGCACTCATGATGATCCCTTGTGTCATAGTGTCACCATCTCCATGGATACTATGAAGAACTTACCGTCGTCTCGAAAGACATTTTCATCAAAGTTGTAGTATTGTGACATGATGCTTTTAGGCCTTGCTCTTGATATCAGGTGATGACTGAATTATGAGACTGCGATGTATCAAGCTGATTCCTGTCTCTAACGTGCCCTTGGGTCTTGAAAGATTGAGACGTGCTTGTTGTTTGATTTTTATTAGATAGTTAGTTCGGGGTTCAGTCTTCTTCGTCCCCCGCCCCGCCCCGCCCCGCCCCGCCTCGCCGTGAATTCGCATCACATTAGTCCCGTCAAACCATCGAAACACGAATTACTTGGCTCTTCAACTCATTCATTCTACCTTTAATCGGTATTGATGGACACTTTATATACTATCATTGACTGGAATACAATACAGCTGCACTTATAGCTTATAACAATATTTAAACAGCCCCTCCTTCTGTTTCGAGCATAAGCGGAAACGAAGACTGAAATCGAGCACGGTTTGCCTCCTCAGCAATCAACTCTATCGGCTTTGTTCCATGGATAGCCGATCCCAGCAATAATGTCGACATTTCGAGCTTTTCGATAGGGTTCACGTTATCTTCTACCACAGTCGCCATCACATCCTTCGCAAAACAATGCGTCACACAAACGACCACATGCAAGTCAGAGTAGGCAATGGGCAACGAACCACTTCGACTGATGGCATCCAGGAGATCATAAGCCTTGTTGGACTCGGATTTGACATCCTTTGCCGCTAGCGTATTTGTTGTTGGCTTTGTGAGCAGATCTGGCTGTCGCTTGCGTGACCATGTGTCCATTGTTTTGAGTTTTGTGGATCGAAGAGTGCTGTCCTTGTCGAATTTTTCGATGGTTGCGTCCAGCGTTTTGGGAATACTGGTGAAATCAACTGCCTGAGAGGGCGAACGTTTTGTCTTCGAGGTGCTATTTGGGACTATATTATTTTCCACGTTTTGTTTTTTGTATTCACCTGGCTCGTCGTCGTCCCGAGAGGTTGTAGAAAGTGTAACTAAACCATCCGCTGGTCTCTCAAATGGTTGGGCACCAGACCAATCGTAATTCGGCTCCTCCTTTTTCCAAAGGGCATCTTTGGGCTTTTCGCTACTCCAGTCATAGTCAGGCTCCTGCTTTATCCATACGGCATCTGTACTGTTGGGAGGAGGGGGTGCACCCCTGTCGAGCTGCCTATTCTTTGGAATCACATTGCCTTTCGATCTTCCCAGCAACACCTGCGGGGGCGGGGAGCCACAGCCTTCCTCTCTGGAGGGCGCACGAGAAAAGTTTGCTCCCAAGCCTAGTACTTCTGCAAAACCTCGTCGTCCGCCACCTCGTCCACCGCCGCCTCCTCCGCCAGCAGATCTGCGCATGCTTCCACAAGGGGGAGGCGAATAATCCCCATACGAAGCCCCTATAGATGGAATTGTATCTTGTTCAAAACACAATTCTTGAGCAGCTGATGCCACAGCCATTTCAGCCTTCATCGTCTTCGCTTCCAATTGCTTCTCTTTTGTGCCTTCGACCACACTCATCACTGCCTTCACATTTTGACGTACGATGTCCACCTTCTCGCTCGTACTCACTGCCACAGCAAGTTCGTCGTAGGACAGCAAATCAGATGGAACCTGGTACTCCACAAACAGCTCCATCAGATCTTCGGTCAGTTTGATCTCCTTCGCCAACGAGTCTTCAGGTAGTCCTAGTAGAGCCTCTAGTTGAGGCTTGATCTGGATCACAGCAACGCCAAACACTGAAGACTCCAATTGCATCCCGCGGAATGACTTGGCAAATCGCTGTTGCTCTGGTGACAACGACTCGATGGCATCCTTAAACTCCTTTGCAGACGGAATCTCTTCCAATAGTAGTGGAATCAGCACCTCGTCCTTATTTTGCAGAATGATAGCATCCTTGGGATTCAATTTATTGGGACCTGCCATGGTTCCAATCACCAACATAAACGACGAAAACTGACGCGCGCGAGCTGATAGCTGAAATGACTTGTTGGTGCCACCTGATTCTGAGCGCTGGTGCATCCATCCATGCAAATACGTATTGCCAGTCAGTTGCAATGTTGTCGCTGCATTGAGTGGGACCTCGAGGGGAGCTTCCATTTGGACTGGTCGCATCATGGTCTCAATCGGGATGGTATTGTCGCTGTCTCCCTTGCTTTCGATACTCAAGACACCATATGGGAAGCGGTTGGGGCGACCAATGGCATGACAAAATGGCTTTGGCGGAATCGTCAGAAACTTGGCATTGTGGAAGCGGACAAACTCTTCGAGATCATCATTGGTTACACGCTTGCCGATTGCTGCAACGAGTTGGTTCTCCAACATCTTTTCCAGGTATCCAATGGCATGCTGATACTGCAAGCAAAGCTTTTCCGAGTGATCCAACATGAGAAAGACTGTCGCCTCGGCAATGGAGAATAGCTTCATTTGATGTGAGGCGGGAAAGACTTCATTGAGACTCTTCAGCTTGGTATCGATGGATTTGACTTGAGCATTCAACAATTGAATGGTGTCCTTTCCCAACAACAACTGACATTCTTGTTTCTTGGCATGGCTAATTCCAGAAGGTAGCGCCAACGTGGAAACCGATTGTGGAGCATCTGCGTTGTCTCCTCCCTCCAGGATGAGAAGCTCGTCATTCACACTCTCACCGTCTTTGACTTTATTTTCTTCTAGAATAGGCAAGATCGGTTGAAAAAGGCCGCTGGCCGAGCATTGGCGTGCTAGCTTCTCTTGGTGAGATGGTGGTGGAATTGCCGGATTGTGGATGCTGCTAATGATCCTTTGCAAATTCCGTGAGAAGTGACTCTTCACATTGTAAAGCCAGCTATTCATACGAGAGCAGAAAAAATTCATGGACGCTTCCACTTGTTCATTGCGTCGAGGTGTATTGGCCTTCGTGACATCAATGGAAAAGCCAGTAGCTTTGTTCTCCATGTCGATTTGCTTTAACATCCAAGTCAAGTTGAGGTCCACTGGAGTATGCTTCTCTACCTTTTCCATGGGAGCATCCTTGGATTGCGTCACAACAATGGTTGACGAATCCCGACTCTGAAGCATGATCTTCTTATCAACTTCAGTTCCTGAGAATATTGTGATTTCCCAGTGTGCCTTGACTGTCCAGTGATACTCGTTTACTTTCCTGATAACCTTGTGAATAGTCGAAGACTTAGACTTGAATGGGGTAGATCCGAGTACAGATGTCCTTTCTTTTACCGTTTCTACAGCATATGGATCTGGGACGTCGACGGTTTGCTCCTTGAGAAAGGTGCAGATCTCGCTAGCTTCAAATCGCAAAGTAGTGGTCTTTGTCTTGGTATCTTCCAGTTGCTGAATGATCTGAGGGGTGAATCCCAAACGCTCAAGCACATTCATCTGGGCCACAATGGAAATATTGGTCATGTAATTCGCGAGTTCGTACTTGTTTTCATACTTGTGATGGACTTCTTCGGCAGGACGAGGGCGACGATCTGCGTCAAGAATCTTTTCAACAGTTTGGAGAGCATCTTCCACTAAAAGAAAAATTAAAAAAGTGAGTCGGTTGGAACTATCGCAGCAAAAACACCAACACAGATGCCAAAAACACGAGAGGCCTGTGAAAGGTCTACGATTGATTGAAGACCAAGCAAGCAAACGATACTGCACTCATGATGATCCCTTGTGTCATAGTGTCACCATCTCCATGGATACTATGAAGAACTTACCGTCGTCTCGAAAGACATTTTCATCAAAGTTGTAGTATTGTGACATGATGCTTTTAGGCCTTGCTCTTGATATCAGGTGATGACTGAATTATGAGACTGCGATGTATCAAGCTGATTCCTGTCTCTAACGTGCCCTTGGGTCTTGAAAGATTGAGACGTGCTTGTTGTTTGATTTTTATTAGATAGTTAGTTCGGGGTTCAGTCTTCTTCGTCCCCCGCCCCGCCCCGCCCCGCCCCGCCTCGCCGTGAATTCGCATCACATTAGTCCCGTCAAACCATCGAAACACGAATTACTTGGCTCTTCAACTCATTCATTCTACCTTTAATCGGTATTGATGGACACTTTATATACTATCATTGACTGGAATACAATACAGCTGCACTTATAGCTTATAACAATATTTAAACAGCCCCTCCTTCTGTTTCGAGCATAAGCGGAAACGAAGACTGAAATCGAGCACGGTTTGCCTCCTCAGCAATCAACTCTATCGGCTTTGTTCCATGGATAGCCGATCCCAGCAATAATGTCGACATTTCGAGCTTTTCGATAGGGTTCACGTTATCTTCTACCACAGTCGCCATCACATCCTTCGCAAAACAATGCGTCACACAAACGACCACATGCAAGTCAGAGTAGGCAATGGGCAACGAACCACTTCGACTGATGGCATCCAGGAGATCATAAGCCTTGTTGGACTCGGATTTGACATCCTTTGCCGCTAGCGTATTTGTTGTTGGCTTTGTGAGCAGATCTGGCTGTCGCTTGCGTGACCATGTGTCCATTGTTTTGAGTTTTGTGGATCGAAGAGTGCTGTCCTTGTCGAATTTTTCGATGGTTGCGTCCAGCGTTTTGGGAATACTGGTGAAATCAACTGCCTGAGAGGGCGAACGTTTTGTCTTCGAGGTGCTATTTGGGACTATATTATTTTCCACGTTTTGTTTTTTGTATTCACCTGGCTCGTCGTCGTCCCGAGAGGTTGTAGAAAGTGTAACTAAACCATCCGCTGGTCTCTCAAATGGTTGGGCACCAGACCAATCGTAATTCGGCTCCTCCTTTTTCCAAAGGGCATCTTTGGGCTTTTCGCTACTCCAGTCATAGTCAGGCTCCTGCTTTATCCATACGGCATCTGTACTGTTGGGAGGAGGGGGTGCACCCCTGTCGAGCTGCCTATTCTTTGGAATCACATTGCCTTTCGATCTTCCCAGCAACACCTGCGGGGGCGGGGAGCCACAGCCTTCCTCTCTGGAGGGCGCACGAGAAAAGTTTGCTCCCAAGCCTAGTACTTCTGCAAAACCTCGTCGTCCGCCACCTCGTCCACCGCCGCCTCCTCCGCCAGCAGATCTGCGCATGCTTCCACAAGGGGGAGGCGAATAATCCCCATACGAAGCCCCTATAGATGGAATTGTATCTTGTTCAAAACACAATTCTTGAGCAGCTGATGCCACAGCCATTTCAGCCTTCATCGTCTTCGCTTCCAATTGCTTCTCTTTTGTGCCTTCGACCACACTCATCACTGCCTTCACATTTTGACGTACGATGTCCACCTTCTCGCTCGTACTCACTGCCACAGCAAGTTCGTCGTAGGACAGCAAATCAGATGGAACCTGGTACTCCACAAACAGCTCCATCAGATCTTCGGTCAGTTTGATCTCCTTCGCCAACGAGTCTTCAGGTAGTCCTAGTAGAGCCTCTAGTTGAGGCTTGATCTGGATCACAGCAACGCCAAACACTGAAGACTCCAATTGCATCCCGCGGAATGACTTGGCAAATCGCTGTTGCTCTGGTGACAACGACTCGATGGCATCCTTAAACTCCTTTGCAGACGGAATCTCTTCCAATAGTAGTGGAATCAGCACCTCGTCCTTATTTTGCAGAATGATAGCATCCTTGGGATTCAATTTATTGGGACCTGCCATGGTTCCAATCACCAACATAAACGACGAAAACTGACGCGCGCGAGCTGATAGCTGAAATGACTTGTTGGTGCCACCTGATTCTGAGCGCTGGTGCATCCATCCATGCAAATACGTATTGCCAGTCAGTTGCAATGTTGTCGCTGCATTGAGTGGGACCTCGAGGGGAGCTTCCATTTGGACTGGTCGCATCATGGTCTCAATCGGGATGGTATTGTCGCTGTCTCCCTTGCTTTCGATACTCAAGACACCATATGGGAAGCGGTTGGGGCGACCAATGGCATGACAAAATGGCTTTGGCGGAATCGTCAGAAACTTGGCATTGTGGAAGCGGACAAACTCTTCGAGATCATCATTGGTTACACGCTTGCCGATTGCTGCAACGAGTTGGTTCTCCAACATCTTTTCCAGGTATCCAATGGCATGCTGATACTGCAAGCAAAGCTTTTCCGAGTGATCCAACATGAGAAAGACTGTCGCCTCGGCAATGGAAAATAGCTCACCGTCATTAGAAGGAGGGTAAGACTCCTGAAGACTCTGAATCTTGGTAACAATGGATTGGACTTGAGAATTCAACAGCTGGACGGTATCCTTCCCTGACAACACCTGCCATTTTTCGTCTTGGTCAGCCCTACCTCCAGCAGGACGCAGGGACAAAGTAGAAATGGATTCCGGATCATCGCTGTCGTTACTACCATCAAGAATCGACGTTTGTGCACTATCCCCCTTCCTTGTTTCGTGGTCCGTTTCTTCCAACAGAGGTAAGATTGGTCGAAATAGGTCATTTGCCGAGCATAAGACATGCAGTCGTTGTGGGCGTGATGGTGGTGCAACAGCTGGATTGTGAGTCTTGCTAATGATCGGCTGCAAAACATTTGTAAAGTAACGTTTCACATCGCAAAGCCAGCCTTTCATTCGTTTGCAGAAGAATGCCATGGCTGCTTCGACTTGTTGATTGCGACGAGGTGTCTTGGCGATAGTCGTATCAATAGTAAAGTTGGTGGCTCTGGTTTCCATATCAATCTGCTTCAGCACCCACGTCAAGTTGAGATCCATAGGTGTACGCTTCTGCATCGTTGGTATGGGAGCTTCTTTGGATTGAGTGATGACGACAACGGACGCATCTCGGCTTTGAAGCACAATCCTTTTTTCAACTTCTGTACCCGGGAATACTGCAATTTCCCAGTGAGTCTTGATGTTCCAGTGATATTCCTTGACCTTTTTGATGACCTTGTGGATAGTCGAAGAACTAGAATTGAACATTGAAGATCCAATGGAAGTAGACGATTGGCTCACAGTCTGTGTGGAATTGGCATCGTGCACATCAACGGTTTGCTCCATTATGAATTCGCAAGATTCAATTGCATCAAAACGTAGTGTAGTTGTCTTGGTCTTGATGTCGTCTCCAAGTTGTCGAATGATGTCTGGAGTCAATCCCAATCGTTCCAAGACATTCATTTGAGCCACAATGGCAAGGTTGGTCATGCTGTTGGCGAGCTGGAACTTGTTTTCATACTTGTGATGCACTTCTTCGGCAGGCCGAGGGCGACGATCTGCCTCCAGAATCTTCTCTACAGACAAGAGCGCCTTTTTCACTAAAGCGTAAAACAATATCGGTCAGACCCAGCAACAGGAAAAATAGACTGAACGTGTGGTTGTATGCTTCCATAGATACTTACCATCAGATCGAAAGACTTGCTCATTGAAGTGATAGTATGAAGATACGTACGAAGACATTCTAATGAAGGAGATTGATCTGTGGGAACAGTTCGTGTTTGTGTGGATTGTGTATGGGACGTGCCATGTTCATGATTGAGACGTGCTATCCAAGTAACTGATGTTGTCGAGGGATGAGACATTGAACATGGATGAAAATCTTATTTCGGTCCAACCGTCCTTCGCCCGTCCCAAAACGACCGGGAAAACCATCGATGATTTTCGCAGTCCAAGAAGAGTGAATCAATCAATCCAATCCAACAATCCAAGAAGAATCCACAAATCCAACAAACATCTTCCAACCCTCGGCACTAATCCGAAACCAACATAATTCACAGATACGGAAGCGGAAAATCCATCAGAAGTCTATTTATTCCTCTCCACAGCCACCAAAGCATATCCCACCTTCCTTAATATTTTGAAATAACAACAACAACAAGTACAGTACTACTACAATCATAAATCATAATGTCGACCATTCAAATGACACCCACCGTGAAAGACACTACCAAATTGGAGCGTATTGGAGCACATTCCCACATTTCTGGTCTTGGTATCTCCGATTCACTGGATGTTTCTTCCATGTCTGCCAAAACCTGCGGTTTGATTGGCCAAGTCAAGGCCCGAAAGGCCATGGGAATGGTGCACAAACTAATTCAGCAGGGCAAGATTGGGGGACGGGCCATTCTGATTGCCGGTCCACCTTCGACAGGAAAGACGGCCTTGGCCATGGGACTGGCTCAGCAATTGGGAGATGATGTGCCCTTTTGCAGTCTCAGTGCGACCGAAGTCTTTTCGTTGGATATTAGCAAGACTGAGGCACTGACACAAGCCATTCGGCGTTCCATGGGGGTTCGTATTGATGAAGAACAAGAAATTATGGAAGGTGAAGTAGTTGAAATTCAAATTGATACTCATGGCGGTGCCAAGGGAGGCAAGTCTGGGCGATTGACCTTGTGCACGACCGATATGGAAACCATTTACGATTTGGGAACCAAAATGATTGAGCGATTGACTCAAGAACGAATTTCGGCCGGAGATGTCATTAGAATTGACAAGGCTACTGGAAAGGTTACTAAATTGGGACGCAGTGTATCACGATCTAGAGACTATGACGCCATGGGATCCGATACCAGGTTTGTCGCGTGCCCTGAAGGAGAGTTGCAAAAACGTTCCGAGATTACCCATACTGTCTCGTTGCACGAAATTGATGTCATTAACTCGCGACAACAAGGATTCATGGCGCTTTTTGCTGGAGATACGGGGGAGATTGCAGAAACTATTCGGGAGCAGATTGATCAAAAAGTAGCCGAATGGAGAAGTGAGGGTCGGGCCAAGCTCATCCCTGGTGTACTTTTCATTGACGAAGTGCACATGTTGGATATGGACTGTTTTTCCTTTTTGAATCGAGCCTTGGAGTCGGAAATGTGTCCCATTGTCATATTGGCCACCAACCGAGGACAATCCATCATTCGGGGCACCAATTATACCAGTCCGCACGGAGTCCCACTTGATCTATTGGATCGTCTCTTGATCATTCCCACTGCTCCCTACACACAACTCGAATTGAAGGAAATTCTCCAAGTGCGATGTACCGAAGAACAAGTAGACATGACAAGCGAAGCCTTGGAGCTTTTGTCACGGATTGCCAGTGAAACCAGTTTACGATACGCCATTCACATGATCATGACATCATCACTGGTAGCCAAGAAGAAAAAGAGTAAAGAAGTTCAACTGCAGCACATTGAACGGTGTCACAAGTTGTTTTACGACGTCCAACGATCGACAAAATACATTATGGAATACCAAAATCAATTCTTGTTTCACGAATTGGACAGTGCCGAGGCTATCTTGGCCGCCACGACGCTGGCACCTCCAACTCCAAAGCAAGACGACAAGATGGAAGAGTAAAATGTTAAAATGTTAAAATGATTAAACGAATCTTTCAAGTCTTTTAAATCTACAACACAAACAACAAACAACAAACAACTGCAGTCTTTCCTTTGTAAATTATGTATGGTCTCCGGTTCATTCCCATCCGCATCTCCACAACTTGCTCAACATTATTCATTTTTGTTCTCCGAATATAACGTCTGTTCATTTTTGTTCATATTGCTTGACGGCATCCTCCAAACGTTGATACAAGGTGCCCTTTTCCTCCTCGGTCAAGAAACTTGCCTCAATACCATTCTTTGCCAGTTTGACCAACTGTTCCTTGGACAACTTTAATGCATTGGCCACGTTTTTGTAGTTCTCTCCGATGTACCCACCAAAATAGGCTGGATCGTCCGAGTTGATGGTCACACACAAGTCATGCTCTTCCAAGAGTACCTTCAAAGTATGATCTTCCATTTTGTCAAAGACACAAAGTCTGATATTCGAATTGGGACAGACGGTCAATGGCATGCGCAGTTGGCTGAGTCTCTTGACGAGATCCATATCTTCCAAACATCGAACTCCATGATCCACGCGATGGACCTTGAGAAGATCGAGGGATTCGGTAATGTACGAGGGCGGTCCCTCTTCTCCAGCATGACTCACCGCCTTCAATCCATGATCCCGTGCCTTGGCAAAAATGTCTTGGAACAAGTTTGGAGGCCGATTCTTTTCGCTAGAGTCCAGGCCGATGCCCACGATGGGTGCTGTGGGATGCTGCTTTAGGTATTCCAATGTTTGGTCAAGCATTTCCATTCCCATTTCGGGTGACAAGTGCCTTAAGACACAAACAATAATCTTGGATGTCATGCCCCAGTTCTCTTGCGCCTCTTTCATGGCTTGCCAAATCCCATTGATGACTACTTCGTAAGCAACCCCTCGATCTGTGTGAGACTGTGGATCCACAAAGAGCTCCAGGTGTACCAAGTTGTCTTGATGCACACGAGTCAAGAAGGCCATGGTCATTTGATAAAAGTCATCTTGTGTGACCAATACAGCACAGGCCTGATAATACAAGTCCAAAAATTGTTGCAGATTTTCAAACTGATAAGCACTCCGCAAATCTTCGACGGACGCATGAGAGAGCGTGACATTGTTCTTTTGGGCTAGTTGGAAGACCGTTTCGGGTTCCAAGGTGCCTTCAATGTGCAAATGAAGCTCGACTTTTGGAAGAATATCGATAAAGGAGTCCATTTTGCTGCTTGTTGCTAGTTGTGGTTCGGTACACATTCAGTACTACTCGTACTGGTACCTGGTACAGGTATTGCTTCCGATGCGATATCTCAACCTTTGTCAATTTCCAGAATTCAAAAACGTTCCAAAATAAATTGAAAATGAGGAAGGTAGAAGATGCGAGCGTAACAAATGGGGAGGGGAGTAACAACGGGGATCTACATAACATTTAGCGGTTATTGAAGTTTTGGGGCAACCTCGAAAGCGAACCGTCTAATGTCGTAGAATGAATTTTATCAATAGCTGGTTGGCGGAACAGTGTCTCACATTGTGTTCATCGAACGCTTTTTTCTATGTGTGTGTGTGTATCTTGCTTTTTACCGGCGGTACCAGGTACCAGGTACCACCAGTACTCAAAAGATCCGACCCGGCGTTTGCCCAACAGGGAATCCAATTTTTTTTAGTCAGTTCACGGATGGAGAGGGTCATTTGGGTCTTCCTGGTAGAAGTCTACGTCTGACGAGTACGTAAAATTGGTACGTTGGCGTGACAAACGAGTGGCACAATGAGGCGGGAATCCTTGTGCTTTTTTGCTCTCTCTGGTTTCCTCTGTATTATAACCCCTTAGAAAATGGCGGAGGGGGACGCATCTAGTGGTGATAGTGGTATAGCAGAAACAACCGTAAAACAAGAGGATAGTGTTAATTCTAATCCATCTCCACCAGTTGAGAACCCAAGTCAAGGAGCAACAGCAGAAAAGGATTTGCAAGTTGGAACAGAAGATCCAACAGAATCTTTGGATCAGAACTTAAGTGAATCTTCTGGATCCGACGACGGCAACCAAGAAGACGGTCCAAAGACAGAAGTAGTACTGGATCCTAACGTAATTAGCGAGAATCCAGCAAAGACAATGGACGATAGTGACAGTGCAGCCACCGAGAAAGCCAAGGGAAGTATTTCTCCACCTAAAACAAATGGCAAAACTGTGACTGGGGCTCTGTCGGGCTCTCTGTTGATCCAACAAACCAACGTTTGCAAGGTCATCAAGGGAGAAATCCACAATGTCCTTAACGTTATGCGAACTGATGCTCGTTATGTCTCTCCTCTAAGGTTTATGGAAGAGCTTCCTACGGATGAGCATCATCCCCTTTTGACTCAATTGAGGGATTTGCATCGTACACTCAGTGAATGGGAATTGAACCATCACAACGAACAACCAAAGGCAAAACTGTATTTGCCACCATTTTGTGCTGCCGTTCAAGGCCGTGACATTTCTGCTAGTGTTACCGGTGCTGCCTTGCACTCCATTCACAAATTCATGTTGTATGGCTTTTTGGCGAACGAAGGTGCGGGACCTTACACCAACATTGCCAAAACATTGCTGAATTGTACTTTCGAGGAATCAGTGGTCGACCCAGAGGAAGAGGAGTTGAATGGATCCGCTACTTCACAAAATCACGATGATGAGCAGGTGGTTCTCAAGTTGTTGGATCTTTCGGCTTTGGTGGTCCGTTGTTCCTCTCTCGAACTGGAACCAGATATTATCGTGGGACTCTTGGATACCTGTTTGCACGTGTCTCATCGTGCCAAGCGGGCTTCTTCCTTGCTCAAGAGTGCGGCGGCAGATGCTCTCAGACACATTGTTTTAGAAGTCTTCTCCCAACCAGATCTCATGAAAGCTCGAGTGGCCATCCTTAACAAGCTGGCATCGCTACTCAATCCACAAAAGAACGCAGAATCCTACGTCGTGAATTCTCTCACTTTGGTCAATATTGCCTTGGAAACCATGAATGGAGACCCCTCGCAAGAGGAAATCAACATTTTGCAAAACGATATGTGCAAGTTCTTGCTGGCTTGGAGTACAACTCACGATTTGGTCATTTTGAGTTTGACCATGAGAGTCATTTTCAATCTCTTTCAAACGATTCGCAACCATCTCAAGATTCCTCTTGAGGTGTTTTTAACTTCCGTTCACCTTCGAATCTTGGAGCACTCATCCAACCACGAGGAGCGAGAGGTCGCATTGGAGTCCCTGTTGGAATTTTGTCAGGAACCCGCTCTCATCAAGGATTTGTATCTGAACTACGATTGCGATGTTAACTGTACCAACTTGTACGCCAGCATCTGTACCACTTTGGGGAATTCGGCGGCACCAGGAACTTTCACCGAGAGAAGTGTTGCAGTCGAATTGGACAATACCTTGTCGGCAAACAGCAACCCCAAAGGAAGCCTGGCCCAAAAGGCAGCCATTGCTGCAGCAGAGGTCCCAGTGAATGCCTTGAATACCTTGGCATTGGAAGGTTTGCTCACCATTGTCGATTCGATTGCTCGGCGATGCAAAAATACACCTAAGGGTGGAAAGACTGAGAAGCGATCTTCGCAAAAGCTGAATCCAGAATATACAGAAGAAGTGGAGGAAGCGGGCATCGAAAAACTAACTGAAGAACAAGTGCAAGAGCGGAAGAAACAAAAAGCTAATCTCAGTAAGATTGCTACAACATTCAATACTGGAAAGACGAAGGATTGGATGAAGACTGGCAGAGAACTCAAGCTTCTGGATGGAACTCCCGAGAGTGTGGCTCGCTTGTTGTACAAGGCACCTGGTTTGGACAAGAACAAGTTGGGAGCCTACCTCGGAAAGGGTCCCGAGGATGCCTATCCCTTTGAACACAAGGTTCGATTGGCATTTGTCAAGTACTTTGACTTTACCAAAGAGTCTGCCTTTGCACAGAACTTGAGATTGTTTTTGCACAAGTTCCGCATGCCTGGTGAAGCTCAAATGATTGATCGATTCATGGAAACCTTCTCCAAGGAGCTGTACTTGCAGCAAACTGGGGTCGGCTCGTGTGTTTTTAAAAATGCCGATGCTGTCTTTATTTTGGCCTTTTCTACAATCATGCTGAATACTGATTTGCACAACCCACGGTACAAGGGAAAGCGAATGACTTGTGATCAATTCATTAAGAACAACAAGGGAATCAACAGCGGAGAAGATCTTCCCGAAGATTTGCTCACACAAGTCTACACACAGATCAAGGAGACCGAGCTGCAAGTCCAACGTGAAATTGGTGACTTGATGACCCATGCTGATGCCCAAGATGCCGAGAACTTCCGTTCGGCATGGTCTGATCTCTTGTCCCGCAAGGATGTTGCTGAAGCAGCTTTTACCACACCTGAGGACGCCCGCAAGACCATGTTCCAAGCTGGAGTTCATGAGAAGGACATGTTCATTGTTATTGCCAGACCCGCACTCAAGGCAATATCAAGCTCCTTCGTCCGTTCGTGGGATGATACCTGTGTGCTGCAAGCACTCCAAGGTCTTGAGCAAATATCCAGAATCAGCATCTACTTTGGGTTGGATCGAATCTTGAACGATGTCATTTCCTTCTTGCTTCATCAAGGTCGCGAGTTCATCACTGGATGCATATCCTTGGAGTATGCTGGAATTGATAGTGGTGCTCCCATATCTCCGAATCCCGATTCCGAAGACGACGAGACTATGAGTCTGGTGGACACGGAATCTCCGATACCACATGCCTTGCTTAAGGTCAGAGACTACTCGATGCTTCCCAAGAAGATAGACTTGGCCGGTACAGCGGCGTACCGAGGACTCTTGACACTGAACATGGGTCTGAGAATTGTCCGAATGCTCTTTCCTCGCGTCAAGGATGCTTGGCCCAAGTTGGTTGGTGTTCTGGCCTCTTTGCGGGATCTCAGAGCACTACCTCCCGGTCTTTCAGATCTGGATGACTTTGCTGATAGCGATGGCAACGTTCTGCCGTTGTCAGAATTTGCACAAGAATCTCAAAGGAAGCTAGACGAGTACTACCGAGGGGTCACCTCTCGCGGGTCGGGCGGGGACCAGCAAGCCCAAAGTTGGTTCAGTCTGGGTATTTTCGGTGAGGAAGATGAGAATGGAAACAAGCCAGAACCAAAATTGATGAACCAAAGCCCGAATGGTGTCAGATTAGAGAACTCGGCAAATGCCAAGCTGTTGCGAGAGATTGGACAGAAGAACGAGATCGAAAAGCTAATGGTATTTGGTCCCAACGTGAAACTACCACTCTTGAAGCAAAGTATTTCAGGTATTCTCGATTCGATTGGAAAGTATCCTGTTCCTGGATCACCAACCTACGAGCAACATTCCGCCTTTGCTTTGGAGCTTGCAGTGCGGGCTCTCTTTGCTAACCGCGAGCGCGCAGGAGAAATCTTTCCACTCTTCTTTGCCAAGTTTGCATCAGTGGCCGAGGATATCAATATGGAATCACAAGTGGAGGGTCCATTCCTTGTGGAGCGAATTGCGATCACCATTCTTCGGTCTGTGATCCATTTGTATTCTGTGGCAGCGGTACGTGTAATATGCAGGCATTTTCGTTTTGTAAGATTTTCGCTTGGAACTGACATTGAATTGACCATCTTGCAGCTTCGTCCTAAGTTGAAGGCTTCATTGTTCTTCATCCCTGCGTTCCCAACGGATCAGTTCATTGGAAAGATTGCCGATCGAATGGCTTGTGGTTTGGCAATCATTTTGCGGTCGATGTATTTCCTATTCAAGTCACCAGAGGAATGGAAATTCTTTGGAGATTCGTTCGATGTATTGGCACAGTACGCAGAAGGTCGACTATTGGTCTTTGATGGTATGGCATCGACGATCGAGTTTGCAGTTCCTGAACTCCCCAAGGGAGAGAACGAAGATATTGGCATTGAAGAGTACGAAGATCTTATGGAAGAAAAGAAGACTCTCTCGTTCGCAGCTTGCGCTGCTTTGCAGGGCGTGATGTTCAAGTTCATCTACGGCTCTTACAAGAAGGATACTACGTTTGCACTTCCTGCTATGGTTTGCATCGAACGCACCTACAAGCACATGGTCAAATTGTTGCTCATCCGACAGTTCAACAAAGACCCAGATGCCGACCTAGAATCTGTTCCAGACAAGGACTTGTGGTATCGGGTGGCTATGGCTATGTACAGTGTTTGTGCTGCATCTGATCCCAAGACCTCTGAAGAGGGACTGCATACCGCTCGTCGTCATATGATCACTTCCATCTTCATGGAGGAGATTCCCGATGAAAAGTGGAGGACCCTGCTGAACACAATGATTGGGAAGCAACCCCCGCTGACCGATATGTCATCCCGTGTTAACACGTTTTCGTTAATTGGACAGTTGATGATTCGATTGTTCCCCATCATGACGAGAAGAAAGCAGAACTGGAAGGACTTGACCGACATCACAAAGAATATTATCCTCATCGCTGATGAGAATCTCCGGGCTGGCAAAGAAGGTGGAAAGGCAACAAGAAGTATGTTTGTCTTCACGGTGAAGATTGTAACAGAGCTTGCCAACCAACTTTCGTCTCCTGCGTTTGGTGGAGAAAAGAGATATTGTGCTTGGGCAAGCGAAACCTTTGCCAAGGTGCTCGATAAATGGGGAGCAGCCAAGGGCCTTACGAACAGAAAGAAGACGGATCCTGGAGCAGCACCAGAAGCAGCACCAGAAGCAGATGGAGCGTCACCATCAAAAGATGCAACCTTGGTTAAGGGTGAGCGTGACGTGACCCAGCTTTCTGGAGCTGTATAGAGAGGCTGTGTTGATTCGACACTTGAAATCGATGCCTTAGGATGTTAATAAAATGTCAGTTGTGAAATAGAAATAAATCGGCTTTTGCAAAAAACAACAGATTCTGAATAGGTCAAGATAATATTTTAAAAATCAAGTAAAATACTCGAAAGCGAACAGCAACCTGTTCTGTCAAGTGATAGTATTGTTTTGTGTTTCTATGGACTAGTTTTACCTATCTAGATTCACATATGTTGTCATTAACAGGGGGAAACGGGAACTGGTGGTTCGCGCATGTCGTAGTCTGTACCCAGCTTTGGACTATGACAGTCTTGAAACGTGGCATACAGATTCCTTGGTTGTAAGTTGAAAAACGATACGCTGCTTCTATAGGGAATATTTCTTTTGGTCTCGTCACGAAGGCATTGACGCTTTGCTCCTTGGCAATCTTCGTCCAGCAGTATAGGAGCGGATATTTCCTCTGGGTACGCGTGTGTCCATGGAACATTTCGTTTGAAGTCTTCTCTTCTTTGTCGTCGTTCTCTGTCCATTTGTAGAATCAAGACATCATCGTCCTTAGTTCGTGGGGAAGGTTCTGGTGTCAGAGGTGCGTTCGCCATGTTTGATTCGTGCCAGTGCTGACTTTGCGTTGAATTTTTTATGATGTTTTGCTAGATAAAGTTTAATGATGGATTAGATTCTTCGTCTTCCTTCTCAAGTCCCACTCGGGTCAAACGTACGGAAGCAAGATTGGAAACAAATCCCGCCCGGCAGTTTTGAATCATCATCAATCGGATGTTTCTTTGATTGATATTCATTCGGACGGATCAAAAGCGTCCGTATGGCGTATCCCCGGTCCACAACACGTCATTCGGTTTGGTCAAAATTGTGGAGTCAGTTGTCAATACGATTGTCAAAAACATCATCAGCACCTGTGCGTTCAGAGTTTAGAATCATCCTTTCAACACGAGCAAACAATACAAAAACCGCAGAAGATGAAATTCACCGCCACTGTTCTCTCGTTATTTGCCTTCATGCATACTATTGATTCCTTTGGCATCAATCAACAGAAAGTTGCCAAGACATCGGAAATACAAATCAGCCGATCCAACTTTTTGGCTCTGGTCGGTGCTGGGGTCACTGTGGCAGCATGTAGCGTCCCTCCCGCTTTTGCAAAAGATAGTGAAGCTGAATTGAAGGGAACAAAGAAAGACCCAAACTTCGAGACTTGTTTGTCAACTTGCATGTACGAATGCACCAAACCAAAGGGAGTGGAACAGAAATCAAGGAAGGAATGCCTGCCCGAATGCAAGGCCAAGTGCGCAACCAACAAGAACCAGCTACTCCTAGGGGACCCAAAAGCAGCAGAATAAATGAACAGCACACGACTCTTTATCAACGCTTGTTTAGTCAAATTTTGGAAGTTTGAGAAATACATTATGCTTATTGAAGAAATTGACACATGAGATCACGAAGAGTTGAAGGCGTTACGAAACGGCAGTACATTCCATCCCAAGCTACAATATTTATAGACACCTATAATGTATTCCTATTCCAGTATATCAAACATGACATGTCCAATCTACGAAGAGAAAAGACATAATCATCAATCGAATACTATGTTAAGATTCATGAAGCAATGGAAGAAATCCAGTGCTCGTTGTCCCCTTTTCCATTTCTTGCATTTTCTTCATACTTCGTTCTGAATTCTTCAACTAGTTGCTTCCCCTCTCGTTTCCATTCGTCTCGATTGCCTTGTGCATAGTTCAAGTATTCGTCTGATGACACTCCGAACACACCACAGTTATCAAGCTTCTTTGCTAACGGTATCACATAAAAGTCAAAAAAACCAATCTCCCCCTCGTACCATTTGATGCTAGGGTCAGCTTCAGCTCGACCAGCCTTGAAGGCTCCATAGCATTCCATGAAGAACTTCTCATTCCAACTCTTGTATATGTGCCAGTGCTGCATCGTATGAGAGACATCCGATGCTTGAATCAAGTGCTCAATCACAATGGTTGCCTTGCGATCATCGTTGAGAGTACTATTATCATTCTCCACTGCACCAGAAAAGGCTGTCTCCCATCTGTTCTTTCGAAGTGCTTGGAGCTCCTTGTCAACAATGTCCGTCGCCAACACTGTATTCACCACCAGCTGGCGGAAGCGCTTCAGCTCTTCTTCAGAGTGGTATATGCATGCTCTCAAAGTAGCGTATTCCTTTTGCATGAGCAGGTCCCATGCCAAATCGACGCTGTTTTGTTCCGCTACCGACTTTTTGTAGATCTGTGCATTTCTGGTATTTTCCTTGACCAGTTGAGTGTTTGGCACACCGGGGTGATCCACGTCGTGAATAATCGCAGAAAATACCACAGCAAACTGCGTCAGTGGATCCGAAGTGATACCATACGAATGACCTGCAAGATCGATCATGTTGACACTTGGCCTCCTATTTGTTCGGCCTAGGCCATTGCCATCACCAGTGTTGACGATGCGTGATAGGAGTTTTTTCACTGAAGCAGTAACGTGGCTAGCGTGTGCAAAGTTGTGAAATGGATTTCCTCGGTACATGCCGGCGATTCCTAAAAGATAATTCCTCAGTTGGAGCTTGACATTCTCCCCGATGCCCATCGAACTCGGATTCTGCCGCAGTTTCAGTTCTTCTTCGTTGAGTCTCTTCAAAGGAATGATAGGAATGAATTCGTCAAGGACATTTCCATCTCGCCCCAACGAGGTCTCTGAAGGAGCAAGATTATCGATCGTTTTGGTGTTGCCCCCTCGCGAAGCTATAATCTGTTCCAAGAGAGTGGACAGTACCTCAATATGCCATTCAACCAGACGCTCGTTCTTGGACATGCCTTGAAAGTTTTCGATTTCGAGATCAAAGTCCTCACTCTTTTCTTCCACAGTTTCCGCCGTTTCGTACACTTTCTTCACTCCATCAGATTCACCCAACTCCACCCTAGCTCCAGTACGCATCCAATAAGTTTGCATCTCTCCCTTGCCCTTCACAAATGTCTTGCCTTTTCTTGCCACAATCCATTTCGAAAAGCCGTCCTCACGTAGCAGATTTGCGGTGGCTTGAGATAGTTGAATGCGATTCCGCTCTCCACTACTCTCCATTCGAGCAGCTGTGTTCATAGTGTCACCAAAGAGCTGGAATCGGCTACGCTCACCTCGCAACACACCTGCTGTCACTTGCCCACTACAGTCGATTATAAGAGCCATTGGTGAGGTACCAGCTCAAACATACTCAATTCTATCGATTTGAAATAGAAACGGAAGTAGTGCGTACCTATGGATTCCTGTCCTCAAGTCTAGCTCAGCAGTATCAGGTCCTAATGATACCTCCAGCTTAACAGTTATTTGCTTCATCTTTCTCAAGCAGTCCCGGGCAAATTTACATGCAACAACTATATGGTTTCGACAAGCAACAACATGTTCAGTATGAGTTCATCATGACTAGATGAGTACCAATGAGTACCATCACGAATACTCATTTCAGGATTGATAGAGAATATATATATAATATAGAGAGAAGAGGTTTTGACAAAGGTCAAATAAAAAACGGACTCACCTGCGTGTTCATCAATGGGGTCAGGCAAGCCGGCAACGGATACGTAGCAGTCGCTGCAGTAGTAAAACGAACACAATGCGAGTGAGAGGGGTGAACAAGTGGACAGAGTCGAGTCATCCAAGTCTTGATCCAATTTGCATCCTTACCCAACCGTTTCAACTTTGAAGACTCCATGGCGATAGGCCATCTTGTCGAAGGCTCCGTATATTGATTCTAGAAGTATGAACACTTGGTGCGGCTCACGTGCTGATGACCATGCTGTGAATCCAGCAATATCTGCAAAAACGACTGTCGTGTTTGGGAAAAGGTCAGCCAAAGGAGCGTCGGCTGCGACGCTCGCGGACTCTTGTTCATATCCAAGAAGGTCAAATGCACTTCCTTTCTTATATTGTTTTTCATCTTTTGGATGACCGTACAGTCGGTCTCGGATGGCGGATGGAAAGACATCAGCCACGATTCTGTCCTGTTGAATGATGCGGTCCATGACTTTCTTTTGTCGCTTTTTCACGTAATAATCATAGACGAGGAACACCAAGCTTGTAAACACAAAAACGGCAGCTACAAAACCAGCAAATATGAATGCGTTCGGAGTCTTGTACTCTTTTTCGAGATCACCAGAAGGGTAAAGATGCAGTGTCATTCTTGGAATGCATCCACCTTCAGGAACATTTGCTGGATCAATATCAAGGTCAACAAAAACACCAGATTCTTCCATCCCATTATATTCTGGGTCGTGTGCATCAACCGCTCCCAGAAATGTTGCCTTTGGCCCGTCAATTCTGTACGATAGCACCAGGCCCGCGAAATTTTGCCCTTCTGAGGATTGTCCAAAAGAATAGTCGAATACATCAATGATAGGGCAACTTCCACGGATGACTGCAATAATACCATTGGTGTTTTCTGTCAGAATATTTTGAAGATAGAGTGCCCAGTCCAGTCGGAACCAAACAAATCCAACCACACGCCGATCATTGGCATCAGTATCAATTTCTTCATAGACTGGTTGCAGAATAGCACTAAGTGCTCTTGTTTTTCCGGTGGTAACATCCTCAACCAATGGCGTGAAATCACTTGTGGGAGAGCGAGCTGCAATCGATGTAGCCGCCAAGTTTCCAGCAGTTGGTTCGATAGCAATATCAAAATTTGTGACGAGCAGATCAATCTCGGGAACAATGGCGCCAGTGCGAAGAGGGTAAACTTGCCACACCGGCAGCGAGAAACTGGGCCACGTAATAGGAGTGACTGCAAAGTTGTCGTGGACGTTGTAAAAGTGGATATATGGCACAGTGTTTTCCATGTAATAGTCAACAGTTACATTCCTTCCCTCGTTTTTAATAGAATTCTGGTAATATTTTGGTGCCAATTTGCTTGTGTATGCTGTCCAATTTTCTCTTTGATCGCTTTGGACAATTGGTAAAAACGCCATTGCAGTGTCACTGACATCTGCTTGGTCTATAAGTTTCTTGGCTTTCAAAGACCAGTCGTCGATAGTGACAAACGGCCAACTTTCGTTCTTCGCCTTTGCCGCAGAAGCTACACCCACTGAGAACGCATCCAAAGCTCTGAAAAGTTGAGCTGCCTTCTGCTCAGCGACTTGTATCACCTCGGACCCGTATCCAGCAAACTGGGTTTTGGCAGGGAGAATGCATCGGATGAGTGAATCGTGACGTGACAGAATGACTTGCCCAAACTATCCCGTAGATTTGGGACCCTTCTCTGACTTACATTGTTCTGAAACCCCTCCTGCTCTTGGTCGTTTACAAGAGTGTAAACGCCAACTGCCAAGCCAGCAACACCCAAAACAAGAACAAAAGCTACCGACAGCTTCGCGCGAGCGATTGCTCGATCTTCTTGCTCGGCTACTTCTGGATGATACACTGATGCTGTATCAACACTCACTTCGGAAGTCCCCGACAGGAATTCTGAGGGTTGACTGTTAGTGTACTGACTCCGAGACGCAATCGAATGCCAATCTTCTGCCATTTTACCATCTGTTGTTTTTCTGCTACTACTAAGGGAAGCCGAAACGTTGGTGTAGGCCTGATGAGAACGAAAATGAGGTGTCCCTTCTCGGCATCTTCCAAAGGAGGCAAATTTCCCAGATATCGTCGGAGTTTTGGCGCAAGTTTCTGGTGGCGTCGACTTTTGTCGTTAGATTTTATATCAGCCAAATAATTTTATAAAATATATATTATACATGTGAATATTTGCTTGTGAGGGGGGCAAGGCTGTATTGTCATCATAAAATATATTATGGAAGTTCGGAACAAATAACGCGAACAAATCCACATTTTCGTAAATTAAGAACAAATTAAAAACGACATTTATGCCAACCATATGTAGGATAAATCTGAAATACAATTACTAATTACTATGTAGTCGTCGTTAGACTATCACCTTGGACTACCTGTTACCGTAGGTACGTGTACCGTATTCACAACTCCATGGGGTGTCAAATCCGCTAGCTACTGTAACTTTGTTCCACGGTACCAGTACCAGCAGGCGAAGTACCGGCTACTAACACAAATAAGACCAGTTGCAACCGCTGCTGCTGTCTTTTCTTCATCATCGTCACGCACGCTGATTGATTCATTCATTCTTCATTCTTCTTTCTTCTTGTTTCCTCAGACGATATGGAGGCCGCGATCGAAGTAATAGTATTCAACGTAGTTTTCTGTAAACGAAGATCGAAGTTTGATCAAAGGATGATACACTGCTAGGGGCTGCCGTTGTCTTTGTCGTCTGACATCAATTGTTGCTTTATATAGCTGTCATGAGTGAGTCGAAAGATTGAATAATCAATCGTACCGGTACAGTACCAAAGAGTCGAAATCACACCTGTTCTTGTGGCAGAAAATGACTAACTGGAGTGAATCAAGAATCAATCTTGCACTTCTTTTGATGCATTTCCAAGACCCAACAAGAGCTAACCTTGATTCATCGATTGTGTACGGCTGTTCAACCCTGTCCCGTCAACAGATCTATAAACATTAGCGAAGCGGACGTTCACCAGCTCAATCTATCAGAATGGTAGATAGAACAAGAGTAACGTTGTACCAAACAGAAAGCAATCTTGGTAACTATCAAACTACAAGCATTTCCAAGCTATACGCACTGAATAATAATATTCTGGCTGGCTTTGAGAGTCACTATCAAAATGGACTGCTTGAAGTTGCCTTTTATTTGGGCCTCAAATTTGCCGATTCGGCACTCATTCAAATCCCCAAACATGGTTACTTTTATTCCAGCAAACACAAAAATGAACGAAGTCAGTCTAGCACTGATAGTATTCGAGTGACACAGCTCTTGCAACAAATTGTTGCCTTGGAACCAGAAAGATTGGCCAAGGAGTGCCATAAAGTTGAACGGTTGCATTATCTTGCCCGAGAACAGTTTGAGAGACTGGATACCTACGAAAAAAAGCGGGCAGCGGTGGAAAGGGATCTCTACCACCAGCAGAGAAAAGGCGGTAGTCATAGAGGCAAGGCTTCCTCGTTGAACAAGACACCGAAACACCGCAAATCTCGTTCTCGCCTCTCTTCGGATCAAGATTGCATGTCTTCAACACTATTGGCATGTGGAGATTCCTTTTCCTCCATTTTTTGTCCTTCGGTTGCCTCATCCACGAGTGAAGCGGCCATGGCCATTCGGGAAGAATTTACTGGAAAAAAGAAAAAGGAGGAACTAAACAAAAGCTTTCCGGATGCTCACAAGATACGGCCCGAAAAAGGAAGCAGCAAATCTACTAGGTTTCCAGATGGCGGAAAACGAGAAGGGATATCGTCATTTCCAACCAACCCAGGTGTCAGCAAGAGAAGTTTTCCAAGTGATGCAGCTATAGCGCAACCAGGACTGTTTCCAGCATCTCCTGCCAAACCCGTCTTGGAGCGTAAAGAAAGTGATTACATACCGCCACCGCCACCGGAACATCATAGAACGCAAAGTGACCTTGACTTGGAGCGAGCTTTGTTTTTGAGTGGACTTCAGGTTTTACAAGACAAAAAACGAGCGCAAAATGGAGGAAACTTTGGACAAGAAGATGAAGTGAAACTGGAAATCCTCCGAGAAGAATTGCGAGACATGCCACCAGTTCCTGTGGGTCCACCAGGTGCTAAGAAGCGTCAAGCTTCGGGCGTGACGACAGAATTGTTTACCAATTTTATGCAACAGGATTTTGAACAGCTTTATAAGAAAGGCCGAGTTCGAATAACGCAAATGTCGACATATCAAGGAAAAAATCCATTGTCGACCAACGGTTGTGCTGTCATTGCGCCGCTGATGTGCATTCATCATTTTGTCAACGAATCATCGATTCCAGACCATGGTTTGCCGGATCGTGTAGTGGAGGAGGTCTTGGACGATGAAACACCCAATTTACTTCCCATGATTCGAAGAAAACTGGGTCTCGTTGATAGTGCTTTTCTGATTCCGTCCGATGCACACGAAGCTCTTATGCAAGAAGATCTCTTATCTGAAAAGCAATTCCGAAATGTTTTGGGAGGCAACATACTCGATGAATCCCATTTGATACCTTTGGTGGAAGAATTGTCCAAAATTGGAGAAAAGAAGATTGGTGCTACCTTCTTTTTCCATGAACATGTGGTTTCGATATTGCAGCTCCGACAAGATGAGAGAACTGTCTGGTTTGATCTCATTGATACGTTACCACACGAAGAGACGCTTCTTCGTGGTCCATCCAAGTGGGCTTCGTCACGAAACCATGGAGATGATTCCAAAATAAGCAACGATGATTCCTACAGAATCCTGAGTGACTTTAGCGATGTTGATCTGGCGGCCGGAGTTGTGGTAGATGATGTTCCAGATCAGGAGCCAGCTGCTCGAATACGATGCTTAGATGCTGAAGCGTTGAGAATAGCCTTGCAATGGTATGCTTGTTCCGTATTCTCGATGGAAGACGCTACCTACATTGATACCTATCAATGGGATGACAATTTGGCAGATTTCGACCCACGAGTATTTCAAGCCTTCATCTGGAGTCAGGCATAGTCGAATTTGAAGATATCTAGGCCTTTCACTAATAAAATTAGGGAACTTGTATTATCTACTTCCTATATCAAAACTGATTCTTGCAACTGGTTGCAACAATAGCTGGCAGCACACGGGTCATTATCTGTTCAAACATAGCAAGATCAAAAGTCATCTTGCCAGCGAGGATACAGCCCCTGGATCCGTTTTGATTGCACCAATACGGGTTCTTGCTTGCGTTGCGGTTGAATCCCTTGACAAGTTGCCCGCTCTCCACACTGCTCTTTGCATTCCTGCATCAACCGATCTTTGCTCATTGAGCGATCATTTTTTGCCACGGCTTGGACTTGGCATTCGTACATGCATCCAGTTGTACAAGACGAAGTGCTTTCATCCTGTGCTGCACATGCAGACCTGCCACCTACTGCCAGAGCTATTCCGCAGCCACTGACGAGTGATGAAAGGTATAATCGTCGGTTCATCGCGAATGTCTGATGTCGTATTGAAAAATCCAAGCTGTCAGGTTTTGTATTGAGAGGAAGACCATTAGGAGTAGTTTGGTGTCCTGAAAATGAAAGTGCATATGTTGCAAAGGATGAGATGAAAACTAAAAGCCGGAAGGTGATGCCCATGGTTCGTTCCGTTTGAAATCGATCTGATTTTGTGAACTGTATAAATATTTACCAAAACACAAGACAATTGGATTCTTTTCTTGCTCTGCAGCAGTTTGGGCCACTTTTTAAACAAAACGAAACAGGAGTCAGTCGTCGTCCTATTGTATTAGATGAAAATGGTACAAGTGAATCTTTTTCTTTTTTTATTTTGCTATTAAATGTTTACTCTTCATCATCGGCAGCGGCTCTGGAAGCTGCGCGCTTCTTGGCAACACGGCCTGGTTTCCCTTGTCCATAGGGGGAGTTCACAGAGAAGTCAATGTGCTTTTCAGATGCAGTTCTGACATTGAAAGATGGAACATTGACGAGTTGAGATCCAACACGGATGTGACGTTGGCGGATCAACACACGGGCGTGGTGGATGGACTTGGCAAGGCCTTGCTTGTACACCTTTGTTTGAAGACGACGGTCCAACAACTTTTGGGTGGACAACTGAAGGACAGCATCCAACTCAAGCTCGTCATCCTCAAGAAGACCGTATCGGCTCATACGGCGAAGAAGGGCAGCTCCCTCAAAGATTCTCTTGGGATCCTTAGGATCTAGTGTAAGAAGGGTACGGGCAGTCTTTCTTAGCTTGGCAAGAGCATATTGAACACGCCAGATTTCGCGCTTGCATCGAAGACCGTACTCTCCAACAAGTCTAAGTTCGGCATCCAAACGTTCCTTTTCGTAGGGTCGGCGAGGCGTCTTGAACGTCTTACGGTCTGTAAAAATAAACGAAAAATGTCAGTAATATGACTATAAAACTGGTTGATTTCCGTTGTCGATTGTTTTGTGATTGAGAAAGAAAGAAGCTCGTTCGAAATGTGTTTCATTGAATTTCTTCTTTCCATCTCCAATCGACTCCGGATCTCAATTCCATCAAAACTCTCATCGACTCACAGTTACGGTGCATAGCATTAGTAGGCATGGTGGATTTTCTGTTTTTCTAGCCGGAGCAGTGAAATAAACTAGGATAGATTGATGTTTTGTTTTCTTTCCAACGTCTAGGGGAAAGGGAGGAGCTCTGTGCTGAAGTTGATGAGCAGCTATCTTCAGATTCTGTAAAACTCTGGACCCGCTGGACTGCACGTACTACATGTTTTGCGTAGGTTCTACGTGTTTACCGCAGTCCAGTTACTTGATTTTTTCTGAAAAATTCGGTTTTTCTACCTCTTACTAATAGCACGCAAACCATCATATGACAAACACATATCGAACTCCATTTCGGCGACGTCTCATCGACACGAGCGATCGAATCATATTATGCTTCGGAATTGTACCATTGGGGGAGATGATGATCCTTCCTAGTCTTACTGGGGGAGAATAAAAAAGAATCCCTTTGATGAAACTAAGCAATGTTTGACCACATATCGCTGGATTCTTTCCATATTTTGTCTTTCTTCACGGGCGGAATATCGATTACTTGCATTGACTGTCTGCTTTTGGTAGAGTGCGAACAGAGCAAGAAAGGATAAACTTTTTCTATCTCTATCACAAGAATTGTTCAGTTTTCATTGTGTTTCGAACATATTCTTCCTTCGCCTGTCTGTCGGCCGGCGGAATGAATGAATGAGTCGTGGGATTCAACGCCATTCACCCATCACGAAAAGATATCCTTCGTCATTCAATTGATGATTCAGTCTCTTCGTCAAAGAGTGTCAAAGCTACCATCCCCGACACCCGCATCAGTTTGATTCACTCTGTCAGTAAAAACATGATGAAATCGATACTTCGCGCAAGTCTGCGACGACCCAGATCTCCCCTGTTGTCTGCCGTATCCGCGAGATATTCCTCCTCTCATCATGGCGCCGAGGCTATATCAATCACATCGACGGGATTCCAAGGTTCGGAACATCAGTCGATACATTCCAATTGGTTCGCCTTGTCAGCGGCCATGACTGCTGCCGCTGCTGCCTCTGCTGCCTCCACCGCCACTTTTACTTCACAATGTGAGAGTGAACCACCTCCCACCATCGAAGCCACTGCCAAGACTGAAAACAATGATGATGAACAAGAAGAAGAAGTGGATCCATATGACAACTTACCAGTGGAAGATGAACCAACAAACTGTTCTATATGTTTAACGTATCGTCAAGGTCCATGTCGGCCATACTGGAGAAAGGTAGAAGCTTGCACAAAGGACAATGAATTGAAGAAAGACGATGACAAAGAAAGCGACGATGACAAAAAGTCATCTGAAAGCAACGAAGAAGAGGAAGAAGAAGCCGACCCACCATGTTTGAAGTACATGCTTCCTTGGATTGACTGCGCTTCTGGATTCCGCAACCTCTACAACCTAATTGAACTTGATACCAACTACACCATCGGCATTGCCGATTTGGAAAAAGACGCTTCCAAGAACTTGTGCTGGGCGGCTTCCAGCACTCCTTCTGTTGATTGGTCAGCTTGGGCAGCCTATCGAGAAGAAAATCCGGATTGGAAGCTCCCCGTAACAGAAAACTCCGAATCACCAGAAAATGCATCATTGTGGAAAACCCTTGATCAATCCAAAGATCCTGTTCTTGTCGAAGTGGTGGCTACTGTAAACTTGATGGAAGACGAAGGCATTTTGGAATGTGCGTATGCACAAGACCAAGGCGGACATGTGATTGGCTTTCAATACGGCACCAAACCAAGTGAGGCCTTTGACACCGAAAAGAAGGAGGAAGGGGAGGAAGAAGCCAAACAGGGCCCAACGGCGACATTGAAGATTCGGATTCTCCCAGAACGAACTCAAACCGTCACCATTGCAGCATCCTATACTCAGCCACCTTCGGAAGAGCAGAAAGAATCTAAGGATTTGAAGAAAGATTCGTCCTTCCATTCCTTCATCTTTAAGAGTAAGCCTATTGTCTTGGATCAAGTTGAGCTCCCAAAGACAGAAAAGAATGAAGACGAAGAAGAATCATGAGATTAGTCTGCCAGTACTAGCGAAACTATTATAGCTTTTAGAAATGATATACTGTGGTGCACAGCAGTCAGCTTCGTGAAAGTTAACATTTCCACGTTCCTTCTTGATTTTTAAGAACGAACCAGTGTTCTGTAGCAAGACAAATCGAATGAATGAATTATAATCTTGAACCACTTTCACAATTCACACCTACCATCTAAATTTTTTTCGAACGGGATGCAGAAGAATGAATCCATAATTCTTGTACCTGGTATTGATAGATGTGCCCTTGAGCCTTCTTCAGGCAGCTCCTCCTCGTACAGGTATTTGAATTTTCCAACTATTCGGTGGGTTGACAGACAGACTGTTTGAAGTTTCATCTTGAGTTTTCGGACTTTTGCTTCCGCAAGCAATTTGAAGCGAATGAATCAATCAAATCAATCTACCGATGCATATTGGCATAATTGATGTGAGAAAAGTTATTAAGACAGAAAACTGAAAGCCGTCCGGCTGGCTGTTTTGCAAAAGAAGCTTTCAAGATCAGAAATTTTCACCCACCGCTGCGTTTTGCTCAACCATAAGCGAAAATGGTCTGGAAACGAAGGTCTGGAACGGAGTGTAGAGTATTGCTTGCAATTTTTCGTAGGCCAATAGCTACCTCTCTATATTCCTTTGAACTATATTTCGCATCAGATGGAGCTTTTGATTGCATGGATGGATTTA
Source organism: Cylindrotheca closterium (assembly GCA_933822405.4). Lineage (NCBI taxonomy): Eukaryota > Bacillariophyta > Bacillariophyceae > Bacillariales > Bacillariaceae > Cylindrotheca > Cylindrotheca closterium. Next base: position 221,689 of record CAKOGP040002047.1, read on the forward strand.
AAACCGCCCTCACATTTTTACAGGGGATGTACGTAAAAACAATAGCAGAAACACAGGATAGCATGTATCACCTTTCTAGCCAACCATGCAAGTAAATAACATGAAACCAAAGAGTCTCGAATACGAAATTCGTTTAATAGAGTTAAAATACTATTCACACATATCAGATATCATAGATGGAACAAGAAATAAATGAAACAGAGAAAACACCTTTGACCCATCGGACCAACAGTGTCGTTGAGCACCAAGCTCCAACATCTACTGTTTATTTCTTCTTGGTTGCCGTCTTCTTCTTTGTGGCAGTCTTCTTTTTGGCTGGTGCCTTCTTCTTGGTGACAGTGGCCTTCTTGGCTGTGGCCTTCTTTGCAGGAGCAGCCTTCTTAGCTGGTGCCTTCTTAGTGGCAGTCGACTTCTTCTGTAGTTTTTATTGGGAATGAATGAAAAACAGAAAGAGGGCATCGGTTAGATATTGTCGATAGCTTCCAAGTTGAATCGAGCTCCAATATTGAGTAGTTCCAATCGACTTACCTTGGTAGTAGTAGCAGCCTTTTTGGTGGTTGTAGCCTAAAATGAAATTGAGATTGTAGAAGCGTCAGACCTTCTCTCCGCAGCAAATTCGAATTGGCATGTCAAAGGTAAACCAAAACCTACCTTCTTCTTGGTGGCAGTGGTCTTTTTCTTGGCAGGGGCAGCCTTTTTCTTGGCAGGAGCAGTCTTCTTCGCGGCGGAAGCAGTCTTCTTCTTGGCCTCGGGCGAAAGTTTGTAGGATGCTTTGACTTGCACGAGAACCCCCGTTTCGACGCCCCTCTTCAATGCTGCCTTCAAAATATGCTTCTTGACGGATGTCTGCGAAAGTGAAGGTATCAATCGTTAGCTAATCTTATCAGAAACCGAGTGATACAAGTTTGAAATCAATCCGAGATCTGGAAGGGGGCAATTGTCCATGGTTTTGTAGTCTCCTACAGAAAACAGGTAGAATCGTCGTGGAAAATGTAACCATGAGGATCTCCAGCTATATACCTCGTATGAAGTATTGGTTTGCACCAGTGTGTAGCGGAGACTGTTTTATCCCGTTGGTACAACTTTCAGGTCCGTGGAAGATGTCTGACAAAAAATATCATCGTCGAAGTGTGGCCCAGTCATTTCGTGTCGCATGCGTTGACAGGTCGACGAAGGACAAGAGAATCAACTTAAAATTTGAATGGAAGCACTTACTTTCTTTTCGCTTTCAATCCATTTGTTGATAGCAATGACAGAGGATCCAGTGCGGTCCTTGAGTGCTAAGATGGCTTCGGAGATGAGAGCAATGGTGGCCATGGTGAGAATGGATGGAAGAGAACTTTTTCACGAAAAAAACACAAAAAGGTATTTTTGAGATGTTGTTCAATTTTCCGACTTGGACGTCGCCTTGTCGGACACACGGCAAAGCGGCGCGGCGTAGAACCTCTTACATCTCTACATGCTTTGAATGTACTGCAGATTTAGTACCAGTCGAGTTCTCAAATATTCGACTCTCTGGAACCTACATTTACATACAGTTTGCTGGAACGAATGAATGCCAAGTACACGTACTTCTTTAGATTTCGGTGGCACGGCCCAAGATTATTTATCGAGCGGGCGTTGGGAGAGCCGAAGCACGAAATCAAGCATAATCAAATAAAGCGGTCTTTTGGAGTTTTGTGTTTCAAAAAAGATTTGGCTGGTGGCGTTATCGATCCATAATCGAGAGACCCTCCCCTGGTCTCTACTACTGTACAGCTGCAACAAAGTATTGATCAGCTCGAATAGTTTTGTTGAGATACTTTAACTCCAATCTGTCTTTGGGCTGTCGGCTGCTTGATTGATTCATTCACTCACTCTTTGGGGAATTTGAACTAAGCAGTCAGTCACAGCACTGGAACAGCAGAACCAATCCAATTTGCATCACGGAGGATATATATATATATATAAGCGTAAGGGCACTGCAGTTGCTCAGGGAATATTCACAGCTAGGAACAACCGCAAGGACGTCCTAATCCAATATCCAATATGGTAAAGGAAGGGACCAAAAAAAAGAAGGTACCCCGCGATGATCGCTCGGTTTCTTCCCGTGGCACAAAAGGGACGCGAGGCAAATCACCCAAACGGAAGAAAAAGGGAGAAGAGGCCAAACGTGCAAAGTCTCCCAAAAATCCAGAAAAACCAGCGTCTCGAAAGGAAGGAAAGGGTGGCCGTGGAGACCTCGCCGCCAGTTCCAAGAATCCAGAAAATATTCTCGAGTATATTCCACAGGAATACTTGGACAATGTCGAAACTGCAGAACCCGTCTTGCATTTCTTGCCCAAAATGGTGGCCAGCGCGGATGAAACTGGTGCTTCAGGGTCCAATCCAGGAAGCGGCGTTCAATCCAATACCAAGTTTCCTAACTTGAGAGTCTTGCTCTCTGCAGCTGAAGATGACATTCGATTGCATCGTGCTCGTGTGCAAGCGGCCAAGGCCAACAATATCAATTTCCTAAGGAGCTACAAGATTGAAAATGACGAATTGTGGTTGCTCCGACAGCAGCGACTGAATGAGAGAACATTGATGCTCAGCAAACTCAATACGGAACGCTCTGTGATTTTGAAGGAATTACAAGAGTCCAATGTCAAGGGATTGACCTCGCAGGAAATGACACAAGTCCAATTAGCACGGTGGCAACGGGCGCTCGAACTATATGTGTATGCGCCTCCAAAGTTGGGACAAGCGGAGACTGACGAGGAAGCCCAACGAGACTTGGAATTTTTGGGGTTGTTGGAGAAGCTCTTGGAGCATATCACTGAGGTATGTACAGAATATAGAGAGTGATTATTCTATGCCTTGATAAATACAAAATTTCTGGTCCACTCACCAAATGTTTTGTTTCAATTGGATTCGCAACACAGGAAGAAGACATGTCCGATATCTTTTCGCAAGCAGCAGACATGTGCAGCACTCTTGTCGACGTTACGAAACAGATTGTGAAGGACGCAAGTGAACAAGTCGCAGAGGCTGAGGACGTTTATCAAATTCGATTGGAAGCGCATGAACTGTTTGGACGGAACGCTCTTACTCGGACGGAAGAAATTCAGAATCAGTTCCGTATCAATGGGCGTGCGGCTCTACAGATTGGAAACCAACTAGAGTTTGCCGAATCCAAACGCAAGCGATGTGAATCTGCGTCTGTTCTCATTCGGCGATGGTGGCTCATGGAAAACACTGCCGAGCAAGAAGCACTTTCTGGCGAGGAATTGAACGTCGAAGAGGAAGTCCGTGGAGTGGTACCCTTGGCATCCTGTCGGATGGATCCTCTCTTTACCCGTCGCGAAAACTCATTGGATGCCGCGAGATCCCTCAAGCAGCTGCGTCAAGTGGTGCGAAGTCGTTCCGGAAATGCCAACATGTCAGTGGAGAGATCAGACGCCTCTGTCAGTCGTCGGTTTGATCTCACGGCCAATTTAATCAAGCGTACTTCGGAGGCTTTGGAGCAACGTCTATTGAACGATTTCTCTGAAGCTTACGCCAAAGGAGGAGTCTATGAATTCACAGCCAAGCCTCGCCCGGGACAAATTGAATGGAAGAAACTAAAAGACCTCGCCAGAGCGCTGAATCTCTTTAACAATGGACGCAACCTCTTGGAGCGGTATGTCCAACTAGTGGTAGGAACTCGACTTCCAGAGCTGTTTGATTCCGCTAAGGTCAAGTCATCGGGTGAGGAAAAGGAAGAGGAAAATGACGACGAAGAAGAGTTTGATATGGAGGCGACAAGAAGCGAATTGACCAACTTGTTCCATCGGTTGTCGGAGGTCTGCACGGAAGAGTTCCAACTGATTGCGTATATATTTGACAATCCGGACGCAGATACTGGCATGGGAGAAGTCATTCCTCTCAAGATTGCAAGGGCCCTATGCACTCGTGTGATTGGAGATCCCAAGAATGGATTGCAATCGAGAATCAATGATCTTTTGGATAGTATTGATAGAAAGACAGATTTTGATGCAGGTGCCAAGAAACTTGATACATTTGTTGTCATTCACGAGAAGGCATCTGGACTATTCAGTCTGCTGAGGGATAGCGCAGAGAAATTGGTGTTGCAGACGGAAGATTCTGATAAGAATGCTGACACAACCGCTGTAGATTCTTTGAAGGCCTTCTTGAACTCGCAGGAGGCAGGCTTGAATAATAGCCATCGTCACGGCTACTTGAATCTGGAACTACGACTGTTGCACCATGAATGCTGCAACGCATTAGATCAAGCTGGGTGTATTCTCATGGCGCCAGCACGTATCAGGGTGGACCAGAACCTTTTAGAAAAAGGAATCTTGGAGGAGTATCGGGCACCATTGCTTCCGATTTCGAAAAATAGCATCAAGAGAGCTGGATTCAATGAGCTTCTAAGTGGTCCACTAAAGCAGTCTGTTTTGCGACAGCCGTTGATTCATGCCACGGATTCCTTGGCACGAGCTAGGCTCATGTTTGGAAGTGGAAAGGATGGCGGTGAGACTTCTGCTCGCGTAATCACATCCATATACAGTCAGATGTGCAACTTCTATGGCCAAGCATTCCTCTACCCGATTGCAGAAGCACTCCAGGAGATGCTTAAGAGCAGCGCGCCTTTTGCAGCACCTCAACTACCATTTAATGAGGACGAGGCAGCCCATGACATGGGTGTCGATCCAGCGTTTTGGGTTGCGCTAGAGCGCATACATGCAGCAGCAAAAGCCTTCGATCGTGAGATGTGGGCTGAAACCAAGAAAGGAAGCCTTCGAGTTTGGGAATTGTTGAGCATGAATGGAGAGAACTCCAGTGCCTTGGCTACAGGACGCGATTGTCGTATTGAATTCTTTTCAGAGCTTGAACATCGTGGTGAAGATGCAGTTCTTCGCGCCCTGGACACGATGAGTGCCCATATTCAATGGATACTTGTTACCGGTGCAGAAGCAATGTTATCGTCTGGAGGTGCCCGGTTGTTCAACCAGTTGTCGGGACAATCTGGAGTAAGATCGATTTGTGCCGTTTTCGAAAGTTGAAGTGGATTCTAACAATTTGCGCTTTTGTGTCATTTCAATAGGGCCCATATGCAATGTCATCTGGAACATCACTAGAAGCCCCAAACAGCCCTGCCGTGAAATCACTATGCTACTGTCTCCGTGTTCAGTTTGTTCAGGTGCAGTCGGCTCTAACTCCACAATCTCTTTCCGCCTTTTGGACTGCACTTTCCATGAGAATTTATGACATTCTTGTGACTCGTTTGTTGCAACATTGGTATGTTTCGACTGTTGGCGCTGTCATTTTGGCTCGTGATGTGGAAGCTTTGCGGTCTGTTTCCACATTGGCTGGAACGAAACATGACCACTGGGATATTCTGCGGGAATTGCTGACTCTTTACATGACACCACCAGATGCGCTGAAAATTATGCTCGTTGGATCGGAAGGAGATGCCTCGTCTGGCAAGGGACTATTTCAGCGTGCTGGAAGAGAACAATCCCTTGTGTTTATGAGTCGCCGCGTTGATTTCCGGTACAAAACTGGACAAGGACTTCGAAAAAGTATTTGGGCCACGCAACTTTTGGACGAATTGAAGGTTCGAGATCCAAGCGACGGCCACATTAATATGGGTCTATTTGCTGCTGGGCGCAGAGTTTGAATGAGTAGTGAAGAATAATAGATTGGGACAACCGAAACGGTCAGTTCGGTCGATTTGCTTGTCGATGTCTAATTGTTCGGCTGTGAAAAGCTCTGCAAGCTTCCTCTTCCTCGTGGTACATTTTCTAGCTTCCTGATGGTAAACGCAGACATGCATTTAATTATTATAACTTTTGATTTGCAGTTCGACCTCTTGGTTTGACAAAAGTTCATTAAAAGTGTTTATTTTGAGACTGGTAGTTATAAAATATATCATTGCTTGGTACCAGGTACCGGTACCGGTACCGGTAGATCATCAATCTATCTGGACAAACTTTTTCCGGACAAGAAGTCCGGAGACGTAGAATCCTACCATACTACGAAAAGCTCCAAGGCCAAAGTGGCAAGTTGGGGGCAAATCCGGGGAAATAAAATCGAGAAAAATAGAAGTCGAAAAAACTAGAAAGTAAGAGTAACAAGAATGGCAAAGAAAAGAGCAGGTATATCATTGGTCATGTATTACTACCACAGTGAAAATACTTTCCATCCGTCGTAGGTTGAATAGTCCGTCTAATTCTGGCATGAACCCTGGCCTGAGCATCCTCACGAGCCCTCAAGTACAACGTCTGCATTTGGCTTGCGGCAACATGAATGTCCGATTGGTCCCCTGGTGACTCCTCCGCTTTCCCTACTGTCATGATCTCTATCACTCTCTTGATCGCAGGTCTCCAACTGATTGATCTCCCCTGCTCTCGCTACTGCTTGCTTCTCAATGGCCTTTTGATTTCGTGGCCCTCTTGGAACTCACTCTTCTCTGTTGGTTTCACCGTTCCCATTGCTGTGAACTCCTCATTAGCGCCTCTTCCATCTTCGGTTTAGGGGTGAAATTGCTAGTGTTTGCTATGCTCTAGCTAGCAGAGTGGTTTGAGCCATTCTACGACCCTTGAATGCCAGAAAGTGATCTGGACCATAACGCACCCCTTTGATAGAACGTTTATGTCGTCTACTAGGTGTGCCAATAAGCTTGATTTGATCCCAAAAAGGTTGCTGATTGTTGTTCTTTCTTACTTGGTGGAAAGTCATCGCCAAGCTATTGGATAGTTGCATTCCAATGAAGCCCAGCACGGGTGTAGAATCGGTTTCTTCCTGAGATCGCAAAGAATGTATGCGCGAAAACGGTGTCGGAAATCCACTACCAATCGCAACCAACACTTCGCATACACTGAACATCTGGCCGAAAATCCAAAGGGTATTCTCGAACAATTGTCCCAGTATCATCTGAAGATATTGTGGCGGGATGTCGCCATCTTGACCGGCACGGAATCCCAACTGTCCAATATCACAAGTCTGAACATGACGAACTGGATGCTAAATATTGAGCGAAGTTGGCCCATTTTTTGGTTGCTGCTGCTTGGCATCTCTTATTTTGTTTTTCCGACGAGGCAACCACGTCGCTCGGCAGGAGACCATGTTTCATTTGCAATTCCCGCCCCAATCCTGAGCGAAACGGTGGCTTATCGTCCATCGTCGCAGCCATCAGAGATTATTCCTATAATGTTGTAGGTTTAAGTTTTCGTATCTCTCATCGTCAATATGGCCCGTCGCAGTCTTGGGTTGTCACACGTGTAGTTTGGAAGGCATCACAATATTTAAAATGTTGTTGGTATTTTTTCGGTCAAAGTACTATACGCTCAATGTGGTGACCGTGCTTTTGAATATGAGATCGATCATGCTGTCATGCACGTGGACGATCGCTAGAGTCCGTAACAAGTAGTAAGGACAAATCGGCCTCCAGGGAAGCGAGTCGGTTTGACGATGATAACACTCCTTTTCAGAATACCTTTTGATTGTGTATCATCTGTCGTATGTTTATCATAATACTGTAACGATTATATTAATATGGTTTATCAAGACCCATGAACTACGCTAGCGAAAAATGAATGCTATTACACGAAAAGCACCAAAATGAAACCAAGGTGACCGCCAATAGCGGACAGCTTATGAAATAACACTTGTATTGACCCTTGAAAGCCATGTGTGATCACAGAGGAGTCGATTTTTAAGGTTCAATACAAGCCTTGAATACAGCACCAGGATTATCCACAACCAGAACAAACCTAAACAGTCGAGGGAGGAATTAGAGAAACGAATAAAGACATCAATGCTTGCTATTGATTGATGACGAAATTGAAACGTCAATACTGGAAACGAATGAAGACAGGAAACGAATGAAGACATCAATGCTTGCTATTTATTGATGACGAAATCGCGACGATTGAAACGACAATACTAAAAACGAATGAAGACAGGAAACGTATGAAGACATCAATGCTTGCCATTGATTGATGACAAAATTCTGACGATTGAAACGTCAATACTGAAAACGAATGAAGACAGGAAACGTATGAAGACATCAATGCTTGCCATTGATTGATGACAAAATTCTGACGATTGAAACGTCAATACTGAAAACGAATGAAGCCGTCCATGCTTGCTATTGATTGATGGCAAAATCGCAACAAAAATGTCAATACTGGACGTCTTTGAAGACATCAATACTATTGATTGAGAACACAATTCCATTGATTGACGACAAAATTGCGACAACTGAAACGTCAATACTGGACGCCTTTGAAGACACTAATAAGAGGAATTAGAGAAATGAATGACTATTGATTGATAACAAAATGGTGACGATTGAAACGTCAACAATGTACGCCTTTGAGAGTTTGCCCTGGGTTACATACGGTGATTGGTACTGCTGAATATTATCACCAATTAATGTTGGAACATTCCCGAGCGAACGAATCTTGAAAAATTGATTATGGAACGCTGAACTTGTTTGATTTGAACAACTCAGAGAACGCCTCAATTCTAATTGTTGAGCAAACCAGTGATGGGAAATGGCGTCGCCAGATTGGCCCTGGAAGAGAATGGTCGCAAGAGCGCGGGTAAAAGAAGCCGAGCTATCAATATTCGTTATTTCTTTATCACAGATCAAGTTGAGAAAGGAAATGTTAAGAGCAAATACTGTCCAACTGACAATATGATTGCAGATTTTATGACTAAGCCATTGCAAGGTGAGAAGTTTCGCAAGTTCAGGGATCTGATTCTTGGTCCACAGGACTAGGTCAGACAAGTATGTATATGTTCAAATGAAAATACAAAACAAAAATAAACAGTGAATGAGAGCATGTCCCATTGCTGCCAATGGTGATT